>OZ023146.1:18012679-18084918 GCA_963675895.2 Styela plicata | reverse complement strand
ATGCAGGTTACTGCTTCCTCCACCAACCATGTGAAGGTAAATGAGTAAAAGTAATGACAATAAATCCACCTCTGACCAACTGGTGTGGGGCGGTTTTCGTATGGTTGGGCCATAACCTCGGCTTCCCCTTCCGCAGGATAAAAAGAATTCTTTTCCCAACCGTAAGAAAAACAAGATTCTGCCACCTTGGTGAACATTGAATATCTTGCAAAGAGGAAAGTCGAGAATATGGATTAACAATACGGCAGCGCTGACCATGCAGATACAAGTTTCCGAATCTGAATTAAGGCTTGGACTAACATTTCCCTGAACATGGACCTGGTTGGCAGAGGAAGTCTGTCGTTTTCCCCTCCAGATCTCTCGCATATAATCAAGATTTGAATCTATGTCAAGACAAATCAGAGATGCATTCCCGAACTGTTTTCCAATCGCTCCACCGATTGAGCTAACCATAGCCATGCAACACAAAAAATAAATCAAAACTGCAACATTCAGCTCGACCCACTACAGTAAAAATGTTACAAAAAATTGAAATAATATTATTTGGCTAATAAACATCCCGAAAAATGGTAAAAAAAGCTGCCATGATTCCAAAAGAAAATAATAGCTTGTCAACCTCATCAGCATTGACCATTTTAGGGAAGCATAATAAAAAAAAAAGAAATTTAATAATTCATTATGGGTACCAGTTCATTGTATGGTATAATCATTATTAAAGAATTTTGACACAAATCTGAAAAAGCATAATTTGGCTTATAAATATCCAAAGAATACGATAAAAAAGCAAAAATCTGAGTCGAAAACTGAGAATTATTTGATACAGGCATTTCAGAATAGCTTAGGGGGCCCACGGTAACGAAATTACAAACAGAGGCATTTTATGAGACAATTTCTCTAAATCTGAGAAAACTTTTGTATTACGAAATAGTGAATTAATCTCAGTTGCCCATTCCTAAACACTATTCAAGCGATAAAAAAGAGAAATTTGAAATAAAAAAAAAACTATCCAGTTCCTTGCAACATTATCTTCATTGTTGTTGTTACTAATATCGTAAATTTTCTTGGCAGAATTGATAAGAATCAAATAACACTATTTGGCTTGAAAGCATATTTTAAGCGGTAGTTTGTTTTAATATCGCCCAGGGCAGATATCAACCACTTATTATGGAGGTTCAATTTCGTTCAGGATGGTTTCCCCCTTAAGTGCAGTTTAAACTTCAACAAAAGAAAATGTATACCGGTACTCAAAAAAAAAAAGCGAGATTCTTTCAGTGTGAAGTGCACTATGCATTTGTATATTTTATTTATCTAAATTATCTAAGTTATCTAAAAAAGTAAATTGGGATAGTTTCACATTTCTGGCTAATCCGATCAGAAAATTTGGTCTTTCTAGCATACGCAATGTCTCATCGACACCATATTACTCGAAAAATGATGCTGTGCTGTTGAATTGTACTCATTGTGAAAAATAGAGTTTTGGTATATTGATATATATGTTGGTGCGGTGGCCCAGTGGTTAAACATGTTGGCATCGCAGGTTGAGGATCTCGGGTTCGAGCCCCGGTGAGTCCGGCTCACTTATCCATGCCCACCACTCAACCCAGGGTGTAATAACTTGGGTAGGCTAAGCCGAACAGGAAAAGATCATATCTTTCCAGCAATTGTAACCCTGTTCGTCTATAAGTGGTCGCTGTTACAGGGCCTTGGACACGGTGATTCACTCTTACGAAGTGGCTATAAAAAAAATATGGATCTCATTTTACTTCAATGGTTCGGAAAACCCTCTTACAAATAGCCCACACAACCTTGCTTCGAGCATATTCCGAAAAAAATATATAGGAATTTGGCAATTTAGAATTGCATTAACTGTGACTTCACTGTACATTATTATTAACATTATCATCATTGTTATTTTTAACAGATTCAATAAAAATTGGAACAACGTCAGTTGGCTTATATATACTGTATGGTGAAGCAGGATAACCCACGAATATTATTTGTCGACTGTTTATGAAAGTACGAAAAGACCCACGATGGAGACCTCGAGGCTCAAGATCCCATAGTTTCAGACAACGCAGAGCTTCAATAAACACATCAGTGGCTCCTTCTTTGTCCATTCTGGAAAAAAATATCAAAGTTTATTGGATTTTGATGAACGAAAGATGGCAAAAGCTACATACAAAGGAAAAAGGTCAAATTTGTGCAGATATTTGAACCTATTCTTTGTCGAAGACATGCTTCGGGTCAAAGATAGACAAACTTAAAAAGTAGTGAGATTTTTAGAAGCAATTTATGGCAAATTTTATCCAAGATTAAAAGATAGCCAATGGCTTATGAAAAGAATATTTAGCAGAACGAATTAACCGAAACTGTCTTTCCTGTGTAGAATTGATTCCCTAATGGCAGAATTAGCGAAGAGGTGGTACAAGACGGATTGACAGCATCTAAGTGTAAAACAGCTACCGGTATATGAAACTGAATGAAATGCAGTGAGTGGCAGGGGGAGTCTTGAGTCAATGACTCGAGTGGCACTCTAGTCAACTTTACTTGAATTGAGTCGTCTTAGATAAATAACTCGACTAGACAAAATGCAGATGTGACTTGAGTCTGGACTTGATGGGAATTTAGCCAGAGTCTGCAATCAGTTTTTGAAAAATCACGTCGTCTTCCATTGCGTGACTCATCAGAAGAGAAAACCCATCTCTCAGAAAGATATGCAACATGCAATATACCCTCTTAAATCGAATTAAGACTCGTAAAAGCATGACCCGTCTTGCGACTTGAAAGTACAGTGACTTGACTTGGACTCGACTCGAAGTGAAGTGACTCGTTGCCAACACTAGTAAGTGATATCCGCTATAGAGATGGTAGAACTATCCAGAATGTTTGCTACTCAGACATCCAAAGAAATTGAATCCATCAGCAGAAAATTCACCAATTTCATGATACATATCTCGCCGGAAGATCATAAAGTCTCTTTCTGAGTGTCTGGTAACAACCAAAACTGTACAGAAGCTTTCAAAATCATCAATACTGCTATGGAATCATAAACCACTCCTTTGTTTCATTTTAGTCGTCTCTTACAACATGCAGGAAATATGTTAAACCTGTACCTACAGCTCCATTAATATGATACCTATGAAACCTTAAAAAACTTAAAAATATGTATATTGTACTTAACAGAACTTACCTGAAATAAGCCACGAATGTATCATTCAACGAAGAATCTTCCTTCACAAAACCTTCATCACAGGGCGATTTCGAATGGTCAAGTACTTTGGATTCTCTCACTAAAGTATGCATCAATCTTTCATATGATGATTTCTTTAGCATCTCTACGTCCTGAACAAATATATCACTATCATTAAAAAAACCCACTGAACCCAGGGTGTAATAACTTGAGTAGGCTAAGCAGAACAGGGAAAGATCATATCTTTCCAGCAATTACAACCCTGTCCGTCTATAAGTGGTCGCTATTACAGAGCCTTGGACAGGGTGATCCACCACAGAAGTGGCTATAAAACAAAATTCATTAAGAAAAATCCAGACACAATGTCACAAACACAAAGTGTATAAGTGATATAACACACTATGACTACATAGAGATGTAAACATTATTAATTGCATAATAAGAAGTGACTAAAAGAAAAAAAAGAAGTTGTGTATAGTTTCATTATCGTACAGATACTACACTTCAGCATGGTGATTCACTCCTGTATGGGATGCGTTCCACTAAGAGTGCAGTTGCTGAACTACAGTTGGTAGTAGCTCATTGTCATTTGAGTGGCCATTAGTTGGTTCTTTTTAGCGACAATTTCGGGCTTGTTCAGAATTCCAATAAAAAAGCAGGATATCCCATGTTACTCCCGAAAGTTTTTTCAAAAGTACAGCAAGCTTCACATAGCTAGGATAGGATATCATTTTTATAGCGAGGGGGAGGAAAGCCGAGAATACAGCTTAATCATACGGCGAACCATGACCTCTCGTGCAGATCCCAGTTTCGAATCGAGGTGAAGGTTTTTGAATGAATTTAATTAGCATATTTCTCATTTTTCTTGTGCACGGACCTGGTTGGTGGAGGAAGCTGTAAGTAGTGATTACATAAACCACCATGCACTGACAAGTCGTTCAAGAAACCTCTCATATATAATCATCATCCCTCATAGGATTCTAACCTGCGCCTTGACGATCAGAGATGCGTAGCTCGAAGCGTATTCCCAATGCTTTTACCAATTAAGCTAACCGCGAACCTCGAATTACACAATCGATTATTAGGTACCTGTATTGATTTATGCGTACCTTCAATTTGACGTATTCTTTCTTATTCAAAGCATGCTTTTCAAAATATTGCTCGAAAAAATAAGAATTCATGTTGAGCCCGACTGATCCAAAATGAAACGTCCTCGACACATCAGGAATCAAGCATTCTCTGTCTTTCCGCATAACATCAGTTCTCATCCACATGTCCCAATCCCATCGCTGAAATATGAAAAGTTTAGTTTTTGAGGAGTGTTAGTTGGCTTACCATTGCTCGGAGTAGCTCTGTTGGTACGCCTAGAGCAGATATACCACTTACTCTGTACTGCACCTTTTTTTATAGCAGTTTGATTTCATTTGAAATGATTTTTTTTATTGAAAGGCCGGAAGCAGTGCCTAAAAGGAGACAACTTAACGCCCACTTAAATGTCAGAAAGCTACCACAAGATGGAAGTAACAAGCAACAACACTCTGAGAGTAAAACACCCCTTATAGAACTAAACCAACATGGTAAAGTGCAGTGATTGGTATCTGCCTTGGGCGATGATAAAACAATCTTCTTCCATTTACCGCTATTACTATTACCCTGGGCAGATATCATGAACGATAATCTATTGTAGCCGTTCAGTTCTGGTTGGGAATTTATCAACTTAAAACGAACTTGCTGGTATGACATCTTGTGTAGCTCTTTAAAATATAAGTGGTCGTTAGTCCTTCAGGTCTAAACGGCACCTAGGGCTGGTCAAAACCGAATAAGTTTGAATTCAAATATAATAAATATCATATTTTACTAGTTCAACTTCTCTCCATTGTGAAAATCAAGAAATTTATAGTATATTTTCAATTCACACTCCATGTCTAAGAGCAACAATTTTAATATTTAACAACAAAATATAATTGATTTTGGTTCGTCTAATTCATTTTGCAAGTTTTTGTTTCTATGAACGATTCCTGATTGATTCGAATAAATTGTGCTTCAGATCGACTTGAATCACCGAATCAAATTGCCCAGCCCTTATCCCACCATACTTTGAAGCGAATTTCAATAAAAATACAAACCTTTTCTTGTGAAGGCCAGTTAGGTTGTAATTCTTCTTCAAATAAGGATCGTTTGAGCATCCAGCCTAGACCAGGCATTGTTTCTACTCTGTATAGTAAAGATGGGTCAGTAGATGAATGCTCATAGCCCTGTGTAAGAAGAATGCAGGGTTTGATTAAGCTGGTAATGTGAGTCGATTTCTTTTAATCAGAATTCACTCTAAATCAAGGTTTGAAACAAGAAGTTAAAGGGAGTAATTAGCAACAACTTCGAACCAAGGAAGTAGATGAATGCTTGTAGTCCTGTAGAAGGAGGAAAAGTTAAACTAACGGGTAATGCATTTACGCCTTCTTTTAGTTGGAATTCAATCCAGGCAGGATTTCAAAGTATAACTTGATAGGAAGCAACTGTCGAATCAGAAATTTTATTTCGACAACTATGAAAAATTGATGGTTCGTGTATGAGACACCCGAAGTAAAAGGGCCCATCAGAAGAAAATTTTCAACTGGTCAACATTCCATGACACATTCTTTGCTAGAAATTGAAAATGCCTTTATTTCGAGGGTTAAAAGCTCAAGTTCAAAATCATCAATACTGCTATGAAATAGTAGATAGAATACTTGGTGGTTTTGAAGCTTTATCATTTATCCGAAGAAAATAATTAACATTTCAGACACCCAAAAACAAACAGTATGCTGTGACCCATCAGTGACTCACGCTCGACAAAACTTGACAACATGTAAAATATTTTTGCCTGGGCAGAGACCATACAAATATCTACCTATTCTATCTCGGTACACGAGATAAAACATCAGTAACTGCGCCAAGAGCAGATAACATTCTACATCGATTACTGGTTGTCTATTTTGTGTTGCCTCTGGCACAAAATTTCAGAATTTCGTTCTTTTTCTGGTGTCCGAAATATTCACGCCATTTTCTTAGAGTGTGCAAAAAAGCTTCAAAATCATCAATACAGCTATTTCATAGCAGTATTGATGATTTTGAAATTTTCCAACACTCCGAGGCCACTGCAGACTCCACAAAACACTTTATCTTCATAGCCATAGATATATCAACATAAAATGTTGTATATTTAGCTAATTTTCTTCTGATGGAACTATTTTCTTCTGGGGGGCAGAATATCTGATATTCCGCTTATCAGTTCTGACATATCAGTGATCGCTAGCTAAATCCTTTCAAGTGTTGTTCCAACCAGGGTGACAGAATCAAGTATTTCCTCCGGTGTCTGAAAAGTTCGTGTCATTTTCTTCGGGTGACCAGAAAAATTTCAATTTTGAACCATTGTGTACAGATTGGATTGCTGCCATGCACCCGAAGAGACACATTTTAATCTCATAGCAAAGATTTGTGAAAAAATATTGTCCGTTTCCTAAAATTTTTTTTTGATGGAACCCATTTTCATTTTCTTCGGGTGTCTAAGTAGCAGAGTTGTCATTTAGTGCAGTTGCTTCCGACCCTGTACAAAGAGAATTTCAGTTTTTAAAAAACAAAACGCTCACCTGGTCATTCCAGGCAGATATACAATATAAAGATGCGTCTTCTTCCAATAAGTGCATTGTTTGACTGAAAAAACTGAAAAATGGATACGAGGTTTGGTTTAATTTTGGGAAAAAATTGTGTAAAAAAGATACACAAAGTGCTAGTTTCACCAGCTAGGCATATCGCCATGTAAGTAGGAATGTAAATGATTGTAACCCGATTCGTAAACATAGATTAGGCAGATTCTAACAAGAAAAATAAAAAACCAATAACCCTATTAATCTATAAGCGATAGTCACTAGCGCATTTAGAGGGGGCCATCTTGCCATGTCCTTCCCTTCGACGACCAAAAATTTAAAAAGTAAGAAACCTCAGAATTTCATGCACAATAGATGTTACACTTTTTCAACCTTGTTGAGGCTCTGAAGTCCTAGTTTGCAAATAATTAGCGCATTTTGACTTTTGAAAAAGGCACTTTTTAGCAACAAATTGTGCCTGCGGTGCTCATTATGATGTCATCATTTAACTTCAGAAAAATTCAGCAGAAATCCCCTGGTTTTCAAGGTTCTGTGTACGCCACTGGTGACAGCCGAGATATGGCCTTGCTCAGGGTGGTCCACATAACTGAGCATCTATGTGACTGTAGGTATGGTGTTACCATAGCTCAGGACAGATACCACTCACTGCACTTTACCATGACGGTTCAGTTATGCTTGGGATGTTTTCCGTTTGGAGTGCAGTTGCTGGTACAACATCTTTTATTAGCTCTTTGCTATTGAGTGGCCATTGTTGGTTCCCTTTGGGAGCTGCTTCCGGCCTTGCTTAGAGTGAATTTCAATGAAAAAAAAAACTGCAGACAAACAGTGAAAAATGGATCATGAACCTCAAAACATTATATCGCCGAGGATGGTTACAAAACCTTTTGAAAGAAAATAAGAGTCTCATAACAAAAAATTTTTTGTCATCCTGTTGCCACAAATCTGTACCACTAAACAAGCACATTTCCCATATAAATACTCACCTAAAAAAATCAGGTGAAACATCTAAATCTTCCTCCAAAATAATAATTTCATCAGCTTCAGGAAATAATGTGAACATTGCGCTCAAACTTGATTTATAATGCTGAGATATCCGACCATTCTTCACACCCACTGGTACATGCTGAATTGCTCGAATGTTGAATAGTCTGGCTATTTCATACGGTTCCTGAAAAAGAAAAATAAGAAATGGTCTAGTGATTACCATGTTAGCATCTGGGTCAGAGATCCTAGGTACGAGTCTTGGCGAGTTCACGAATTCATGCCAAGCACTCGACTAAGTGAAGTCAAACCTCACGTCTTTCAAACAGCGCTAACCGCAATGTTGTTGTGGGTGAGTCCGGCTCGCTTATCCATGCCCACCACTCAACCCAGAGTGTAATAACTTGGGTAGGCTAAGCCGAACGGGAAAAGATTATATGTTTCCAGTAATTGTAACCGTGTCCGTCTATAAGTGGCCGCAGTTACAGTGTCTTGGACAGGATGATCCACTCTTAAGAAGTCGGTGGCTATAAAAAAATCAGTGTGAATTTTCTTTAAAACAAATTACATCCAACAAGATCCCCAATAGGGTAGTCTTCATGCAGATAGTTGAGCATTGTAAAATTCTGATTTGTGTTATCTAGTTCAGTTTTTCCAATTATTTAAATCGACAAGAACAGGGCAAAATAGATAAAAGGAACATGTCTAGGTTATCATGAAGGCGATAGGCTGATAATAATAGGTTAAACAACAACAGTTAACAGGAGTTTAATAGGAGTCAGATAAGGTCATACTCATTCTAAGCAGAAGATTGATTTAAGGAATCAAATCTATTTTAATCACAAAAAATTGGTTAATATATATTTCTTTTGAATGAGAGAATGAATACGTTTTATGAATCACTCACTGACTGATGGATCACACTGCTTAAGCACTATTCCCCAATGCTTTTATTGGTTCACGCTTGAAAAACAATTTCGGATTTTCTAAGTAAAATAGAACTGGAAAGAGGATGTAGTAAATGATTTTACCATCCCCCAGGGCAGATACCATATATAGCACTTAGCCATGATGGTTCAGTTCTGTTTGGAATGTTTTCCTCTTAGAGTGCAGTCGCCGATACTATAGTAGTAGCTCTTTGGTATTCAGTGACCGATGATTTTGCCCAGGGCAGATATCACATACTGCACTTGACTGAGTGGTTCAGTTATGTTTGGTATCTTTTTCTCTTAGAGTGCAGTTGCTGATACTATAGTAGCTCTTTGCTATTAAGTGGCCGATAGTCAGTTCCTTTCAGGCACTTCATCAGGTCTTGCTTAGAGCGAATTCCAACCGAAAAAAAAAATAAATTAGACAAAATCATTGCTGAATTTTTAACATGAATATTAGAATTTTCCAAATCTGATTTGTATCCAAATTGATTCTAAACTTCATCTAAAACTGGAGATTTTATAGAAACACCTCACCTCAAAATGACCATCAATAAAAACAATTATCATATCTGGATTTGCACCTCTTGAAGAAAGTAGAGATCGGAGCATTCTGAAAATAAAAAAAATGTTTTGTTGAAATTCACTGTAAACGAGGACAGGATTAACACATAAAACAAACAACTAACAGCCACTAATGAAGGTCGCATTACACATTCGTGTAGGTTGCGTTTTTTCTAGGTTTGCTTCATTTTATCCTTGCGTTATATGCAAGCGCAATGCTCTGCATACAGTTCCGTACGTTTTTCAATGTAACGGAAGGGTTCGCTATGCAAGCTAATTGAGAGTGCTGGTTTCGTTGTGTTTGTGCGCATGTGAACACGATTAACGCAATGCAGGTGTTAATTGTTTTCCCATGTATTGTGGCCTTGAATCATAGAACTAACGCAAAAGGTAGCACCAGCAACTCCACTCCACTTAACATCGGGTTAATTGTAATGCAAATAGCTCAGATTTTTAAAATTATTCGAACATACGCTGACTATGAAGACTTTTATCTGTCTCTAATATCTCCTCACGATTGCTATAAGGATTCAAAATCCTCTTGCTTTTTTCTCTAGCCGCTTCTTAGAGTGAATCACCCTGCCCAAGGCCCTGTAACAGCAGTCACTTATAGATGGACAGGGTCACAATTGCTGTTCGGCTTAGCCTACCCAAGTTATTACACCCTGGGTTGAATGGTGGGCATGGATGAGCGAGCCAGACTCGCCGGGAATCGAACCCAAGATCTTCAACCTGCGATGCCAACATGTCTAACCACTAGGCCATCGCGCCCACAAAACAAACTTGTGATGTTTGTACTCTTGCATGGTGGAGATAAATGATTTGTCTACTGTCATGTTCTACAGTTTTCTTTTTGTGTGTAATTATAATTTTCAGATATGGCTTTCTCCCTTACCTGTATAGATACTGAGGCCTATTGCTTGCAATGACAGCCACTGGTACTTGGCTTGCAGGTAGCATTTCCCCAGGGTTAAAGATCAGAGGTGAGGGGTCATCACAACTGCATAGTTCAAGATAACCATCAAACCGTGAACAAAAATATTGTCTTTTCTTTGCAGAGGGATCTGAATGCAGCCAGTCACATGATATGTCTGTAAACGCATGTAAAAAATTATAATTTTTGAATTTCTTTTGTTTGCTCAAATATTATTTTTTTAACAACACTAACCCTGTCCTTCTGTCTACTCCAAAAATTGGATATAAAAAACTAGTGCCAAGTACTTTATAGGGGTGGCCATGGCCTAGTGGTTAAACATGTTGGTATCGCAGGTTGAAGACCTCAGGTTCGAGCCCCGGCGAGTCCGGTGTAATAACCTAGGGTGTAATAACTTGGGTAGGCTAAGCCGAACAGGAAAAGATGATATTTTTCCAGTAATTGTAACCCTGCCGTCTGTAAGTGGCCGCTGTTACAGGGCCTTGGACAGGGTGATCCACATGAGGTGGCTGTAAAAAAAAAAAAAAACTGAAGCACCCAAGAGGCGCAAACTGGGATGATGGATCATCATTTCTTAGTGTTCATGAGTCGGGCAAATCCAAGTCCCACTCCACAAAGGACTCGATACCGAGATCTTCAACCAGCGGTGCCAACTGCTAGGCCAGTGGTTTTCAACATTTTGCTTTTCGTGGCCCATTTTTGTTGCACAAAAATTCTGTGGCCCAATAAATTTGAAATTATGAAAGCAAGAACCTATAAAATATCGCAATGGTCACAGACTGAAAAAATCGCATTCAGTGTGCACGTACAGCACGATTTATCACAAGAATCACAATTGCAGGTCGCATACATGCTGGGGAATACTGCGGTCACATTTGCAAGCCTGTGTGCACCAGGATTAAGACTATGTTCCAATCAAATAAAAAAATCTCAATTCGTCCCCAAGCCATTATTCCTGTAAAATTAAGTGCATTTGCACAAACTTGTTGCACAAACTGCACTCTGAACGGAAAAACTTTGTGAACAGAACTGAAACGCCATGGTAAAATGTACTGAATGGTATCTGCCCTGGGCGATGTGAAAAATTATCTGCCACTTCATAGAATAGGCTAATACCTTGGCTGTCCACAGAGTCAATCTTGGCATTTATCACAACATCACTTGCCCATGATGTTATATCTTCAGTTGTTTCAAGCTGTTCAGCATAATTTGTACCTGGAAAAGGTTGAATGGTGTAAACTATATAAAACAGTGATATTATTTTGGCTGTAATAATCAAAAAGGGACCTGATTTGATTTAATATTCCAGGATAACAAAGTATTCAGCACTGATGCACATTTGATCTAATCAAAAATTAGTCTACAACTGATAAAAAGCGAGATTCTTAGTAGCAGATTATATTGATATGTTGCTTGTTGGCTACCAATTCATACCCCCCATATTTTTTTATAGCCGCTTAGACTGCTTAGACCCTGTCCAAGGCCCTGTAACAGCGGCCACTTATAGACGGACAGGGTTACAATTATACTTCATCTTTGGGGTTAAGTTCAGAGAATAGAGTAGTTCATTCAAGTGGATAAGATGGCCGTGTGGTTGACATGTTGCCATCACAGGTTGAAAATCTCAGGTTTGATTCCCGAAGAGTCCGGCTCGCTAGTCGAGGCGAAAATCTACGCACGGTGTAATAACTTGGGTAGGTTCAGCCAATCAGGAAAGATCATATCTTTCCAACAATTCTGATTCTAACCCTGTCCGTTTATAAGTGGTTACTGGTAGGGCTATAAAGGCCTCTTTGGTCAGGGTTATTCACCCCAAGTGGCTATGAAAAATATGAGTAGAATAATGAAATTGACCAAATTTTGCCCATTTTGTAAGTCATAAAACCTCTCTTAAGTCATGATTTATGTCAAATTTCGCGACATAAAATTTGGCGTATATCATGATTTCACTTAATAATGAATCAAATCAAGAGCAATCCAAAAACAAAATTACTTTTATTCAGAATTCTTGTGTATCTTATTTACTTGAATGTAAGCCGCATATACCGGTACTGTGTCGGTGCTTATATGGGTTTATGACTGATAAAGCTGACCAATAAAGTTTAGACAGAGTATCGGCATCGCAAAGAAAAAATGTAAGCCGCCCTTGGATTTAAGCCGCAAACATGATGGAAATGGCTTACAATCGAGTAAATTACGTAACTCCCACAGGCTGAAAAAATCTCGTATTTCTTCTGGTGTCTGAAGCAGTCACGTCATTTTCTTCGGGTGACCAAAAAGTTTCAAAGCATCAACACTGCTATTTCATAGCAGTGTTAATGATTTTGAAACTTTCTGTACAGTTTGGTAGCTACCAGACACTTTAAAAAAGCATCGTAGAAAAGAAATGTAGTAATTTTGTCAAGTTTTCTTCTGATTTTACCCCTTTCATTCGGGTGTCTGAGTAGCAGGCATTCTGGCTGTTTTTTATAGCCACTTCTTAGAATGGATCACCCTATCCAAGGCCCTGTAACAGTGGCCACCTATAGACAGACAAGGTTACAATTACTGGAAAGATATGATCCTTTCCTGTTCGGCTTAGCCTACCCAAGATATTACACCCTGAGATGAATGGTGGGCATGGATAAGCGAGCCGGACTCGTCGGGACTCGAACCCGAGATCTTCAACCTGCGATGCCAACATGTTTAACCACTAGGCCATCGCGCCTCACACAAGCTACCAGACACTTAAAAAAGCATCATAATTTTAATCTATTAGCAAGAGTATATCTTGAAATTTTCATCTGATTTTATCTGTTTATTTCGTGTCTGAGTAGCAGAGTAGCAGCCTTATGCAAACCTGACGTGGTAAGGATATCCCTACTCACCTCTCTTTGAAGAAATCATCGCCCAGTTACTCCTCCAACTCAAATTATCAATCAATTTACTCCCAAGTTCTTTCAATCTTTCCCTCGCAGGTCGCTGCAGTTGATAAGATGCTTCATCCTAAATATACGGGGGGATGGTTTAACATTCACTCATGGCAGATACCCCTTATGCACTCTATTTAGGGGTGGCCAAAATTGATTATCTTTTGAATTCAAAATCGAATAGAATAATTACCCCCAATCGAATATTCAAATCGGAAGTCATTTAATAAACGAACTAATCAGAATAGAATTTATGTGAGAATTCATACTTATTTATGAAAAAATGGATTTCGAATTGTAGCTGAAATCGAAGCGAATAACTTATGATTTGAATATTCCGAATCGAATATTTTTGACAGTGAGTTGCTGGTTTCATACTTAATTACCGGTAAAGCAAATATACTTCTGACTTGGTTAACCTTATAGGGGTGAACACCTCACCCATACATGTTGGTTCACTTGAGCGTTGCTCATCGCTTTTTTCAACCACGTATATAGAAAATGAATTAAAGGACAATGAAAAAAATTATCACGTCAATTTACAAGAGGTCTTAATTTGACCTATGGTTAAGTCGTATTCTTAGCTTTGCTCTCCCACATATTATAAATGAAATCCTATCCCATGAGACAAACTCTCACACCTAATCAGTATTGTGCTTATGGTGTAGTTTAAACAGTATTACAAATTCATCGTCTAATTTATTCTAAATTTTGAATAAAAGTAATAATTTCATTCTTGAATATTCTAAAATCGCACAATTTTACAATAAAACCATGATATATGCCGAATTTTGAATTTCACAAATATTGCAACTTTGCCGCAAAATGGGCAAAATATGTAATAATATATATTGATTATTATTATATTATATATTAATAATTTCATTTTTCTGAATGTTGAAACATTTTTCTATAAAATATTCGGATATCGACATGCTGGGCAGTAACGATGCCACGGTCCACATGTTTGAGTTTATATTTAGCGCTCGATAAAAAAAACATCATGTATTATCATTTTTGAGTCATTCACAGACATTTTGGTGAACTTTAGTGCTGATAGACCAGTGATATTTGCGACGATTACTATGTCATGTCTTATCTGTTTACAAAATGACAATTTTGGAAAAGTGATCTTTTGTGGGCATTACTGAAGAGGTGCTTATAGTCCACAAAATACGGCAGTACTTTTGGTCAGAATTCTAAAAATATATGTTTATTGAAAAAACGAGATTCCATTAAAGTAACACTTACCTTGATAGCAAATACCAGTATTCTGTCATTGACGATAGAATCTAAGAAAGACATGAGTGCTTCATCTTGCTTCGATGTGTATGTATCAAATACTCTCTCGGACATTACAGAGCCCTGAACAAAAACAAAAGAAATATCAATACTGTACACAAAATGTGCCAAAACAGCGCAATTAGAAAAAACCTACACAATGTGCTTCGAGCTATGCTGCAACACTAATCCTGGACTTTTGTGGGTACACAGTGCGTCAGACAATCGTTAGTAAGACCTTAAACAATTAAACAAGTCCACGCAAAAGATATATCGACATTTAAGTTTAGCCAGATTCTAGGCTTACTTCTCTTTTGGAATAGAAATGAAATCCAATCAATTACCTTGAGAAATTCCACCCGTCTAGGCAAAAGTGGGTGCACCCAGGCAGGGTTGCAAAAACACAGGAGTATGAGAGGCTTACTCTCTATTTAAAGCAAGTTTTTCGTAAAGGAGGAAATCCTGAATCCTGATTCTGAAATCCTCAAGTCTTTAAAATCACAAGAGTATGCTGTACTCTCATAGAGAAATCCTTATTTGCACCCCTGCTAGGTCTAATCCAAGTTCTACTATACTATGATGGTACTTCATAGGGTGACAGAATAATGCTTTTCTTCGGATGTTCATAAAATTTATATCGTTTTTCTTTATTATGACAAAAAGGCCCAAAATTATCAACACTGATACTTTTATGATGCTACATCAAAGCAGTATTGCTGATTTTGAACCTTTTACTACAAGTTGGTTGCTACCAGACACTAAAAAGGTA
Organism: Styela plicata; assembly: GCA_963675895.2. Classification (NCBI taxonomy): domain Eukaryota; kingdom Metazoa; phylum Chordata; class Ascidiacea; order Stolidobranchia; family Styelidae; genus Styela; species Styela plicata. Next base: position 18,069,717 of record OZ023146.1, on the reverse strand, counting down.
CATTTGAATCTTATTGCAAGGGATTTATCATAGAATATTGCCCTTCTAGTAAATTTTGTTTTGATGGAAACAATTTCCCTTCGGTTGTCTTAGTAGTAGAGTAGCAGACACTCTGCTAGCCTGGCATAAAGTCCATTCACATTCCCGCGGCACAGGCTTTAGAATAGTCTTAGCGTATTTCCTGCGTGTCGTAAGAGACAATTGAAGGAAGCAAGAAGTGGTAAATGGTTTTACCATCGCCCAAGGCAGATATCACGAACTGCACTTTACTACAGCTGTCCAGTACGGTCGAATGTTTTCTGCTTGCAGTCGCTCGTACTACACCTTTCAGTATTTCTTTGCTATTAAGTGGTCGTTAGTTCGCTCCTTTAGGCACTGCTTACAGCCTTGCGCAGGGTGAATTTCAATAAAAAAAAGATATCCCAAGTCTTGGAAAAACCACTCACAGTAGTTTCATGCAACACCACGACATGAATTCCTCTTCCGTTCTCAGGCTCATTATCATAATGTATTGATTGTCCATTCACAGATATATCAACTAGGTCTTTGCTTGATGTTACCTATTGTGTATAAATATGCGAAACAGATAGTTAACTTGCACGAAAAAAATTTGAAAGCATCTGAGTCAAGCCAAGAAAATTATAGCATATTTACTATATTGTAAGCAGCAGCTTATAAAGTTTTTTTCCATCATGTTAGCGGCTTAAATTCAAGGGCGGCTTACGTTCAAAGGCGGTTACATTTTTTCTTTGCGATGCCGATACTCGGTCTAAACTTTATCGGTCAGCTTTATCAGCCACAAACCCATATAAGCACCGGCACAGTACCAGTATATGCGGCTTACATTAAATTTTCAACACTATCACATGCGGCTTATATTCAAGGGCGGCTTACAACCAAGTAAATACAGTATATAAATTATGAGTTTATTGCAAGATACCAATGACTTTCTTAAGCTATAAATATTCAAAATAATACATAATTTTGTCATCCTTACATGATCAAACTACCTGATGTTTGAATGATACGCACCTTTATCAAAAATTTATCAGGATTCCCACCAGTATCATCATTATTTCCTTTCAAATGATTAAAATAATCATCTTCATTAAATGGAATAATATCACTGTCTGAATCTGAATAAACGTTAAAGATAGGGTTACGGGTGTCCAATATCGAATATTTTTTGCTTTCAGGATCGAGTCGACTAATTTTTCCGATTCGAATATTTGAATCAAAAAGCACATAATAAACAAACAAAGATATACTTTTATCAGCTTATAATTTATGTGAAAATTCAAACTTTATCTTCAAAAGAGTTCATAATTATGCCATGCTGTGACTTTCTGATATATTTATTTTAGAATGAAATCTCAAATCATATCATTGCATCCGATTCTGAATCCAAGTTTATTCTAAAAATGCCAATTGATGAACAAAATTTTTTGCATATTGGAAAACGTGAATATTTTTTAACATCAATGAACATTAATAGATTTTACCCAAAACTTGGTAAAAAATAAAAATACAAAATATAAATAATATACAAAAACAATGACGATTTTGAAATTAGAGGGGCCCCATGATGACAAAAAGATTTAAAAATCACTGCATAAAATGTAAGACAAGACTAATTTATGTGGTCTAAGAATCTCCCCTATTTAATATTCACCCAATTCTAGGCTTTAGAATAGTCCTAACATATTTCCTGTGTGTATTTCCTGTTCCTGTAAGAAGCAACTGGAGGGTAGCAAAGAAGTGGTAGATGGTTTTACCATTGCCCAGGGCAAATACCACTCACTGCACTTTACCATGGCGATTCAGTTCTGTTTGGGATGCTTTCCGTTTAGAATACAGTAGCTGGTACCACATCTTTTAGTAGCTCTCTGCTCTAAGTGGCCGTTTGTTGGTTTTTTTCAAGCACGAATTCCGACCTTGCTCAGAATGAATTTTAATAAAAAAAATACTAACAACTGTAATCTACTATTTGTATCAATCATATTGAATTCGATCAATTGTGGTGGTTCATAGGTTATTACAAAGGTCTCTAGTGTAATGCAAGGCAAACTAATGTGGTCTAAAGATCTTTCCCTATATTGTATTTAATATATCTCACCCAATTCCAATATTAACTTATGATTCTCCAATCTTCTGTTTGTCTCTATCACCAATTTCAGGTTAAATATACAGGTTCCAACCAGGAGAAGTAATGATAGAACCTAAATAAAAAGATTCGGTCATTAACAGTTATAGAGATATTAAGAGAATTTTGAACAATACCATTGAACCAATCTCACTTACTGGCTTACAGAATTACAAGGCTTTTAATATGTGGGATCAGAGCTCCTAGAATCTCATACTGAATCTCATACAAAGTTTGAGATTAAACTAATCAGAATATTGTGTCAATTTATTTTGATTGAATGGCATTGAAACACGCAAAACATGCTATGTGCCAATTCAGGGTTCAAACTTTATACCTCGTTGATTTTAATAAATTCGAAGAAAATAAGATAACTATGACATCACATTGTTGCACATCAATGCGCTAAGTTAACTGAAATTTGACTGCATTTCATTAATTTCGACCAATTTAGAGAATACTGAATTGTCTCCTCGGTTTTTCTGGTGTTGTCAATCTGACCAAACAAACTGCCTAGACATGCATCTTCCATTCTCAGTTTTGGGAGACCAAAATGGCATTCCAGTAATGATTTGATATGGGTGCCCGGTTAGCTCACTGCCCAATGGGGTGCCCCGTTAGCTCAGATTAGCTCATTGGGGTGCCCCGTTAGCTCAATCGGTGAACTGCCAGTAATACGCTTCAAACTACACATTTCTGATCGTCATGACCTAGGTTCGAATCCCGTGGGGGTGATGATTTGGTCTAGTGAAGTTTAGTACCATATTCCCAAATGTCATCAAAATGAAAACTGGCGGAATATTTCCATCCTGACTAAGGGGCACCAATGATGCAATCATCTGGCATAGTCTCCCGGGTCAGCTGTTAGGAAAAATCGCTTCCAACATGAGAAATTTTTATGATAATTGAATATATGCTGTATGGTACTCAACTTCATGAGACCAGATGATTATATGTGGTGCACGGTATTTGCACGAGAAGTCGTGGTTTGCCATATAATTAAGATGTATTCTCGGCTTTCCTCTTCCGTACATTATTGATTATTACGAGGCGAATAAACATACATACATACAGGCATAGGATAAAAATGAAATCCTATCCTTCTCCCACTTCAAATCCTAATAACACTGAACACTTTGCACCATAAATTATTTAATAAATCTTGACATAAACAGTACAAACCTTCAAGACTTGTGTAAAATTATACCTTGGTCCACAAAAATATTTGACAAAAGTGAAGCAAGTAACTCTGTTTGTTTTATCAAAGCCAGGTCGTGGATTATGTCGATCTCTCACTGAATGCCAGTGCCAACCCAACTTGAACGGTTTTGTTTCCACCATAGTTCACCCTATCAAACTAACCAAGCAGCTCATTAATTATAGCCTAAAACCACAGAAAATGTCCCATAAAATCCTAAAAAATAGGCCAAAATTCGGCTGAATTCCGTGGACAAAATCTTTTTTTTTGTGCCAAATAAAATCCAATGCCAATCCGGATTTTTGTTTCATGATATTGATGATGCCAAATGTTTATGTCAGAATTCGGATTGATTAATCCAAGCCCAATAATAAACCGAATAAAATTTAAAAGCACAATTTTGTTAAACATAAATTTATTACCATTATCGATGAGTCATTACCATCCCATATGAAATTGTTACATTGAATTTTTGATGTTCATATAATCCATTCATTGTTGTGTCCAAGTATCCAGTTTTACAATGATTTAATTATTGTATTATTTTAGTTTAAACATGGAAAAACAAGATTTCATGAATTAGATAAATACAGAATAACCGATTCTATCAGACCAGGTATGGGCCAAGTTCCATACCATTCCTGATCCAAAACCTTATACAATACTACTTAGTCTGTCCCATGATATGATATTATACTTCAAGTACATTTAACATAAAACAAACTGTGGACAAAATCAATCGATCAAACTGCAAACACAGAACATCACAGAGCACAGCTGCAAAAGTTTGCTCATTTAACCTCTGCAATTCACGGTACAGTAACTTGATGACGTCAAACTCATTTAAGCGTATCATGATTTCGCAATCCACGTTTTGCGGATTCAGAGGCAGGAGGAGGTGGAGTGGACGGAATAACGCTTCGAATTGTTTTTACAGTTCACGGTCATTATTGTCTACGGCAGGGAAGGACACATTTTATTATTTTTGTACGTAGGTACGTGTATGTATAGTCAATGACGTGCCGGTACGATTTTATAAATCCTGACGATATTGCGCCAGATACGTTCCATATCGCCGTCTGGTCGTGTCAATACAGAACACACTCTGCGCTGTAGCTGTACAAACTCAGACATCCGAACAGACGCTCTCCTTTGGCCGAATCAAACTGTTGAATGTTGTTAGACTATTGTTAGTCAAAATGAATATACTATATTATTTTTTTTGTTGCCGTTATTTTTCACATGCTGGTTAAATAAACTATACTACTACTGAAGATGTACCGGTAACCTAAACTAACAAAATACAGGTATCAAATATATATAAGTTACTGGTACTCAGTACTGTACAGTGTATACAACCTAAACTTCACGAATGTACAGTATACCGTAGATACTGTATAACGTTATATTAATTATCGGTCGAAACAAACTAGGTAAGGTAACTTTACTTATCAACATATTTCACGGTTACCGTACCTGGTTACAGATATAAAATGTGGGTTCAGAGAAGCAATTTTCCAAGATGGATTCCTAAACTTTAACGATTTGTTAAAGAAATTAGGAAATTTACTGTTCAATAGAATAGGAGTTTCATTTTTATCCAGCGGGAGACGAAAGCTGAGAATACAACTGGATCATAACGCGGACCACGACCTCTCGTGCTAATACCAGTGAATCGTGACGAAAGTTTCCTGGCTTATCATATTTTTCATTTTTCCTGTGCACAGTGCATGGAGCTGTTTGGTGGAGGTAAGCGTAAGCAGTGCTTACATGCTTGCGCACTGGCGAAGCGTCCAGGAGATCTCTCCCATATAATTATCATTCTTCACACATTATCATCCCGCGAACCAATGTCATGACGACCAGAGATGTGTAGCTCTAAGCGTATTTCCAGCGCTTCACCGATTGAGCTAACGGGCACCCTGTCATTACTGTCTCGAAAAGCAATGAAACAAGCTAAAAGAAATTCCCTTCAAAATGTTTTTTGTTACCATATCGTGTATGACTTATCCATGGGTGCCCGGTTACCTCAATTGGTAAAACGGAAAGCGTTGGGAATACACTTCGAGCTACACATGTCTATCATCCTGGATTTGAATCCTGTGAGGGATAATTATGTGCGAGACTGTGGTTCATGTAAGCACTGCTTGAGGGTCCCTCCACCAATCATGTTCATGCCCACAAATGACACACAAAGAGAATGGGTTGCATCAAAATTCAAATTTAGTTAAAGTCAAATTTAGCAAATGCGCTGTACTGTTGATAGTTTTGAAGCGCGCTGTCCATTGGTAAAAAATGAGCATTTCCAATACCCGAAGAGGAACAAGATGTTGTCACCTTGTTGTGTTAAAAACATTTATTCATCGTCATATTTTTGTCATAATTATTTTTTGTAAGTTATAAATATGTTTGTTTTATTAGTGCTTGCTGGGAAATAAAAAGATTTGATTTGATTAAAGAAATTTCCAGAATTGATGCTTTCCATATTTCAGATTTCCTTATTGCAGATATATTTAATGTTAGATTATTCTAATTATTAATAAAATGCCGAAAAAATCAAAAACCAAACAGCTCGATGATGAGACTATATCAACAAATAATATTCAATCAATGACAGATTATCCAAGCATAGAAAGAAGTGAGCCGAAGGAAGGCAAAAAGAAAAAAAAAGGTGGCAAAAAAGCATTCTTCGAAGAGCTTGCAGATGATGAATCAAATGAAGTTACTGAAGCGCCTGTTGAACAAAAATCTAAAAAACAACAGAAAAAGGATAAAGAGGAGAAAAAGGTGGTAGAACGTGCACCTGAGGAAGACATAAAAAAGACGAAACAGAAAGGGAGACAAAGAGCTACCGGGCCAAAAGAGGAGGAAGAAAATGAAGACGGACTTGTACAAGATTTCACTCATGAGGACGGGCCCGAGAAACAAGAATCTGGTGCTTTAGACGCCGAAGCTTTGAGTAAAATGACACGAAAAGAGCGGAAAAAATATCAAAAACAGATGCAATTTCAAAAACAAATGGAGGAATTGGAATCTGAACGCTTGAATGATGAATTAGGAAATTTCAGTATTTCTCAACAAGGCATTGCACAAAAAACTGTCGCATTGCAAGATAACAGCATGGATATTAAAGTGGAAAGCTTTTCAATTGCTGCAAAAGGAAAAGATTTATTTAAGAATGCGTCACTTACAATCGTTGCTGGACGGAAATATGGTTTAGTTGGGCCAAATGGGAAAGGTAAAACAACGCTTTTACGCCACATGGCTGCAAGAAAAATGGCGATTCCGAGTCATATTGATATATTGTATTGCGAACAAGAAGTCAGGGCAGACGAAACTTCGGCTCTTGAGGCAGTTTTGAATGCCGACAAAAAGCGCTTGGAATTGTTAGAACTTGAAAAAGAGTACACAAAAGCACAAGAGGCAGGAGATCTGTCGGTACAGGACAAACTTAAAAAAGTTTACGAAGATATGGAAGCGATTGGTGTAGCATCCGCAGAAGCACGAGCGCAACGTATCCTCGCAGGTCTTGGTTTTACAAAATCGATGCAGAAACGTGCAACCCAAGATTTTTCTGGAGGATGGAGAATGAGAGTTTCCCTCGCAAGAGCATTGTTTATGGAACCGACATTACTCATGCTAGATGAACCCACCAACCATTTGGATTTGAACGCTGTAATTTGGCTCGACAATTATCTACAACTATGGAAGAAGACGTTACTGATCGTATCGCATGACCAGAATTTTTTGGACAACATCTGCACTGATATTATACATCTTGATGATCTAAAACTGCAGTATTATCGCGGAAATTTCGCGCAATTTAAAAAAAATGTATGTTCAGCAGCGCTTGAAAGAGCTCACAAAGCAGTATGAAAAGCAAGAAAAGAAACTGAAAGAGCTAAAATCGCATGGCTCTTCGAAACAGGCGGCAGAAAAAAAGACAAAAGAAGCGCTGACCCGTAAACAAGAAAAAGGTCGTCGTCGTGGTGCTACACAAATGGAGGAAAGTAGCGAAACAACAGTGGAATTAATACGAAAACCGAGGGAATACGTTGTAAAGTTTGCATTTCCTGATCCCCCTCCACTCAACCCCCCTATCTTAGGTTTATATAATATAAGTTTTGGCTACCCAGGCCAGCCAATGCTTTTCAAAAATGTAGAATTTGGCGTGGACATGGAATCTAGGATTTCAATTGTGGGACCTAATGGTGTTGGCAAATCCACTTTACTAAAATTGATATGTGGTACGCTGGATCCCACTTCGGGAGAAATGAGAAAAAACCACAGAGCTCGAATTGCATTTTACAGTCAACATTCGGCTGAACAATTGGATTTGGATAAATCGCCAGCAGAGTATTTGCAAAGCAAGTTCAATATGCAATATCAAGAGGCACGGAAACGTCTAGGATCAGTCGGACTTGTCAGTGAAGCGCACACAATCCCAAATCGTGATTTAAGTGGTGGACAAAAAGCACGTGTCGCTTTAGCGGAACTCGTCGCAAGCGCTCCAGATATTTTGATCCTCGATGAACCGACAAATAATCTCGACTTGGAATCCATCGATGCGTTAGCGGATGCAATAAACAGCTATAAAGGAGGAGTTATAATCGTGTCTCATGATTCGCGCCTCATCACAGAAACAAACTGTCAACTTTGGGTTGTAGAGCAACAAACTATAAACCAAATTGAAGGCGATTTTGATGACTATAAACAAGAAATTTTAGAATCTTTGGGTGAAGAGGTCGTTAAAAAACAGCCCTCAGCAGCAGCTGCGTCTGCTGTTGAACAATAAATGAAGCTGCGGCCTGTTTACAAGTCATACTTCAATCTATGGTGACATAATCTTGATTTTCTTCAGGTGTCTGGAATTTAGGGAAAAAAACAGATATGAAAAGAGTGGCCTAATGACCTTGTGGTTTGCACGATCGCATCGCAAATAAAAGATCTTCAGGTGTCGTTTCATAAACGCATACTCGCTGTTCAATTCACGGGTTAAGAACTTGGGCACAGTGCCCCAGTGAATTACACAGTGAGCATGAGTTTATGATGCTCTGGCTTGGACAGACCGAAAAAGGCTTCTCCCTTCAGTAACAAAGGTTTTGTTATAATTCACAGTAACTCACAGCATTACCAAGGCTAGAGTCTCATCACCATCACAGGGACAATACATAGCTCAATAAATATCTATGCTTATTATATTGCATATTGTTTTTGATCGAAGTATTGTTTTCACAGTTCAAAGTGTCTGAATACCTTTCCTTTATAAGCCGTTTCTACCTTATTAGAGGGTCAATCAGAAATTTGTTTGAACTAGTTTGAGCCACAGATGGCACTCATCGTAATTGGCAAGACATACATGCAAAGTCAAACATAAAAAATTGTAAATATTGCCCATCCATGACTCATTTGTTACAAAAAAAATTTAACCAAGGACTAGCCAAATAGAAACCATGGACAATTCAAGTCATCAAGGGTTTGATTAGGGTTGTTCAAAATATTTGCTTCTTGTTTCACGAATCATAACTATTTGATTTGTTTTCCCCGGTGATTCAAAATCAACATATATAGGATATCATTTTTATCCTGCGCGAGAGGAAAGCCGAAAATACAGCTTAACCATATGGCGAACCACGACCTCTCGTGCAGATACCAGTTCTGAATCGGGGTCAAGGTTTTTGGATTAGGCTATCGTATATTCAAACATTTTCAAAAAGTATGTATTTTTGGAAAGTAGACTATATTTTGGTATTTTAACAATTTTCTGAGAATATCTTTTGGTTTATTTATTATAATACTACTGATTCAAATATTCGATTAGATTCTGAATTCGAAAAATATTTGATTTCCGCCAACCTGACTACTGATTTAAAGCTGGGCGACATTGGTTATATTATCTACTGGCATACCACCACCAAAATTTAGTGGGTACGATGGCCTGGTGGGTAAACATGTTGGCATCGCAGGTTGAAGACCACTGGTTCATCCATACCCATCACTCAACCCAGTGTGTAATAACTTGGGTAGGCCGAGCCGAACGGAAAAGATCATATCTTTCCAGTAATTGTAACCCTGTCCGTCTATAAGTGGCCACTGTTGCGTGAAGCCCTAATTGAAAAAAACATGCATATTATGAAACTCTGAATGTGTGCAGGTTGTTGTTCCATAAACATGCAAAAGTCAGAGGTATATAAGCCACACTGTAAGTGAGCCAAACTGACTGTATGCCACAAAATCATGAACTGACGTTGCAAAAATCAAGGCAACGCGGCATTTTGGGAAACTCTGTGACACGACATGCCACCCAGCTCTATTACTGATCCATCAGTAGTTATTCGAATCGATAATAACGAGGGGAAAAATCGAATCGCACAGTTTATGAATTCTTGAATCACAAATCTGATCAAAAGTTATGGTCATATTTATTTATCTTTTGTTCAAATGTATATTCAAAGTTCAGATGCTTGAAAACTGCTTTTTTGAGTGTAATTTGTTAATTCTGCAGAAGAATCGTGATAGAAATGGGAATTATGAATATTACTGTTTTTATTGATATGGATAATGGAAAGCCAGAATCGTGATCTGAAAAGTCCAAAAAACCAACTATTGGCATGTGGATGTCTTGACCTGTTTTTTTTTTATTTTCAATCCACTCTAAGCAAGGGTTGGAAGCAGCACGCAGAAGAAACCAACAAACCACCTTCTACTGTGTATTTGTATGAAAGGGAGCTGCTATATTAAGATGCAATAAGTGATAGTGTTCAAATCATTGCATTTTTAGGTCATTAATGATTCATGTGATAATCCTGCTCTCCTAAACAAAGACCAGATTTGTTCTAATATGCCTTTTTTCGCTGCAATTTCTTGAAAAATGAGATAATTCTTTTGAAAATTTAATTTGCTCAGACTTGGAGAATTGAGCAAATAAAATAAAAATATTTCATGTCGCTAGAAGATGATGATGTCTCTCTTTGAGTGTCTGGTAGCAACCTATTGTGGAAAGCTTTTTTCGTTGATCTGAAAAATATGACATGAACGTTTCAGATGCATAAGGTCACCCTGCTGCACTCGCCTCTAAACTTAGCAAGTTTGGACTATTTTATGGTGGATTGGTAATGAAATTTATCTCGTTTAGTATTATGTAGGCGTAAACGCACTATCATATTATTGTTTTCTTACTTTAAATTGGTCAGGAACCAGGCAGGATTCTTGTCTTATTCTGGTAAAAAACCTATTCCCAATATTCGGGAATGCAATTGTTTTCATCCTAGTCTTTCAAGGCATTCGAATAGATGGTAACTCTAGAAACAAGATATTTTTTCAATATCAAAATTCATCCAGGGCGAGATTGGAAGCAGAACCTAATAAGCTCGACAACCAATGAAACCTATATATTTTTTTTTCATTGAAATTCGCTTAGAGCAAGGCCACAGCAGAAGAATCAAACTTCTCCTGGAGCCACTAAAGTGCAAAGAGCTACATAAAATGCAGGAACTAAGGAACCCCCATCCCTGATAGATGTCTGTTAACGCGAGGTTTTAAACCCTTGTAGATCAACAGGATCAGGAAAGCAGTGAGAAGGCAAGGAATTCCAAAGTTTAGATATTCTTGGAAAAAAGCTTCTTGCATAAAACTGTTTGTGACATTGTGGAACCTTCACAGTGAATAGGTGCAAATTGGTAGCCAATCGTGTTGACCGATTGAAAATTTTAAGCTCCCTTGAACAAAGACCATTATCATATCTGTAAAATAACATTGAGGCAGCGGTGTGTAAGAAAGTTTAGGGCCAATCATATTGATAACACGCTGTTGAATACGATCGAGCATGCTAAGAACAGTGACAGCAATACTCCGTACAGGGTCGAATCAATGATCTGTACAATTTCGGGAGTGAGATAATGGCGAGCCTGATATAGAGAACAGATTTTCATCGAGGCTTGTTTAGCAATACTATACGATATATAAGATAAAATCAGATAACGCACCCTTATGACTTCTATTTAATCACCTCCTGCTGCGTGCATTATGCTATGTCCGAAGCCCAGACAAAGCAATTATCTCTAAAAACAAGATACACACATACGATTTACATTAAAATTTTTTAAAACTAAATTTAATTTGCGATACTGCTCAGCTCTAATAAGAAACCTTTTTTTTTATCGAAATTTTTTTCAAGTAAGGTCGGAACGTGCCTAAAAACCCGAAATTAACACCTTATACATACATCGGTTCTCAAGCTCCTGCATTACTCCGGTTGCTTATAAACATTTGCAGTGCAGTAGAAAAAATTGTATTGCATGAAAAACTTATGAAATGGCAGTGGATAAGTAGTTTGATTGAATATTCTCATCAGTAAAAAAGATACTTGTCTGACATAATTTTGATAAGTACCAGATACTGGTGGACAGGCACGCCAAAATGTAACTCAAACACCTAAAGAAAGTGGGTTTGATAGAGACAAAATTTACCAATAATATGTAATCTGTGATAATCATTCAATAGAACAGAAGTCTCTCTTTGGGTATCCGGTAATGATAAAACTAAAACAGCAGTGTTGATACTTTCAAAAAGTTTTTTGTTCAAAAGGTCTGAAGTTGTCCATACTTGACAAAATAAGAATTCTATTTTTGAGTTACAGATAAGGCTGTAAAAATATTCGATTCCTAGTGTTCGAATTATTCGATTTCTGCAACGATTCAATTTTTCAAAAATAAGGCGAGTTTTATGTGAAAAAGTTAAGGTGATGAGTTAGTTTGTTCGTTTATTACTGGCTCAGTGGATAAATTCATCGCTGCAATTCAAAATGTCTCGAGTTCGAAAGTTTGATAAATTTAAAAAATATTATTAAATCGCCTATTCCACATCATCAAACTGCCCTTCAACAGGGTTAGGGTTGTCAGAAGTGGATTGTGAATTATCAGAGGGCCTCCCTACAACAGGAAGCTCTTCAGCATCTGGCGGGCCATCCTCCTCAATTATTACCCCCTCCATTTGTGAAATTCCATCAGGAGTAGGGCCTGAAATTTGGGAGCTTGCTAACATATTTTCAAGTCTTGCTAAAGTTGCTTGACCAGCAGGGGTGAGGTGTTCGAAACCTTCTTCAGACGTGTAAAACCCCTCCCCAGCACCATCTTCGTACACCATTGGGGGATAAACAGCCCCTTCATAGTTTGGCTCCTCACTGAGCTCATTATCTCCATCCCCCCCATAGTAGTCATCACTATCTTCACTGTCAGGATGGAGGCATTGGCAGTCACTCATTGCATCGAACATTCGTTTCAAATTGTCTTTACATTCTGGAATGAATCTTATTTCTGATATTGTTCCGCTTGAATCAGCACCATCTTCGGCACAATCAGAGTCGTCTCCATTCGTGTTACCATTGACGACAGCATCAACTGGTTCTGAGACTTCTCCATTAAACATGACGTAAAGACATTCCTCCGGAAAAGCCTTGATACAGAGTATAAAAAAGTTATTTTAAGCAAATCCCTTTAGGAGCAACAAGACTAAAGGACGGTGATGTGGTTAAATAGCAACTAAAGTACTACAAAACTTAGTACCAACAACATCACGCTAAAGGAAAAAACCTTCCATGGGCGACTCAACCACCAAAATAAAGTGCAGGTGAGTGGTATCCGCACTGGACAATGTTTAGGTGACTATTTTTGGAAGATCGCTCTAAGCAAGCTTCGAATGGAAACAACTAACAACCGCCCATGTAGCAAAAAACTACAAAAACCGTAAAACTTGCAACTGGATCCTTGAGCAGGAAACATTTTATATAGAACTGAACCACTTCAGCAACCAACTGGTGGAATGCTACCAAACACTGGGAGAAAATGAGTTCCACAGGAAACCACAAGAAAATTTAGCAAATAGGCAATATTTGATGATATATCTTTTCTATCTCTGGAAGAAGATTAAAATGCCTCTTTTTGCAGGAAAAGGGTTCAAAACCATCAATACTAATCTAATTCTATGAAATAGCAGTGTTAATGATTTTGACCACCCAAGGGAACGACATGAACATTCAGACACCAGAAGTGAAACCAAATTACGTAACCGTATAGCAGTTTCAGGTTGACGGTTGTCTAGTACTAGCAGCCATTCATAGACAAACTTAGAATAGTCCTAGTGTGTTTCCAGCGTGCAGTACGAGGCGACTAAAAGGAAGCAAAGAAGTGGCAGATGGTTTTACTATCGTCCAGGGCAGATACCTCAATTCGATTTCTGCGTCATGACGATCAGAGATGAGTAGCTCGAAGCCTATTGCCCATACCAACGCTTTACCGATTGAGCTAACCGGGCACCAAGAGCTACCAAAGGTCTTCGCCCACTACCATACCAACAAACTCAATGCAGACATACTAATCATTGCTTTTAATCCCTATATTTTTCTGTATTCTTGAATATAGATAACATACCTGCAAGTCTTTTGAAATGGCATGGATCGCAATATCTTTATATCCGAGTGACAAACCACGATGTTCTTGATTCTCCCAGATTAGTCTTTCTTCAGAAATATACAAGGTTCCGCTCCCTCTGTCGCCAGAATTTATATTTATCCGACAATTTTGTTCTAAATGTTGAATTCCTGCATCTGGGGTGACCACTCGAGGCAACATATTCATTGGCATTTGGTTTAGCACTACAAGATAGCGAGATGTATAAATTGAATATAAAAAACCATGAATGAAGTGAATTCGAATGCAATCACATACAAGGATGACACATCATATCAAAATCTTAGTTCATATTATTGAAATTCTGAACAAGTATTTTTAATTTGGACAAGATGTGTAACGTGTCACATGTGAAACACCTGCATTTTAAAAAAAGTTTCTTTGTTATGTGTCACAGACAGATACAAAACTATTTTTTTTAATGTCCATGGGCTTGGCAAAAAGGTCGATACATGAAGAAATACAGATACTACGATTCACATTTTTCACTAAGAGAGTGATACTCCTATTCCATGAATTGAAAAAAAAAGGCAATTCAAAATTTTAGAGATGGTGCATATAGAGACTACTATCAATGAACCACGCTCTTGTGTTTTACAACATGCAAGTATATGTCTTTGCTCGAGTCAGGATTCATGTTATTCGTACCACTGAATCTGTCCCAAATAGATTCAACTTCAGGCAGGAGATTGTCAACAGGGTACCAGAAATTTTACTATTTTGAATTCTGAATGCATTTAAAATTCAGTCATATACGTGATAACAAAACAGCATGTGAAACTTTATCCAAGGACCTCAAAAATTATATAAACAAAGATATAGTATTCAGCAAAGATGAAGAAAAAAGTTTGTCGTAGGATTTATTACAAATACATAACTATTACTATACAATGTGAGAACTGCACTTGGATCGCAAAATAACATGATTGCAGCAGAATAGAGGAATGAATGACTTTAAAATGGCATTTCATTCAAATTTGAAGTTGACAATATCAAATGCAAAATAATGAATAATCATTTACAAAATAAAGATGATGCATCATAGAAAGATATCCATTCTTATGAAAATACAAAAATATCATGTTCTCATTCCACAGAAATATAAGTTTTTTGTAAGCTTTCGTTAGAACATAGTCTAACTTCTTCAGACAAGATTAAAGTGCAATGTTACTGAAAATGACCATATTTATACTCTTGTTTGTTTGTATATATCGATGTTCTGTTTGTTTTATAAGTACCGCAGTATTGTCCTATTGTTCTTCTTTGTTTGTTTTAATCCTTAATGTTTATTCCTTTCGGTTTCCGAGTGTGCAGTTTGTTGATCCAAAATTGTTCTTTGTTTTTTCTATAGCCTTCACAATGGGAGAGTGTATCTATTCCTATTATTTTGAAATGCGTGATGTTGTGGGATGCGGAGTTGAAGTGGTTGGCTACTGGTGTTTTTCTAAGCTTTTTGATGTCGTAAAGGTGTTCTGCCGTGCGTCGTTTTAGTTTTCCTACCAGATTCTCCAACATACTGTTTGTTGCATTGTAAGCAAGTTATCAAATAAATGATATTTGATGAATCGCATGTTATTTTCTTCCAGATCGAGTATGTCCTGTTCGTGAATGAGCTTTGGAATGTATTTGATGGAATTGAATGAAGGCACGTTGTACATCCTTTTCGACCACAATGATTGAATCCTTTTTCTGTTCCGGTTTGGTTTTCTTTCCTAAGTCTGGCTTTAACTAGCGCATTTCTTAATGTTCCACATCTTCTGTATCCGACCATGGGGGGCTTAGGGAATATTTGTTTAAGTCTTTCATCTCGGTGAAGTATGTATTCGTAATTTCTGAATATTTTCTTGATTGGGGGGGAGGAGTGGGTGGTAATCTGTTATCATTGGTGGTTGTTGGTCTCTAATTAGTTTTTGTTTCTTTGGTAACAGTAGGGATTCCCTTGGCGTTTGTCGTACCTTGCTGATTGCTTGCTCTACTGTGTTGGCTGGGTAATTTCTTTTTTGCAAATGTTTTTTGAGAATTTGAACATGTTTTTCGAAATATTCTTCAGTTGAACAGATTCTACGAAGTCTGATTGCAAGTCCATACGGAATATTGCGGTGGATATGTCTTGGATGGCAAGAGGATGGAAGTAAGTATTGGTGGGCGTCAGTGGGTTTTTGAATATAATTCTGTTTCTAGCTTGTTATCTGAGATATGTACTGTGGTGTCCAAGAATGGTATACTTTTAGCAGAGTATTCAAAGGTAAATTTTAATTGTTGGATGTAACTCGTTTGCTTGGGTCATAAATGTTTCCAAATTTGTCTATTCCGGTGGTCCATATCATAATGCCGTCGTCTATGTATCTAAAGTAAATAAGTGGCTTTTGATTTGTTTTCTGAAATAAGTTTTCTTCGAGTTTGGCCATGAAGGCACATGCATATTTTGGGGCCATCTTGGTCCCCATGGCTGTGCCTTGGATTTGGAGATAATGCTTTTCGTCGAATATTATGTTGTTGTTTGTTAAAACACATTCACATGCTTTGGTTAACCATGGTATCAGTTGCGGATCTGTACCGTTTTTGGAGAGCATCTGTTGCATGGCCAAAATGCCTTCGTTGTGGGGAATATTTGTGTAGAGTGACACTACGTCCATTGTGACCAGTATAGCGCCTTCTGGTATATGTCCAATTTGGTTAATTCTGCTTAGAAAGTCTGAAGTGTCCTTTATGTATGATGGAATGCTCTTTTTGTTCATCAAAGGCGATAGATGATAATCTACAAAGGCAGAGAGATTTTCTGTGGCCATTCCATTACCAGAGATTATTGGTCTAGAGGGGTGTCCTGTTTTGTGTACTTTCGGTTGTAATCGTAATCTTCCTGGTTTCGGATTTTTTGGAACTAAAACTCTGAAAAGTTCATCGTCTATGATTCCATCATTTTTCATTCCTGTACAGATTTTTGTAACTTCTTTTGCAACTCGATTGCTAATATCTTTTTTTGTCGGTTGGTAAACCAAATCGTCATTAAGTTGTCTCACCCCTTCTTTAATATAATCCTGGCGGGAAAGTACACATGTGCCACCACCCTTGTTGCAACAAACAGTATGTTGGAGAATCTGGTAGGAAACTAAAACGACGCACGGCAGAACACCTTTACGACATCAAAAAGCTTAGAAAAACACCAGTAGCCAACCACTTCAACTCCGCATCCCACAACATCACGCATTTCAAAATAATAGGAATAGATACACTCTCCCATTGTGAAGGCTATAGAAAAAACAAAGAACAATTTTGGATCAACAAACTGCACACTCGGAAACCGAAAGGAATAAACATTAAGGATTAAAACAAACAAAGAAGAACAATAGGACAATACTGCGGTACTTATAAAACAAACAGAACATCGATATATACAAACAAACAAGAGTATAAATATGGTCATTTTCAGTAACATTGCACTTTAATCTTGTCTGAAGAAGTTAGACTATGTTCTAACGAAAGCTTACAAAAAACTTATATTTCTGTGGAATGAGAACATGATATTTTTGTATATTAGCTTGTTATTATCTCATTCGTGTATCCTTGTGAATTCTCTCACACACGGATCCAGGATTGTAAGGAAACAAGGAGGAGGGATAGGTAGTTCATTGCAAGATATCAACGAATCACGTAAATTTGCATTATGAAAATACTTGACTTTTTCTCAAATAAGGCAAAATTCAAAATTACTTATTCGCAAAGTTATATCGATAGAACTCAAAAATATAGAAACTATTTAATCTTCTTTCTTCCATTTTTACGCATAAATATTGTGCTATTTTATTTGCTAAAACCATCAAAACTGGTATGATTTTGAATTTTTTCTGCAGTTTGATTGCTATCGGGCACACAAAGATAGAATTTTCTCCTAGCAAGATATATATCATGACATATTGCCAATTACTAAATTTCTTCTTTCTCGGGCGGCTCAGTAACAGATTACCGGTAGCTAATATTCTGCGAGTATGATCTCAATTTTTTTCTTTCCGAATTCGCTATAAGCAAGGTTGAAGACTTTCAATAAGAGTCTCCTTAAAGCACTCTTTTGCAAAGAGCTACATGAGTCCAGAAATGGGACTTCAGCTCACTCACTAAATTATCACTTTTCACACACATAGATTGAACCATAGGTGTTTCATTTGGATAAACCCCAATAATAACGTTGTTATTTTAGCTTCTTTTTTGTACTTTTACGAACCTTTGGTTCAGATATATCAGGACTAAAAAACAAGCCCATTAACATAACTAAATGCATTGCATGTAACATAGCAGAACTAACAACAGTCGATGGATAGGTGTTCCAACTTAGTTCAATGAGACCAAAAATTAACAAACGGGCAGGAGAGTACATTTTTATGCTCCATAACAAAAATGGTAACGTATGATAATACCATACATAAAATTGATAATGGAGTGACCTACTAAAACACATACCAATAAAATTACTGGTAAAAAGCATTAGTACCATTTTTGACTCTGATAATTTCTGCAAATTCGGTTCCCAATTTCGAAATGGATTGATCAATAAAAGTACACCTTTAATATCTTTTCTCCATTTGAAAATTGCAAATAAAATGAGAGCCGATAAATGAAGTAACAATAAACTCAATTGAAAATGCTTATCGAGGAATATTTCTTCAGGGACAAGTCTCCAATTCACAGTCCAGATGTAGAAAAATTGTCGACTGAATTCAAATGATTTTTTCACGTAACCAACTGGGTTTTCAAGTAAAAATGGAATTGCTATAACAATTTGAGTTAGTAAGCATACAAATAAATGCCCCACAGTTCTCAAAATTCCGTTTTCGATCAAGAGTATCACTAACAAAGCCGGAGCAAATAAGAAAATGTTCATTTTCACACCGACAGCAAGACTGTAACATATGCAACCTATGAACCAATGTCTCGACAAAAATAAGTTCACAGAAGCGTAAAATATCATCATTGCAATTGGGTCATTAAAAAGACGCAAAACGAATATAGAATGGATTCTGTACGAGGTCAGACACATGAAAATAAAAACATACGGGGGGCATTGCTTAGTTTTAGCGTGAATTCTCACCACAAGTGCTAAATTCAATATATAAAAGGCACAAAAAATATATTGGGCAAGTTTTATATTTGTGCCTTGTGTTGTGAGGTAATACAACACAGAATATATATAAACAAAAGCAGCTGGATAAACAAGAGGCCCAGTGCCGCCTTTCAATTCTGTATAATCTCTTGTTCCGTTTATAAAGCCTTCAACTTCTTGCATGTAAGCCACCCAGTCGATTTCGGTGTATTTGACAAGGTTCACTACCAAAACATTCAAGATAATCTCTCCTACTATGAGCAAAGAACATAATGTCCATATGTAAGACGGGTCTGTCAAAACCTTGACTCCATATTGCCAAGCCCATTCAACATTTGCTTTCAGGTTCGAAAACGTGGAAGTCTTTTTTGGCAACGCAGGCATTTTGAATACCTCCACACAAACAGCAAAACCAACTCTGAACTGCGAAATCCAGCAACACAAGCCCAGTGAAACAAACGAGCGAAACCCTCAACGCCAACGCTGAACGGAATACGCAACGTCGACGAATTTTCCAATATTTTCACATGTTGTGCATTCGTGCAACGAGAAATTGTGACCGGAGTCTATTATACCACTGTGAATCAGACAGGAAGGTAGATGGTTCGATTCTTGGCTTTTTAACGCCGGGCGTGCCCTTTCGGCAAGACACTTCTTGGATAGCTGTAGCATAACACAGATGCACAGTCGCTGCTGCAAAGGTCTGTGCCTAACGTTTGTTCGGTTTTAGCCAACCGGTAGATTCACCCACAGGCCATAGAAAATAATTGCAAAAGCTAAAAGTCGCCATATTTTTTTTGACTCGCTAGGGCTATTTTTATTCTTTAAGAAAACTAATTGCATTTTACATAATGTTGAAACAATATTGTTATAATAAAAAATATGAATTTAACCAGTGGCTTGTCTCGAGTGTAGAGGACAGGGGAGTGAGGAGCGAGCTCAATAGAGCCACTATTCTAATTTGTCTACATCCTCTTTTCGTATGGGGGGAGCGATGGCTGCACCTAACAAAAAGAACTTGGTTAAACGTTAATATTCTTTCAATACATACGATTGAAAGTCAGTTCCTTTAATCGCGTTTCAGACCGATACGCTTACGTTTTGTATCAAATTTTTCGTATCTGTTCCGATTTCTGAAATCGATCGAAAATTGAATATTTCAGGTACGAAAATATGTTTTGTCAAGTATAAGTCGCTGATATTTCATCTTGATTTTCACGAATTTATAGGGGCCCAATAATTTAACAATGGGAAGAATTCTAACCCATCTCAGGCGATTTCAACTGACACGCTAAAATTTTATAAATTGACAAACTGAAAAGTGATTTAAACTACCAGGCATAAATTCAGATGGTTCAGGGTCTTGCAGATACAAGCAGCAGGAAAAAAACGTACCTCGATACAGAACTTTCTTAATCGAACGATCTTAACCAATGTCGAGACAAACACTATACCAAAAATCAAGTAATTTCAAGTATGTGGTGTCAAATTATTGACTGTTATTGAAATGCGTCGGCTATCAACACTCTGAATATTCTTAAATCTTATCAACTAGACAGGGCCGTACTTTTGGAAGTAACGATTTCTTCGAATGGACGATATATTTACTGCACTTTCACGACAGTGCACATTAAATAATGCACCAAGAAGCAACGGAGCCCAGTCGAAAAAATGTTTTCAAAACAGCTTTTGTTAATTCTGTAGAGCGGGTAGAATTTAGAGCCATTAGAATTTTAATCTTCGTTATATACTACGAAAAATATAATTTTCAAATCGCCGCGTCATTTGAAAACGTAATTTTGGCCAATGTAGCTATAATTTTATGACGATTATACACCACCAAACAAAATTTTGAGTACTTGTCAATCAAAATGACTATCGAGTAACTTACTTTTATTTTTAGCAAATAAATGGAACGATTGTAAAAAACGAAAAGTGGGTGAGAAACGAATCCTGCAAAATAAATATTAGCTATCAATGGCGGCGTGAGTCAAAAGTGGGGTGAATATCAAAAATGGGCGCCGAATGTGAACGAAAATATTTTTCTTTTTGTTGCGAAAAAGAACCCTGTCAAATAAAAAGCCCGGTTGAAAATAGGTCGATTTGTAATAAAAAATTTGTTCGAAATAGGATTCGAACAATTTGAAACAATAATTTTCAAAAACAATTGCACACGCAGAAAATTCAGCATTCTGACAAAGAAACATTTGAGTCTGTCGAAAATTTTATTCTCTGTAAGATTGGACTCTATAATTGTCCCAACGTATTTCTTATTGCGAATACGACTAAAAAAGGTTGCATAATTTTATTAGCACACCGATACAACTTCCTGCACTTGAATATAGCAGTTTAGTCCCCATTAATTGGAGTGCAGTTTTTGACACTACTTGTCGAGCTAGCTCTTTGCCAAAGAGTGTCACTGATTTGTGTATTTCTTTAGAGCCCAGCTGTTGGTTCCTTGGTTCTTGCTATGAGTAAATATCAATAAAAAATCGAAAATTTCGATATTCAAAGTTTCGAAATGCATTTTTTGCAGAACCATCGTGGATTCTCCCTTTGCACTACTGTCAAATTCGGATTCAACTCTGTACAATGCAGATGGAATCATCCTCTACATTTGTCGCACGCTATCCAACGCGATTCTTCTGAATCATCTTCGTATTCATCACCGCACACTTCACAACAGAGTCGTTTGATCTTTTTCTTTGAGTGATACTTCTGTGATTTTTGAGTTTTTTTGTGTCCCGTTTTTGTGTTTCGTTCCTCTCTGGAACGTTCCCTTTCTCTATGCGCTGTCGTGCCTCAATTTCATTCCTTTTATGTGATAGGCTGTTAAGGTTAAGTAGGGTTTTCTCAAATGCCGAGTTGTCAGTGGTTGTCGAGTTTCCTTTTTTGCCGTTCGCTTCCGCGGTCCATATACATCACAGCGTCGTGGTTCCACAATACCGCAATCTTTCCCCATTGCGGCGTTTTTAAAAGACAGGTTAAAATTATCCGTCTTTTTGTCATCGTTTTCTTCCGTGGTATCCTACAAGGACCTGATATATCTTTCTCGAATACATCACCGTGGCGTGGTTCCACAATATCGCAATCTTTTTCAAGCATGGCATTCTTAGAAGACAAATTAATATAGGCATTTTTCGTTCTTCTTTCATCCTTTCTCTGCTTCCGCGGCGAGCCTGTTCTGTCATTGTTGAATACATTTATGCGCGGTTCTAAAATATCGCTAACTTCTTCCAGTACGACATTCTCGAATAACGAATCAAACGGACTGTTCTTTATTCCCTTTTTAACCCTTTGCTTCCTCGGTACCTTATGACGCCCCGATCCACCGTTATCTAATATATCACCGAATGTTTGGACCGGTTTCGCAATGTCACAAACTTCTTCAAGCAGAACATTTTAACCTTTTCTTCCTCGGCATCTTACGATGCCCAGGTTCATTGTGGTCTGATGATTTACCGGGTGTGTGTCGTGGTTCCACGATTTCGCTATCTGCTTCCAGTACGGTATTTCCAGATGACGAGGTATTAAAACGACCATTTGTCGTTTTATCTCCGTCGTTGCCTGGTGTATCATTGGGCTCAGTGATAACGGGCGGGTGACGTGCGTTTCCAATATCGTTATTTTCCAGAAAACTGATTTGGATGTATATGTGAGAAATTTTGCTGTCCACAAGAATGACAACTGTTCCTCTTGTTGACTTTTCGGTTAAATTGGATAAAAAACTATCCTTCAACCAATAATGGAACGTATCTTTAGTAATCAGTGTTCTCGGTAGCACTGGTACGACTTCCATTAGATAGATCTATTGTGTAGGAAGGATTAACATTTTTCCCAGGAAAAACGACGAACGGAGGCATAGTTACACCGCTGCCACTAATACAAATAGGCGCCGTAATTTATGCTCTCTCGCCACTTGTGAAGCTGCCACGAGATTTTTTTGACGCTACTAACCTTTTCTCGGCTTTTATTTGTAACGAAAACGCACTTCCTCCACAGTTGAACAAGTATTTTTGATTCGTAATTCCTTTCCCAGACAGCATCTTTGTGTAATCAACAAACCACTTTCCAATCTCATTCTCCATGCGTGTGGTTGCTCTATCCACTTTTGGCTTTTTGATAGTCGGTAGTTTGAAGTCGGGATTTCTTGATTGAAATTCGTACCACCATGAGTCGCTTGGCATGTTGTCTTTGAAAAACCATACGCGTTTGCCGGGAGCATCAAGCATTGCTTTCACCGTCTTAAATACCTATTATTAAAAATGCATATTTGAATAATAAAAAAAGTTACATATACATAGCGTGTTTATAAACTAAAGAAGAAGAGGGCAGGAGAGACGCAATTTGAAACGATCAGGCGACCAAATATAATATATTGTATTTGTCATAAATCAGGATAAAACAGCCAAAAATTCGCTGGGTTGTGATTTTGTAATGATATTTCAACCCCTGATGTAACAGTTGAATGTTGGAAATAACTTAAAAGAAGATTAAGGATGTTCTCAGTCGAACAGCCAGGCATTCTATAACCCCTTATTGAGCGATTTAGAATTTCGATCATTTGATTTGTTTGCAATCGACAAATCGACAATCTTATAAAACGAAAATACGCGTAGAAGGTGAGCGAAAAAAAGTGTAGACAATTTTTTATAAACAAAATGCAAATTGCGACTGGACATCATTATCTTATAATTTAGTCTTCAAATTGAGCGCCGAAAGCGCGAAAAAAAATTTGTAGGCCAACCAAAAATAGGAAATCTCGACTAAAAAAAAAACAAGAAGTATTATTTCGTTTTATAATAATGAGAAAAGTGAAAACGTTGACGTCGAACGGACACTTCCCGGGAGCTTTTTATACTCCCGTAACCAAGATTTGACACCTTTATTCGCCCTGCTCACCGGTCCTGTCCACCAGCGACGCAAACCTAATACGATTCGATAAGTTGTCAGCTTATGTCAGTTGAAAAAAAAGACATATATATATATATATATATATATATATATAGAGAGAGAGAGAGAGAGAGAGAGAGATTCATCTTGAAACGGCAAAAAAACACGATCGCGCATAAGGCGCTTAAAAAATTGTTAGTAACAAATTTATTTCTACAATTCACGCGGACCCGCTTTCGTCGCCGGTGCCTATCTGTAAGACGATCTGATAGAGTGGACGGAGGGATAACATACTTTTTGCCGCTTGTCGTTGATTTAACTTCTCCTCCCTAACGTTTTTTATTGCTTCGTCCAAGCCCTCTTTTGTGTATTTAATTTTCCGTATCGTTATATCTTTAGGTATTCTGTTATGACTAAGCTGTAACAAAATACAGTAAAATGACCACTTTTTTAAAGTAATTTCCCCTACTGATACAGATATAATACAATGTATGAAGTGGTAGATGATTTTATCATCGTCCAGGGTAGATATCACTCAATGAACATGCAGGTACTATATTTTGTAGTGGCTTTATGCAATTGCAGTGGTCGTTGGTCGGCTTTTTTTAGACGTTACTTCCAGCCTTGCTCAGCCCATACTTGGCATAAAACTAATCAATCAAAGGCGAACTTTGTGAATAATCAATTACTGCAAATGGTCAGTAAATTGACTCTTTAGTAACAGTGTACTCAGGTTGCGATGTTCGACGTTGTAAGTGGATGTTGTATAAAAAATGAGGATCCCAATTTTTTAGGTGAATATTGCGCGGCGAAGGCTCACGAAAATATTTGCACAAAAACAACAAAAATTTATAGTAATATTGAAGACACGCGAATTTTTTGGAATTCAAATTATGTTTTGGTGCACTTGAGCTGAACTGCCCCATCTCGTTCCTTTTGTTTTGTATGTGTGTGTGAGCGGGTCATGGGGGGTTAATTTTGGTAATGGTGGGTAGAGATCTCTCATATATAACTGAGCCCGGTCTCCTTAAAAAAATGAAGTATACTTTTATCCGGGAGAAAATATACGCTAAACCCGCACACGAATATTTTTTTGGCATTTCGCAAAAAACAGCATATTTCAGTAAAATAGTCACATATCGGGAGATATTTCAGCACTAATCAGCTAGATATATTTTTCGCACACAATATTTATGTTGAGCTTGACTCATTGATGAATGTCCGATAGCGCCTAAGATTTTTTGACCTTCTTTCTTGTTCGCTCTAAGCATAGCCGGAAGGTGACTGCCGGACATCGAAATGTGCTACCAACAACAGCATTGTCAGCGGATGAAATCCCTCGGGACTGAACCGCAAAATTAAAGTACGTTAAATGATATTTGCGCTGGGTGGCGATACAACCATCTTCCACTTCTCATGAAAAATATGAATTCTATTTATGGAATTTTCTCGTGTTCGCCGTGGTGTTCCCGCGGAAGTTTGATGTCGTATTCCTTAAGCGTCGTAAAAGACGACTGAAGTGAAATAAGGATGTGTTAGGCGGATTTACCATCGCTTAGAGCAGATACAATTCACTGCACTCTATTGCAGTGCGGCCGGCCTTTGCGCTTTTGCTGATACTACATTTTGAATTAGCTCTTCGATGTTTGAGTGACCCTTAGTTGTATGATTTTAAGTCCTGCATAAGCAGAAACTTTATTTTGTCGCGCGTAATTGGCACGATGTTTCTGACTAACGGCCTCCGGCCTTGCCGAAAGCGTATTTCAATGACAAAATTCCCGCATCATGTTTGGTTTTGTCCAAGCATTCATATCAGCAAACGTTCGGTCATATTCGTGCCAACTGCGATCACGATTCGGTATATGTTTTTTTACGGCCGAGGAAAAACGAAAATACAGTTCTAAATGACGAACAATGATTTCTCGCGCAGAAGCCAGTTCCGAGTCGTGGTCGTGATCTTTATCTAATTGTTTACTGTCTGATTCTTTCTGCATGGTATGCATGAGCCAATTTATTGCTCATGAAGCACATTGAAAAAAATGGAATTTCCGTTGTGGCTAAATTGAATCGGTAACTACCTGTTGCCCAGCTACACTTTACATCTTTGACTCTCGTACTTACTAAGTTACTAGTTAGTACCGTAGCCTCTGATGATTTCCTGTCACATCTGAATTTACACGATACTCTGTAATCGCATCAAGTTTGCAATTGGTAACAACCGGATTCTGTCATATTGCATGCTGGTTCATATTTTCACGGCCAGCAATTCAATGAAGTGTGAGCCACATACGGAAAGGTAGCTGTTTATGAAGTTGAATGGGTTAATTTTTAACTGCAATGGCCAGGTGACGACGTATTTACAGTACTCCAAGAAATTGTGAAACTCTGATCACGATTCAATCAATCACGATAACGCAAACTCATCTTCAATTTTATTCTTCTAATAAAAAAAAATTTACCACTGACTTACCACGTCGCTTTTGTCAGGCAAAAGAACTCCCCATGCTTATCGTAACCTTGTAGTAACCTTCTAGATATAACTCACCGACTAAAACGAGCTTATGCTAAAAGTGAATGACGGCATTGTGTAGGTCGAGATCTTGTTGAAAAATACTAGACAAAAAATGGCTTCATACAATCGCAAATTTTTCGTGATCGCAAATGTATCGAGACCGCAAAGACCAACGAAAACGTAGCAAAAGCGATGTCTCCTGCTATACATATTTTGTGCATTCAACATTGTGACCGGAGTTTATATTTAATTGAAAAAAATAAATAAATTGAAATGGCCGGGAATCCCAATTTATTGGTAACATTTTAAAACCGAAATATTTTTGTAAAAATCATATACAATATTTTATTTTAGAATTGTGTAACAATATGAAAGTAACACTTAATACTTTAAAGTTAATCCAAGATAGGCAGTATGAGAAAAGTATTTTTTTGACTCGTAGCACCTAAATTTTTATTTTTATTTCTATCCTTAAGATGTCGCCAGAGATTTACAATTTTTTCTTATGTTGCCATATTTATTTGCTTGTGAGAAATTATTTATACTGTTTCAAACACTAATGGCATATTATAAACTCTTATTATAACAATTTGACTGCAATTATATAAATATTTTTTACAACTGGTAAATAAATTTATAAAATTTCATATTATTTAATAAGAATTAATCATACAAGAAAGTATACTTACTGAACGAATCTGGCGTAGCCTGAATGATCTGTAGAAAGTTTGTTTTGTTCAGCAAAGATATCAGCTCTGGGCTGCCCCGTTATCTGCTAAATTCACGGTGCTGGGATAGTTATATCTTGCGATTTTACAAATTCCCGCAGTTATGGATCGCCGTTATCCAATATGGCCATCCTTGTCTACGTCTCGTTCTTCATCAAAATATAAAAGCAAATCTAAATCGAGATCTCCAACAAGAGAAAGGTACTGTATCCACTGTCCAGTACCGTATGTGTACAGTAAGAAGTATTTTTAATTTGTTTCCTGTTCTTCAAGTCCTCATTTCCGAATTAGTGTGTGTGTTTGTACACTTGTAAAGTGCATGCTAACAGGCTAAAAAGCAAAGTAGGGGTGCCCGGTTAGCTTATACTGTACATGTAGAGCGCTGGGAATGCGCTTCAAGCTAAGCATCTCTTATTGCCTGACGAAGGTTTAAATCCTGTTAGAAATGATGATTATATCCGAGAGGACTGCTGGACGCTTTGCCCGTGCTCGATAGTTTACGTAAGCACTGCTTACGGCTTCCTCCACAAACCAGATAGGCACAGGAAAATATTTAGACATGAAATTTTACCTTGATCTGTTACTGGTGTCCGCACTGGAAATTTTGGCTTGCTATATGGTTGAGTCGTATTCTCGACTTTTCTCTCCAACATGATAAAAGTAAAACCCTATCCTAAGTAATGCTCTGTAATCAAATTCATCTAGAACTATTCTTCTGAAGTGGTAGAGGTTTATTTTCATCCAGGGTAGATACTAGTCACTGCACCTTATTCTTGCTGTTAGGTCATGCATGGAATGTTTTCCGCCTATGATGCAATTGTTTTTTCCGCAAATCAGTCGTTGTTGAGCAACTACTTTCAGTAGTGCTTCCAGCAGTTTAATCAGCGGCATTTTGTATGTGAAAACCATGATGTTCATAGCTGATGTCAAGTTGTCAAAATTTTCACACTTGCCCTTTTGGATTACAGGAAACGTACGCATGAAGACTCGTCACTCAAAAATATGAAAGATATCGATTTTGAAGCAAAAAGGAGAGAGATTGATCTTGAAATGCAACGACAAGATAACGAGCGACGAAAAAAAAGAGAGAGTGAACAACGAAGCCAACATGAGAAAGATGAAGCAGATAAAAGAGAGAAAAAGAAAAAAGAGGAAGCGAGATCGACAAAAGGAACAGAAACTGAAAAAGTTTCTCGAGCTGAAATTGTACAGAATGTGGGGAAAGATGATCTACGTGTTGTGCTGGAAGAAAGCCGCAATTACAGTAACTTAACGCCGCCACCCGTTCCCCCACCAGTGTCAAATCGTGTGATCCCTACCACCTCTAGTGGTGTGATAACTAGCAATTCCTCTGCTTATGTCCCAAGTTCGTTCGCACCTATGTCTGTTAGTACAATTCTACCTGATGTGACACATAAAATACCTGGGTTCGATTACAGTCGATTAGGAGATGATCCTAACACTGCAGGAAGCAACGGGGGAGGACAAACAATTAGCAAAGAAACAGAAAATATTGATGGTCTTTCAGACGGAGGTCGCGAAGCAAGGATAAAGAATTTTACTGAAGACTGTGACACTGTGGCTTTTGTCACGCAGATGTTAATAAGTGAAGACCCTTCGCTAGAAAATCCTTTAATGACAGCGATGAAAAAAGTGTTACAAAAAGTTATGCAAAAACATTTAGAAGTTTTACCAAAAACATGAATGCACCTTTGCTCTTTTTTACAAACTTTTATTTTGGAGTCCCTATTGTGTTATGAAGCAAATCATGTGTAGTATTTACTAGAAAAATTCTTTTCAATTCCTTTCTATCAGTTATTCGAGGCTGTTTATGAACATTGTAAATTTTCTTTGATAAATCCAGCAATTTCAATTACGGAATCTCAGAGTGGCAGAATGCAAGTTACTCTGCTACCTAAACACCTGAAGGAAAATGAGTCTCATCGGAAAAGAATTTTGTGATAGATTGCACACAAATAATAGAATTACTATCAATATTATTTGGCTCACAGTGAATAATCCATAAAATTTCTTATAAAATTATGGCCACCACTACTCACAATAATTTGAAGGTTTTCCTGGAATCCCTTCGATTTATAAACAATACATATATTTCACGTATATGTTTTTCAGAAATTCATTCAAGTGGTTCATCCTGATACCAGTGGCTACTGCAAACAGGGTTAGTGTTGTTGGAAACATGTAATCTTACCCTTTTTCCTGCCTGAGTGGTGGTAGCCGGGACTCTGAAAACTTTAACCCGTGATGCCATATAACAACCTGTAGACTAATGGAAATAATTACTGTTGTCAAGCAGATATGAAGCTTCTATAATCTTTTCTTCATTTCTGTTCTTGTCAGATTATACTGATGTATACATTACGAACTTTTTATAATTTTCTTGTTATATCCATGTGCCATTCTATGCCAAATATTATTTACATTTCTGGACTGTCAAATGAAATATTAGGGTCTGAGTTTTCTTTGAGTTATTGAATACAAAATAATACAAACGGGATTTAAATTTTCTGGCCTATAATATCGGCACACAAACCTCAAACAGGCAATGACGCAAATATACAGAATCACAGGTTTCTATAATCTAGAGACCTTGTAAAATGCATATCTATTTCAAACCGAAATTTCAAAATAGTCAAAAGATTGATTTTTGGAAGTTCGTTTTGCTTATTAAAAATCCAGTATTGATTTATTTCCTCTACTATAGGACAATGAGTTGATGAAAAATTAGAATTTCGTAGATTAGCAGTCCTGACAAAATATAATAAAAAGATTCTATATAAAAGGAGTGCACGATTTTGACGCAATTATTTAGAAACTAAAATTATCTAACTTTTTGTGATGGGCCGATATATCTTTGACGAGAAAGCACGACTGTTATACAGGTCTGGCTTTATACTAATCTCTTCAATTTGCTCATATATTTTTGCAATATATGTTTGTACAGCTTCTAGTATTAAGCTCTTGATAGGAAGATTCAGGGACTGCAAAAACAGTCTGCGATACTAAATGATGGAAAACAAGGTGCTATGGTCCACTGTATTTGAGTGCTGGCAAGTCATACTTGTTATCCCACACCCACCGCTCCACCCACGGGGTGTATTAACTCTGGCAGGCTCGGCTCAACCTCTGTTAGGTGGCTGTCAGTACAAGGCCTTTATAAAAGTGATCCGCTGTAAAAATAATTCTCTAAAGTTCTCGACTGTTAACTTGAGTGCTAGATCACAAAAATGGCTCTTTATAACAATTGTTCTAAAATAAAGCTATCCTTCACCTTTTTCATCGAATTGACACATTTTTCTAATATAATCTCATTCTTATAACACTTTGTTTTTCATTGCCTGTTTCATAAGGATTTTTAGTGCGTCGATAGCAGGCTTTTTTTCGTAAGAATCACAATGCGTTCAAGCCTAGTTGCACGATTTTTTCATTATCTTAACCATCAAGAATGCGTTATATTATTCAGTTTCTTTCCATTTTACAAAGCTTTAGTCAGGGAGGGTCGTCCTTCATTTACAGACTATTTGGTTTAATGGAAAAGGATGGGTAGCTAAGATTTGTTGAATATGCAATTAGGGCTATGTGTTTTTTGTGTTGTGTAAGAACGAAGGAGATCGTATATCATTAACAACGCACAGTATATAGCAGTGCGGTTGCCAGTACTAGATTATGAAGTATCCATTTATTTGTCACTACACAACCATGTTGGTTGGCTTTGTGTTTTAGTTAGTTGGGTTTTTTTTTTGAGCATGGCTTCTGGCCTTGGCAATTTTGCTAAAAAAAACGTGACCTGCTTTTAAGTCTGTCCGTATTCATCCCGGCATAAAAATATCTATTCGCATCGATTATAAGGTCTTGCCAAACTACGGTACCTTGGATATCCGACTCCATAACGTTAACAGAGTCTGGCGTCAAATGAATAGATATCGGCATAAATTTTATTTTCATAAACAAAATAGTTAAAAAATTTAACGGGAGGAGAAAGCTTCTATGTTATATGTGAATTAAAAAAATAAACCCAATTGCAAAGTTTATGAACACTGATAAAAAGGTAAAGTTAAAAATCTACAAATGGTGACGAGTGTATCAGTATGGTAAGATATAATGGATCTTTCACCGGTACTTGAAATGCTTTCTGAATTGAAGCTTTGTTGTTCATCTGGTGACATAAACAAACATTTCAGAAACTTGCAGATAACAAGGTTCTGTCACCCAGGTTTTGATGAATGAAAAGCGGGAGAGGAAAGCCGAGAATACAGCTTGATCATATGGCGAAACATGACCTCTCATGCAGATACCAGTTCCGAATTGGGGTGAAGGTTTTGGATTATCGTATTTCTCATTTTTCCTGGACCTGGTCGGTTGGTAAGCAGCGCTGACGTGAACCACCGTGCATCGGCGAGGCGTCCAGCAGGCCCCTCCCATATAATCATCATCCCTCACAGGATTCGAACCTGCGTCATGACGATCAGATGTGCGTAGCTCGAAGCGTATTCCCAACGCTTTACTGATTGAGCTAACCGGACACCTCAAGTTTCAAACCATTACATAATAGCATTTCAATCAGGTTTAGATTCTGGCCATTGACTTCTCATTCACGATCATATGATAGGATTCCTACTTCTAATGGGCTAAGATTTATTTAATTAAATAACTGTAATTCTTATTCTGCAGGAGATGACAAAATGGGTCAGTCTCTTTCTGATGCTTATGTTATTCACAGTGACAAAGTGTTGATTTGGCTCCATCATTCTCAGCTTGCTAAATAATTTGGTAAAATAACTTGTATTTTTCCATCTTTGTGACAGCTCCAATTTCTGAAAAGTGAAGGAGTAAAAGTTCATATTAAACATTTTTTTAATGTGAGATAAGATTTCATTTTCATCCTGTGGGAGAGGTAAGCCCAGAGTATGGCTAAATCATATAACATACCATGATAACAACCTCTCATGCAGATACCAGTGCCAAGTCGAGGATGAGGCTTTTTTTGCGTGCCAGTAATCGTTTTTTGTAATTTTTTGACAAATTTCACCATTGTGCATCGACCAGGTGTACACTGTCCAGCAGTCCTCTCACATATATAGCCATCTCGCGTAGGATTTGAACCCAGGACTTTGTGAACACCTAGCTCGAAGAGTATTCCTAACTCTTTTACTGATTGAGCTAACCGGGCACCCTACTGGAATGTTTTTCCGCTGAGGATACAATTGTTGAACATTCCTTTCATCTAGTTAAGTTTAAACAAACATTTGTAAAGTATTTTACATTTCCACACGTTTGTTTTCATTTCAAAATATCGAGCTATAATGATAAAAACATCCCGCTTACTGCTGAAAAGTGGTGAACAAAATTATTAAAATAATCGATGAAGTTATTTTTTAATTATGTTAGTATTGTGAATCTGATTAGACATTTTATGAAAATGGCTGGCGTCTAAAGGTTTTGAAGTTTTTTTCCATCCTAATCATGCCAAGGATGATGATTATATGCTAGAGGTCTTCTGGATGCCCCGTCGCCGTACCGTGGTTCACATAGACACAGCTTACTGCTTCCTCCACCAACCAGGTCCATCCACAGGAAAAATGAGAAAACAAAGCCAAAAACCTTCGCTTCAGATCTGGTGTCTGCTCAAGAGGTCACTCACTGTTCGCCATATATATAGCTGTATTCTCAATTTCCTCTCCTGCAGGATAAAAATGAAATCCAATCCTATGAAATCCTAGTTGAAATAAGGAATGCCGCATTTTGGACTCAAGATTCGAATCGTATACATGTCCAACTTGATTTGAAAAGGGTTGAATGAAAATATAAAATCATGAAAACCATATTAACCGCAAATAAATCTATAGGTATCAATCAAGTTAATTCAATCTAAAATTTATTGAGAAAACAAAAATTTACCTCAATGCCAGATACCAGGTGTAAAATTGCTGTTGGTAATAAACAAGCACGGCACTGTTGACCTCTCTTAGAGTTCGAAAACGTCTGGCTTCATACTGTTGAAAAATAAATATTCAATCTAATTCAGATATTTAAGATTCACTGATTTGTATGTAATTTCGCAAACTGTAATGAATCTGCAAGCCTGAGTCTGCCGTAAGGTATTTCTATTGTACGACAAGAAGCAAAGAAGTGGTGGATGGTTTCACTGTCACACAGGTCAGACACCACCGATCGCACTCTGCTATACTGACTCAGTATACTGAATCATAGAGTCAGATTTGTCGGATACAATTTATGCAGCTCTTTGCCATAATATTGGTCATTGGTTGGGCATAAACTGAACTTTGTAAAGGTGCAAATATTTTTGCATATATAACTTTTTTCAAAAGAAACCTCAAAAGGGAACCATCCTACAAGTTATAGCTAGCATGGAGTCTAATCAGAGTGAAGCACTCGAAAAACTGAGAAAAAAATAACTGTTCGTATATCACAGGCTGGACTAGTGGTTATCACGGGTTGAAGATATCAGGTTAAG
Source organism: Styela plicata (assembly GCA_963675895.2). Taxonomy (NCBI): domain Eukaryota; kingdom Metazoa; phylum Chordata; class Ascidiacea; order Stolidobranchia; family Styelidae; genus Styela; species Styela plicata. The sequence goes on along the minus strand of OZ023146.1, from coordinate 18,036,186 downwards.
AGTAATGACTCGTTAATCCAAGCTCACCACTCAAACAGGGTGTAATAACTAGGCCGAACCGGGAAGATTATAGCTTTCCAATAGCACTAACGCTTTCCATTATTAGTGGCCGTTAGTTCAAGGGTTGGTCAAGGTGTTCTATGCCAAAAAAAAGTGGCTGTAAAAATAAAAAATATGCTAGAATACGGTTTAGTTTTGCTCATGATTATCTATTCAAAAGAGAGACAGAAAAAAAATACTTTAAAATTTACCATCCATTGGGCCATTAGGAGCATCATATGGAATGAGAGTAAACAAAGTGTAGCAGATAAAATACTGAAGAATATGAAAATCATCAGCCGTGCGGACCTGCGTAAATGAAATAAAACTAAAATAGAAGAAGTAAAATACTGCTCTCGTGGTTCAGTTTTGTATAAAATGTTTTCCGCCCAACATGCAGTTGCTGGCTTTTCATTTTTAATACCTATTGCCAACCTAGACTGGCAGAATGTCAGCTACTTAGACCCAAATAAAATTGGCTTCATCAGAAGAAAAGTTACCAAATGGGCAATTTCATGATATAAAAATCGAATGTTTCTTTTTAAGTGTCTCATAGTGTCCCAAACTGTAGAAAGGGGTTTGAAATCATCAATACTGCTATGTAAGCTTTGTTGTACATCCAAAAATGACATGAATATATCAGGCACCTAAAGAGAAACAATCTGCCACCCCTTGCTGATTTATCATGGTCATTATTTACAAAAAATCAGGCAGCTTGCTGGATATTTCAGCATTTCCAACAAATAAAATATTGTCACTATCGGATTCGATTCTAGAACAATACTGAAACCTTCACACGCCAATGCGCAATTCCTTTTTTTTCAACAAAAAAAAAAAAAACAGGGCGATGCTCACATTTTTGCCTTCAAAGTAGCTGAAATACCAAACTTTGATTGACTGATACTGAATAGATCAGATACTGTTTTATATTTACAAACAGATTTGTCATTTCGCTCGAAATGTTTATAGTATAAGAATTTAAAAGAATAAGGTAGAACTTTTTTTTGGCAAGACGATCTTACAAAGGAAAATATTATCCCAAACATGCTGAAGAATACAGCCAATCTACTATATAATCTGTAATATAAAACAGTACCGGTATATTATTCACTTTAGTATCGTGGTTGTGGGGATAGGATCATATTTTTACCTTCTGATGCAGGAAAGCCCGTACCTGTAATACGGAATATAGAACAGGATAGGAATTCACTTTCATCCTGCGGGAGATGAAAGAAATACACCTTAACCATACTGCATATGGCGAACCACGGCCTCTCATACACACATTAGCTCCGAATCGGGGCTGAAGTTTTTGGCCTAACATTTATTCACTGCAGTTTTGCCCTAATCAATTAGTCACTGTGCTCCATCAAGGTGTAGGCTACCGTACAGCAAACCACTGACTGGCCTATTTATTATAATATGTTCATAAAAATATAAGAAAATACGTACCGGTACCGGTACTGTACTACAGCGCTTACCTGACAAGTATACTCCATCCGGTATTTTTACGTCGATCTCTTAATTCTTGGCCCGTTTTACTCTCACATATGGAACTTTCCACATTCTGTTTAACCGCATTTTCCATATCTAAGTTGACTCAACTGTAAACAAAATAAACAATATATTCAAAACTCGAGAAATCCTGAAGAACAAAAAAATAACACGTCAATCACATACGCATTGATGCGTAACAAACATTTCACTCAAATTATGAATTGATTATATACAACCCAGCTGGGTGGCTCAGTCGGTTATGCGCGATCGTATAGTCCGGCAGTTCGATTCTTGAACGTTTCACAACCGAGCATGCTCTTCAGCAAGGTAGATGTAACATAGAACAGCTACACAGTCTCTACAAAGGTCTGTGTTGTTGTTGGGTTTAAACCCCCCTCCCCCAGTAGGTTCACGGACAGACCATAGCCAACAATTCGAAAAAACCTAAAAAAAAATTATAGATTGTTACCACTTCGTTTTTTTCCTTCGGTCGCCTTTTACGACACGCAGAAAATACGTTAGGACTTTCCTGAAGCCCGGACCTACTTTATCATTATGATCGAATAGTGTTACAATTTGTAATGTGGCGAAAAGCCCTGGAGTAGGATAAGATTTGATATTTAATTAATCTTGCTGGAAAGGAAAGCCTAGAATACGGCTTAATCACGCGACGAATCTCTCGTGCATGTGGCTAAACCGTGTTCTCGGCCTTCCTATCATGCACGGTAAAAATGAAATGTGTGTATTAAATTAACTTAAGTCGTTTAACGCAGTGGTTGTCAACCTTCTCAACCTAAGTTTATGGGCCGGTAAACTTTCAAAGGAAATTTTGCGGACCGGTGGACATTCACAATCAACCCGAAATGTAACGATAAAAACTATGCAATGCAAAGAAGTATAAAAACTTCAATTTGATGAGAAGTTTGCTGCTGTCTGGTTAAATAAATAAATAATAATAAATAATAAAATAATAATATCATACGTGTTAAACGCGGTTCTAATGAAGTTATTGCAGGGCGAAGTAGAGCGTTGACTTCCATACGATTTCTCACAGCAAATAACTCTCCTGTGTTAACAGAAGCATTTGCCACAACGTCTTGCAAACATGGAAACATCGATATCCCCATTCTGTACATTGCTACTCCAAAACGCCAGATTCTTTTTGAAAGCATCAGTTTTGTTGCGTAATGTAAATATATTGGCGTGCGCACCTTGCAGAGAACTGTTAAGGTCGTTCAAGCGGCTGAATATATTCGCTAAATATGCAAGTTTGGTTGTCCACATCTCATCGGATAAGAATTCTTTTAGCGGAGATTTTTTTCACGGAAAAAATGCTTGGCTTCTTCTCTTAACTCAAATAAACGAGAGCCATCTTATTTCGGCATGAAATAACAGATGTTTATGTTGCGAACAAAGCCACAAAAAGCCTTGAGTGCAATGCTCGACCACGTGTATCATTTATGATCTTCACTGCGCCGTTCAATTCAAGAGACATTTTTTGTGGCAGATAAACTTTCCCGGTGAAGAACGCAGTGTGTGATCAGCAGATCTTTGTTTGCCACTTCTCTAATTTTTGCAGTTACACCTAAATGGCATCCAGACATGTTAGCGGCACCGTCCGCACAAACGCCGACACATTTTCCCCAATCTTAACCTTGCTTATGCACATAGTTATTAAGAGACCGAAATATTTCCGGACTGGTCGTCCGTCCGGGTAATTGGAGACAACATAGAACTTTTTCAATGATACTTCCTTAAATCTCATACCGAACAAAGCAATTAAGAATAGCACAATTGCTCAAGTCTGTAGATTCGTCAAGTTGCATGGCGAAATATTTCGATTTCTTTACTTGTTCAATAACTTGTTGTTCAACACCAACTGCAATATCCATTATTCTACTTTGAACTGTGTAGTTTGAAAGTGGTATGGCTTGTTAGCTGCTCCCGGACCCAAAACCTCTGTAGCAGCTGCAATCATGCAAGGTTTTATTAAATCTTCTCCAATTGTCCAAGGCTTTTTAGTTTTTGATTTGAAGTGCAATTAAATAAGAAGATTTAAGAAGGGCTTTATCAGTCGTTGTCATCTTTATCATTTCAGTTCTTTCATTTTCAGTTTCGCGTAGTAATCTTTTGAAATACGCAAGAGGCCTTCCAACGAGGTTGCTATGGTGCGAATACCGACCATTCCAACCGTTCCAAAGTCGTTCAAATCGGTTTCATAAACAACCAGAGAATGTTCACACTGCCCCCGAACGTACCGACGGGCGAAGTCTCAAATCGGCGCAGTCCCTCTTGTAGCAATTTGGTCGCGGAGAGTGGCGGCAAACCGGCGTTTTGTCGTTTACAGTCTGAATGCGTTTTGTGATTGCAGAAGTTATTTGACAGTCGCTGCTTCTGCCTTCATTGCGGTCCATCGTGCTTATATCACTGGAAGAGGTGTATCTGCAAATTGAAGCATTTGGAGAAGCATTTGCTGATTCTGTATCTTTCTTCGGTCAAACGTGGTTGCTTCAGGACGAGTACTGTTACTGAATAGTTGAATTCGGTAAGTTTTTTATGTACCGGTACTGGTGTCAGCCTGGCAGATATGCTATCTCAGTTTAAACCAAAGCTTCACTCATATGAGAAAGAAAATGGATTTATCTGTTTCATTCCTTCTCGTATTCTACGTAAAGCTACCAAATCATTCAATGTTAGCATCATTTATGCCTAAGTTATAAATACGATAATGTGTCCCAGAGCAAATATCACCTGATAATTGTATAGCAGATCAGTTCTGCTTGGATTTCTTCTACTTGGAGTGCAGCTTAGCTTTGCAATTCCTTGGTTAGCCAATTTCTTCTAGATTATTCCTATGCAACATCTTTCATGCCTCAAAATAGTCAAATTTCCACAATGTATCGATCAATACAAGGAACAATCTATTTCAATCTGCTCTGAATGGGTATGATGTCAGAGAGTTTCACAGCCAATAGTACCCTATATGATTTATGCGATTTATTCTCTAAAATTGGCATAGCCCAAAATCTATGCTATGAAATTTACCAAAAATCGTGGCACTGATGCGCAAACATAATTTCCATAGTCCAAAAGTATGAAAAATATAATCAGTCATTGTGCACTAAATTTCAAGCGTCCATATGAATTGTTACTTTGATAAGAGTTATTTTTGTTTCAGGCATGATCGACATGTATACACACCATTGCGCCAAAACTATTTTGTAGGATTGTTTCCCTCCCTCCCTTGTATTTCATTCACTCACTATGGGATATTAAGGATGCGCCTATCTATCAACTCACAAGAATTCAAACATTTTGTAATGGTGCAAACCTCCTGCAATTAGTGATGGCCAAAACAAATTATCAAAAAGTACTCATAATTACTGAGTCAATTGTCAATAAACAACAACTGCTGGCTAGAATTTTTTGTCCAAATGTGATTTATTTTATGGGGGATAATATTCTCAAAGTTTCTATGGAGCGTTTGAATCATTTCTGTCGCATCTATGGAGAAAATTTTTATCACAATCATGATATCTGTATGTGTCTTCTCGGTTAAAATAGGTAATTGTGGTCGGAAAAGAAAGATGTATTATATGATTTAAAATTTTGCATGCTTTAAGATTTTTCCAGTCTGGTTTGCCAATGTTCTTTTTATACTTGTAGTCAGTGGCTTTTTGTGTATTTTATTAAATATATGTTTGTTCTTAGTAAATTCTGCACCAAGCTTAAAATTATTAAGGTTATTATTTTTGCATAATGTTGGACACGAGTGAGGTAGACTCGCTTATCTGGAAATAGAGGATGCTTATCGGGCAGCTTCTATTTGCGCCTGAACGTTTATCTTTCCACCAACTGCATATTTACGTCTTCTGTACGCTCCACGCTAGATATCCCATTCCCCGCGTGCAAAAACCTTCAAGTTGAGCTATTCCATTCCTTATGTGTAGAAACAAACCTCTTGTGGCAAAACGAGTCATTTCACTTCGAGTGCCAAGTCATTTACGAGTGATGGGTGACATGTCGATTTCTAAATCTGTTCAACAGTAATGACAGAATAATTTACGTGATCAATATTGGGTAGACGAACACGGATTTCACACCGCGTTCTTTATTCGTTAGTCATGCAACGAAGTCAACGTAATTTGTCAAAAAGAGATTACATACTGACTTTAGATAAATTTTTATTAATTCCCTGGTCAAGTCATGTGTGCACTTTGTCAAGTCAAGTACGAGTCGAATTCATTAGCTAAGATGTCTCGAGTCGAGTCATTGAAAAAGGTAATTCTAGTGTGAATCGAGTCTGTACTGTTCACACGTTGATCGTGGTCGAGCGTCAGTATCCAACCGACAAATTTGACGGTCGGTCGTGTGGCGGTCGGAATGGCTGGTCGTAACGGTGTGAGTGGATCGGCCTTAAGCACATGGGAAGCGGTACGTTTCCACTACTAGGAGCGATAGTGTAGCCGAGCTCCAAGGACTTTTTATCATACGAAGTCTCCTTTTTGTTTGTTTCTGCGTAATCCATAACAACATTGCATGATCGTTTCAAGCGATTTTGTAAATTTGAAGCAATAGGGCTAGTTTCCTCCTCTGTTCTCACCAGTAACTCACCACTAACTGAAGCAGCAGCGCTAGTCATCTGTCCTCATCATTTTGCGCTTTTACACATTTTGGCACCACATTTACAGCATTGTGACGTGCGACAGAGTACAAAGTAGACTCTGAAATTTGTCTTACATCACAGTGATGCGAATTACGGAACGTGCGAAATTCTAAATCAGTTTAAAAATGGATGCTTTTCTTTAATCAATGGACAAGCTTTCAACATCTTGCATTTTGCAATTGAGATAAAAAATGGTAATATGTTTGGCGGACCGGGAGGAAAGTTAACGCACAGATGTGAATCGGTGATGGGTTTTTCTAAACGTCGAGTAAGAAACATTCTCAGTATAAAATTGATTTTATTGTTTCAAGAAATCGTGGAATATGGTAACATAGTAGAAACACCATGAAAGGTGAAAGACATTAGAATTGACTTCCACGGCGTTGACTTGGTTGAGAGAACAATAGAATGTAAATCTACCATGTGTATTCTCGAAATGAAAAAGCGGAATAAGTTTACTCGAGCAATTGTCTGCTATACCGAATATCATCATATGTTTACCAACAACTGCACGAGCTATATGACGTATCATGGTGTGAAAAACTTGTTGCATGCGCTAAATTACAAATAGATCCCGCGACTCTAATATCGGACCTCAGTGAAATAACATCAATAATAATTTTTTGTCAATGAGATGAAGTTTAGTGTCTATCGTGCAACAACAACATGAGTTACGCTAAGCTGTACAATGTGATATAGTAAGTTTATCTAAATTTTCGGAACAATCATCATTTATACCGATCGAGAAACTGGATAAATATAAAATTTTGAAGTTCGTTAGAATAGGAAAAGCCTACGACACCCGGTATTCCCAGCCGGTCACCCATGCAAGTACTAACCGAGCCCGACGTTGCTTAACTTCCGAGATCAGACGAGATCGGGTGTATTCAACGTGGTATGGTCGTAGGCGACAAACTGAGCCTCTGCTCTCGGTTTTATACCATTGTTTCACGCCTCGTTGCACATTCACATTCGATAAAACTGTGGGATAAAAGACCGACTAGCTATTCGTAAAACCGCCTACGACCATACCACGTTGAATACACCCGATCTCGTCTGATCTCGGAAGTTAAGCAACGTCGGGCTCGGTTAGTACTTGCATGGGTGACCGGCTGGGAATACCGGGTGTCGTAGGCTTTTGTACTTTTTGAAAAAAAAATATTGGTAAATGATATTTATTACACTTAAACATAAACTATCCCTTTCCGCTGTGTATGTGACTTTAATATGACTTCTAATTCTTTTTAAACGTTAGATAAGGCATATTTATTTCTGTATAATCGATCATTGTGAAGCAAAATCATGTTTTATTAGCACATCCAACAGCAATACACACATCGGCTTTACCAATTACGATAGTTTGATTTGCTAAACTTTAAACAAAAAATAGATTCATTTTTTTGTGTTATATATATGGATATATATACTTCTTCGTTTGAGATTGAGTTGTTTCAAGTGCAAGTATATGAGATGTAAATAGGTCCATGGTTATATGTAAGGTGCACAAATTCTGCGGTTGTACAGGAACCCAGGTCATTTTGTACTGCAGATATATTTTACATGTTTTCATTCTTTTTGCACAATAAATTTGTAAAATACATCCTGAAATCCCCCTATTTGAACATCAAATATTTTTCAACGAACCTAAACATTCCCTCGAAATGTTGAAAAAAAAGCCAATTTCAAAATCCCATAATTATGAAATCGGAAATATGTTTCGTTATTTTTTTAGCCGGATTTTCAAATAAAAGTGAATTATTTTATTAGTAATGTTATATTGCTTTAATTATCTTTCCAACGAATCTAAACATGACCCTAAATTTTGACCTCAGATTTTATCCACAGATCCCTTTCAGTTTACCGAGCGAGGAAAATTAAAAAATTTGACAATTATGGAATGCGAGAAATTATTTAGATGATTGTCGACTGGATTTTGGAATAAAAAATATAATTTTTGACAATGATGTATTGCTTAAATAATCTTCCCAGAGGATTCAAAAACGAAATTTTAGTTAAAAATTTATTCTCATTTTAAATAAATTTGCGTGTAAAACGCTGGAGAAAAGAGAAACGCGCGAAAAATTAGCGATTTTAGCGATATATATATATATAATGCTTCAGATTTTTGTTCTTTATATTTAAAATTCATATTTCTTTCTCACGGATTTAATATTTTATAAATAGACGGAAGGAATTATAAAATGATTGCCTATTTTGTTATTTTTTTCGTGCACGATGGCACCGAGGTTCAAATGCCCGCGAAAAATTTGCCTATTAGAATGAGAATATCCAAAGTCTTAGCGGACACTTTTTCTCAAAACTCTTTGGGCATGTCCCCCGTCCAACCGGTTCCGTTACCAGTGAATACATTCCTGCTACGAAATAGGAAATTCAAAGTGTGAAAATCTGAAAAGCATCATTCGTATTTGTTTACGTTTGACCTTAACAATGATTTCTTAGTTTGCGCTTCAGCATTTGAGTATGTTATGCAGTTTTGCTGTCGTTTCTCTCAGGAATAAGGGCTTAGCAGACAGTGATTTTGTAGGTATTTCTTTGTCGGCGTTTCATTGACTAGTAATGACTGCAAGTTTTCAAGGTGAGAAATGTATTGGAAGAAGAGCTGTACCGATGACACTTTTTGCTGATACCGATGTCACTGATCAAAATTCTTGATTGGGAAGCGAGTATATATTTTATTTCATTTTTCGAAGTATGTTTGAGCAATTTACAAGTCTATATTCAGAAGGCTAAATTGTCCAAATCAATTCCAATCTTGATTCTGAGAATTGTGTCCTCATGCGTGTTAATAACTTTTTTCAATACTCAAAATTGAAAACCCGGAGGTTGTAGGAAAGGAACTGACATGCTCAATATGATTGGCCCTAAATTTTCTTCCGGTATGCAAAGTTTGCCACACTGCCGCAACGTTGCCTCACTCATTTATTTTTTTCTTCTCTCGTTTCTCCGAACATAATTTTTAATCGGTCAACACGATTGGCTACCAATTCGCACCTATTCACTGTGGAGGTTCCACAATGTCATATACAGTTTTATGCGAGAAGCTTTTTCCCACGAATGTCTAAACGTTGGAATTCCGAGCCTTCTCGCTGCTTCCCTGGACGTGTTAATCTACAACGCTTTAAAACTCGCGCTAATATACATCTATCAGGGATGAGGGGTTCCGTTTCCTGCATTTCATGTAGCTCTAACACTTTAGCGGCTTCAGGGGAATTTCCAAGTATGATTTGTCTCGTGCGGCCTTGCTTTGGGCGGATTTTGATGAAACAAAAAAAAAAAAACGTAAAAAGTTTAAAAATCCCTCCTCAAGTAGGCTACTAATCCTGTTCATTACATGATGATTGATATGTCGAGGACTGTACTCAGCCGACTGATGCCTCCTTTTCTGTAGCAGCCCTTTGGCATTCAAGTGACCGTTAGTTGGATCTTTTAGGAACAGATTTAGGCCTCGGTTAGAGCGAATTCCCCAATGTTACAAACATTTAAAGTACCGATACTCTCAAAATAGCCGATAATCGCCGATACATCGGTACATTCCTAGTAGAAAGCGTATTTTTTGTGGCTACACGCACCACACTCGCGATATATGAAACCGGCAGATTTGTAACTTTGCTTTGACATCATTGGTTTCTCTTAATTTAGTAACTAGTATGTGCGTGTGTTTAGTAGAAGATGGAACTTGCCAATATCTTAAGTTCACCTGTGCATCGTGACCGATAAAAACATCGGAAAATGCAATGCGATTTAAAATGGCGGCAAGAGAGCCAAGAATACGACTTAAACACGTGGGGAACCAAGAACTCTCGTACTTATATAGTTAAACTGTGTTCTCGGCTTTCTTATCATGCAGGATAAAATGAAATCCTGTCTTAAATTAACGTAGGCCGTTTTAGGATACAGATGTGAATCGGGTGTCAGTTCCTAAACCTCAAAGAAAAAAAATATCTCGGTATAAAATTGATCATATTGTTTTAAGAATACGTAGAATATACTTACACAATAGAAACAGACAACCAGGTAAAAGACAGTAGAATTAACTTCTACGGCCTTGACATCTATCAGGGATGAGGGGTTCCGTTTCCTGCATTTCATGTAGCTCTAACACTTTAGCGGCTTCAGGGGAATTTCCAAGTATGATTTGTCTCGTGCGGCCTTGCTTTGGGCGGATTTTGATGAAACAAAAAAAAAAAAAAACGTAAAAAGTTTAAAAATCCCTCCTCAAGTAGGCTACTAATCCTGTTCATTACATGATGATTGATATGTCGAGGACTGTACTCAGCCGACTGATGCCTCCTTTTCTGTAGCAGCCCTTTGGCATTCAAGTGACCGTTAGTTGGATCTTTTAGGAACAGATTTAGGCCTCGGTTAGAGCGAATTCCCCAATATTACAAACATTTAAAGGACCGATACTCTCAAAATAGCCGATAATCGCCGATACATCGGTACATTCCTAGTAGAAAGCGTATTTTTTGTGGCTACACGCACCACACTCGCGATATATGAAACCGGCAGATTTGTAACTTTGCTTTGACATCATTGGTTTCTCTTAATTTAGTAACTAGTATGTGCGTGTGTTTAGTAGAAGATGGAACTTGCCAATATCTTAAGTTCACCTGTGCATCGTGACCGATAAAAACATCGGAAAATGCAATGCGATTTAAAATGGCGGCAAGAGAGCCAAGAATACGACTTAAACACGTGGGGAACCAAGAACTCTCGTACTTATATAGTTAAACTGTGTTCTCGGCTTTCTTATCATGCAGGATAAAATGAAATCCTGTCTTAAATTAACGTAGGCCGTTTTAGGATACAGATGTGAATCGGGTGTCAGTTCCTAAACCTCAAAGAAAAAAATATCTCGGTATAAAATTGATCATATTGTTTTAAGAATACGTAGAATATACTTACACAATAGAAACAGACAACCAGGTAAAAGACAGTAGAATTAACTTCTACGGCCTTGACATCTATCAGGGATGAGGGGTTCCGTTTCCTGCATTTCATGTAGCTCTAACACTTTAGCGGCTTCAGGGGAATTTCCAAGTATGATTTGTCTCGTGCGGCCTTGCTTTGGGCGGATTTTGATGAAACAAAAAAAAAAAAAAACGTAAAAAGTTTAAAAATCCCTCCTCAAGTAGGCTACTAATCCTGTTCATTACATGATGATTGATATGTCGAGGACTGTACTCAGCCGACTGATGCCTCCTTTTCTGTAGCAGCCCTTTGGCATTCAAGTGACCGTTAGTTGGATCTTTTAGGAACAGATTTAGGCCTCGGTTAGAGCGAATTCCCCAATATTACAAACATTTAAAGGACCGATACTCTCAAAATAGCCGATAATCGCCGATACATCGGTACATTCCTAGTAGAAAGCGTATTTTTTGTGGCTACACGCACCACACTCGCGATATATGAAACCGGCAGATTTGTAACTTTGCTTTGACATCATTGGTTTCTCTTAATTTAGTAACTAGTATGTGCGTGTGTTTAGTAGAAGATGGAACTTGCCAATATCTTAAGTTCACCTGTGCATCGTGACCGATAAAAACATCGGAAAATGCAATGCGATTTAAAATGGCGGCAAGAGAGCCAAGAATACGACTTAAACACGTGGGGAACCAAGAACTCTCGTACTTATATAGTTAAACTGTGTTCTCGGCTTTCTTATCATGCAGGATAAAATGAAATCCTGTCTTAAATTAACGTAGGCCGTTTTAGGATACAGATGTGAATCGGGTGTCAGTTCCTAAACCTCAAAGAAAAAAATATCTCGGTATAAAATTGATCATATTGTTTTAAGAATACGTAGAATATACTTACACAATAGAAACAGACAACCAGGTAAAAGACAGTAGAATTAACTTCTACGGCCTTGACTTGGTTGAAAAAATAATCGACTGTATTTTGGAATAAAATAGTGGAAAATATCTAATTGTCTGCTCTACCGATTATCGCCATAACTTGAAGGGTTATATGTTGTGTTATGGTGTGAAAACCTTTACACATACCCTAAATCGTAAATAGATTTCAGGACTCTGAATTAGACTTTGGTGAATATTATCAATAAGTGATTACCAGGAAGTTTAGCGTAGCCTACGTGTCAAAGTTTCAATACTTGAACATTATATAACTTGTGCAGTTGTTGGTAAAGTTTGATGATAATTTTTTATACCATACAATTGCTCGAGTATATATATTTCACTATTTTATTCCCAAAACATTTTTCATTTCTCAACCAAGTCAATGCCGTGGGAGCAACTTCTTATGTCTTTTAACATTTTTCTTGTTTATTCTGATCTATCTTGTTTCTATATTCACGATAAAAAAGCGTAGAAGGTTTGACGAAATTTCTAGTATATAATAATTTCGCTAGAAAAATAGAAAAACGAAAAGCCTACGACACCCGGTATTCCCAGCCGGTCACCCATGCAAGTACTAACCGAGCCCGACGTTGCTTAACTTCCGAGATCAGACGAGATCGGGTGTATTCAACGTGGTATGGTCGTAGGCGATGTTGCGCATAGCTATTCGGCCTTTTATCCCACAGTTTTGTCGAATGTGAATGCGCAATGAAGCATTAAATAATGCTACAAAACCGATTGACTGCGTTCGCCGTCTGAGACGTCTGATCTCGAAGTTCAGCAACGTCGGGCTCGGTTAGTACATGTTTGGGTGCAGGCTTTTGGTCTTCCACCTTTTGAAACAAAAGAAGTATTATATTTATCACACTGAACACATAAAACTTCTTTTTAGCCATGTATGTGACTTCAATATGATTTTAAATTCTTTTTGAACGTTGATTAAGGCAATATTCTTTCCCGTCTAATCGGTCATTGTGCAACAAAATCATGTTTTATTAGCAATACCCACATTAGCTTCACTACCAAAGATAGAAAATTTAATGTCATGTTATATATTCAATCTGATTTTTAATTCTTTTTGAACGTTGATTAAAGCAATTATTTCCTGTCTAATCGGTAATTGTGCAACAAAATCATGTTTTATTAGCAATACCCACATTGGGTTCACTACCAAAGATAGAAAATTTTATTGTCGTGTTATATATATATTTTTTGTTTGTTTGCGAGTGAGTTTTTGTTTCAGGTATATAAGAGGTAAATAGGTCCATGTTTATATGTAGGGTGCACAAGTTTCAAATAAAAATGAATCATTTTATTAGCAATTTTACATGTCTTGAAATATCATTCCAGTGAATCTAAACACGGCAAATCACTCTGAAACTTTGACACCAAATTTTATTCTCAGATTTCTTTCCGTTTACCCAGCAAGAAACATTACACAATTATAGAAGGAAAGAATTTATTTAGGTGTTAATTAGCTGGATTTTTAATAAATATATATCATTTTTAGAAATGATATATTTCTTAAATAATCTTCCCAACAAATCCATGAACAATTTGGCGCAAATTACCTTGTACTTTTAAAAAGACGATAAATTTCACGTGGCCTTTCCTATTAATCAAACGAGAAAAATTCAAAATTTGACAGTTTTGAAATCGAAATATATGTTGCAGTATTCATCAGCCGGATTTTGAAATTAAAATATATCATTTTAATGGCAATGTTATATTGCTTGAAATATCTTTCCAAATATTCTAAACATGGCTAATTACCTTGAAATTCTAAGATGCCAAAATTTCGCGGATTCCACGTTCGACTAGATGCATTTTTCCCACCCAAAATTGGCGCTAGTAGCAACACCTTTCAACCGTTCACTGTGGAAGTTTCACAGTGTCACAGACAATTTTATGCGAGAAGTTTTTTTCCACGAACTTCTGTGATTTGGAATTCATTGCCTTTACACTGCTTTGCCGATCGTGTGGATTTGTAAGCTTTGAAAACCCGAGTTAATAGGTGTCTTTTGGGAATGGAGGTTCTTCGGCCTGCATTTCTGCCATCATGTAGCTTCGCATCAACAGTGGTTTGGGATAACTCTTACCTAGTGCTGGGCGACATATCGGTAGGACGGTAAATACCGGCATCTTGCCTTCTAAAATACGTACCGCGTCAACAATCGCAATACCGGTGTTTCTCGAAGCCAGTGTTAACGGCATACCGCTTAAAACCGTAGTTGATTGGCGCAGTAACTTCGACGATTGCCACAATTCACCGCTTCTTAACTATCGCTTTGCAACGTAACAACAACCGCGTGGACGTGACTGCCTCAGCCCAAAGTGAATATAGTTATATTCCCTTTGCCTCGGCCTATCGAGGATGGCGTGGAATAAGGCAGAAGATATTTAATAAAGTACTCGGTATCGGAATATGAACTACGAAGGTGGTATCGGCACTTGTCTTGGTATCGGCGAAAATTTTAGTATCGGCCCCCCTTTAGTTTTGTAGTTCTTTGCCAGCGTTTCATTAACTGGTAATGACTGCATGTTTTTAAGGTGAGGAATGTGTTGGAAGTAGATATGTACCGATACAACTTTTTGCTGATACCGATGTCACCGATTCTTGATTGGGAAACGAGTATATATTTTATTTTCATGAAGACTGTTTGAGCAGTTCTTAAGTTTATATTCAGAAGACGAAATTGCCCAAATCAATTCCAATCTTGATCCTAAGAACTGCATCCTCCGGCGTGTTAATATTCTTTTAGGAACAGTTTAAGGCTTTGGTTAGAGCGAATTCCCCGAAATTCCAAACATTTAAAGTATCGGGGATATCAACTAATTTGCTGCCGATAATCGCCGATACTGGTACATCCCTAGTAGAAAGCACCCCACTCGCGATATATGAAACCTGTAGATTTGTAACTTTGCTTTGATATCATTGGTTTGTCTTGATTGAGTAATTAGTATGTTCGTGTGTCGAGTAGAAAATGACACTTGCCAATATCTTGGGTGCACGTGTGTACATCGTGACCGATTAAAACATTGAAAGGTGCAATGCGATTTAAAAAGCCGGTAGTCAAACATATGCAGGACCCAGGTTTGTTGTGTTCCATCACGTGCAGCATGTTTCGCTATGAAACTCAAAACGCTGTAGTAGATGACCGTTTTACGAAGATTTCACGGCGTAACTGAACTGCTATGGTAAAGTGTAGTGATTTGTATCTGTCCTGGGCGATGATAAAATTATCTACCATCTCGTTGTTTCATTTCAGTCGCCTCTTACGACACGCAAGGAAATACGTTCGGGCTATTCTGAGGCTCGTACAAACTAATTTATCAATCGAATAGTGTATACGATTTGTAAAGCGGTCATATGCCCTGGGATGGGATAGTATTTAATATTTAACCTGCTGGAGAGGAAAGCCGAGAATGCGGCTTAATAACGTGGCGAACCACGAACTCTCGTACGTATGGTCAAATCTCGGTTGTCGGCTTTCATATCACGCAGGGTAAAATGAAATCTTATCATAAATTAACGAAGGAGTTTTGAGGTACAGATGTGAATCGGTTGTAAGTTTTCCTATACCTTCAAGTAAAAAATAACTCGGTTGTAAATTTATTATATTGTATTAAGAACACGTAGAATATACTAACACAGTAGAAACACGATAATACAGATATCAGGTAAAAGACAGTAGAATTGACATGACGTTGACTTGGTTGGGAAATATTCGACTGTATTTTGGAGATAAAATAGTGCAATATATTTACTCGAGCAATTGTCTGCTTTACCGATTGTCACCATAATTTGCAGAGTTATATTTTGTGTCTTCGTGCGAAAACATTGACACATACCCCAAATCGTAAATAAATCGTAATAGAGGTCAATGTTTTAGCACTTAATCATTATATAACTTTGCAGTTATTGGTAAAATTTGGTGATAATTTCTACACCAGACGATTGCTCGATGTATGTATGGTCGTAGGCGATAAAAGTGACCTCTTCTCTCGGTTTGATACCCTTGTTTGCCGCTTCACATTCGATAAAACCGTGGGATAAAAGACGGAATAGCTGTCTGTAGTATCGCCTACGACCATACCACGTTGAATACACCCGATCTCGTCTGATCTCGGAAGTTAAGCAACGTCGGGCTCGGTTAGTACTTGCATGGGTGACCGGCTGGGAATACCGGGTGTCGTAGGCTTTTTCTACCTTTTGAAAATAAATCTAAAAAAACATTGGTAAATGATATTTATCACATTCAAGGATATAACCATCTTTTTTTAGCCATCTATGTGACTTTAATATGATTTTTAATTCCTTTTAAACGTTAAATAAGGCATATTCATTCCTGTATAATCGGTCATTGTGCGGCAAAATCATGTTTTATTAGCACATCCAACAGCAATACACACATCGGCTTTACTAATAAAGATAGATTCGATCGTCTAAACTTTACGCGAGAAAAAAATTAGATTTACTTCATTTTCGTTATATATACAAATATATATATATATTTGTTTGGGAGTGAGTTTTTGTTTCAAGGGCAATTTTGCGAGAGGTAAATAGGTTCATGATTACATGTAGGATGCACAAAGTTTGTGGTTGTACGGGGACCCAGGTCATTTTGCACTACAGATATATTTTACTTGTTCGTATTCTTTTTGCACAATAAATTTGTAAAAAAAAAACAATATCCCCCTATCTGAATATCAAATATTTTTCACCGAATCTAAACATGGCAAATTCCCTCGAAATTTTGAAATAAAAAACCAATTTCCAAATCCCATAATTATGAAATCGGAAATATGTTTCGTTATTTTTTTAGCGGGATTTTCGAATAAAAATCACATATTTTATTAGTAATGTTATATTGCTTTAATTATCTTTCCAACGAATCTAAACATGACAAATTACCTTAAATTTCATCGGCAGATCCCTTTCTCTTTACCGAGCGAGGAAAATTAAAAAAATTGAAATTTTGGAATGAAGAATTTATTCAGATGTTTATCGACTGGATTTTGGGATAAAAAATATAATGTTTGAAAATGATATATTGCTCAAATAATCTTCCCAAAGGATCCAAAAACATGAAAATTTGGCGCAAATTAACTCGGAAATTCAAAAAGAGGACATATCTTATCTATATGGCCCTTCTTATTAACAATAGAAATTCAAAATTCCAGTTGTGAAATATAAAAATATGTCTCTGTATTCATTAGCCGCATTTTGAAATGAAAATATATCATCTTATTAGCAATGATTTATTGCTTTAAATAATATCACTTGGCGCGTCGATTTTCGGGTATATTGCAAAACGCGGCGAAATTTTAGTTGAAAAATTATTCTAATTTTAAATAAATTAGCGTGTAAAACGCTGGAGAAAAGAGAAACGCGCGAAAAATTAGCGATATACTTCATTTTTCCAACCTCCACTCAATCACCAAAAGAATGTTTCAGATTTTTTTCTTTAAATTTAAAATTTATATTTCTTTTTCACAGACTCAATATTTTATAGATAAACGGAATTAATTATAAAATTATTGCCTATTTCGTTATTTTTTCGAACACGCTGGCACCGAGGTACGAATGCCCGCGAAAAAATTTACCTATTAAAATGAAAATATCCGAAGTCTTATCGGAACCCTTTTCTCAAAACTCTTTGGGCATGTCCCCCGTCCACCCGGTTCCGTTACCAGTGAATACATTCCTGCTACTAAATAGAAAATTTCAAGTGCCAAAATCTGAATAGCACCATTTGTATTTGTTTACGGTTGACCTCAACAATAATTTCTTAGTTTACGCTTCAGCATTTGAGTATTTTATGCAGTTTCGCTATCGTGTCTCTTAGACATAAGTGCTTAGCAGGCAGTGGTTTTGTACGTCTTTGCCGGCGTTTCATTGACTAGTAATGACTGCAAGTTTTTTAGGTGAGGAATGTGTAGGAAGCGTTTGTGAGGCTAAACGCTCGACATTCGCGATATATAAAACTGGCAGTTTTATCACTTTGCTTTGATATCATCGGCTTCTCTTGATTGAGTAATTGGTATGTGCGTGTGTTTAGTAGAAAATGGCGCTTGCCTTTATCTAAGTGCGCGTGTGCATCGTGGCCGATAAATTAACACTGAAAGGTGCAATACGATTTAAAACACCAACGTATACATATTTAATACCCAGATTTCATCACGTTCAGCCCGTTTTGCTATGAAAATCAAAACGCTGTGTAGATGATCATTTTACGTAGATTTCACGGCTTCTCATCAACAGGCTTTAGATATATAAGTTCTCAATGATAGCGGCGCTGTTATAATTTTTGGGGGTTGAGAGTTTTGAAAAAAAACGAATTTTTTTAAAAATATTCTGATCTTAGATAAAGAACAAAATTTAACTGTCCTCGGCCTAAATTTAATAATCCATTACAAGTTTAGCAATCCATCCCCAAGTATGCTACTAATTCACTTCATTAAATAATGTTTGATGTGTCGAGGAGACTGTACTGAGCCGACTGATGCTCCCTTTTTTGTAGCAGCTCTTTGCCATTCAAGTGACCGTTAGTTGGATCTTTTAGGAACTTATTTAGGACTCGAATTCCGCGAAATTCCAAAATTCAAAATTGTCGGTGGTTTCGGATAATTTGCTGCCGATACCGATACTCCCAAAATAGCCGATATCGTTTTGTAACTTTGCTTTGACGTCATTGGTTTTTCTTGATTGAGTAATTAGAATGTGCAGTAGAAAATGGCGATTGCCATTATCTGAGTGCGCGTGAGTATCATCACCGATAATATAACATTGAAAGATGCAATGCGATTTAAAAAACAGGTAGTCGAACATATGCAATACCAACGGTTGTATTTCATCACGTGCAGCGTACTTCTCTATGAAACTCAAAACGCTGTGCAGATGACCGTTTTACGAAGATTTCACGCCGTAATTGAACCAATATAGTAAAGTGTAGTGATTGGTAACTGTTCTGGGCGACGACAAATTCACCTACCACTTCGTTGTTTCCCTTTCCATTAGGAAATACGTTCCGACTATTCTGAAACTCGTACCCACTTATTTATCATCGAATAGTGTTACGATTTGTAATGCCGCGAAAAGCCCTGGGATGAGATAGTATTTCATTTTTAACCTGTTGGAGAGGAAAGTTGAGAATACGCTTTAATCACGTGGCGAACCAAGAACTCTCTTACGTATAGTTTAACCGTGTTCTCGGCATTAAAATGAAATCCTGTCTTAAATTAACTTGGGCCGTTTCAAGATACAGATGTGAATCGGTTGTTAGTTCCTATACCTCCAAGTAGAAAATAACTCGGTATAAAATTGATTATATTGTTTTAAGAATACGTAGAATATAGTAACACAGTAGAAACATCATACAACAGATATAACCAGGCAAAAGACAGTAGAATTGACTTCCACGGCCTTGACTTGGTTGAAAAAATAATCGACTGTATTTTGGAATAAAATAGTGGAATACATTTAATTGTCTGCTCTACCGATTATCGCCATAAGTTGAAGAGTTATATGTTGTGTTATGGTGTGAAAACCTTTACAAATATCCTAAATCGTAAATAGATTTCGGGACTCTGAATTAGACTTTGGTGAATATTATCAATAAGTGCTTACCAGGAAGTTTAGCGTAGCCTACGTGTCAAAGTTTCAATACTTGAACATTATATAACTTGTGCAGTTGTTGGTAAAGTTTGATGATAATTTTTTATACCAGACAATTGCTCGAGTATATATATTTCACTATTTTATTCCCAAAACATTTTTCATTTCTCAACCAAGTCAATGCCGTGAAAGCAACTTCTTATGTCTTTTAACATTTTTCTTGTTTATTCTGATCTATCTTGTTTCTATATTCACGATCAAAAAGCGTAGAAGGTTTGACGAAATTTCTAGTATATAATAATTTCGCTACAAAAACGAAAAGCCTACGACACCCGGTATTCCCAGCCGGTCACCCATGCAAGTACTAACCGAGCCCGACGTTGCTTAACTTCCGAGATCAGACGAGATCGGGTGTATTCAACGTGGTATGGTCGTAGGCGATATTGCGCATAGCTATTCGGCGTTTTATCCCACAGTTTTGTCGAATGTGAATGCGCAATGAAGCATTAAATAATGCTACAAAACCGATTGACTGCGTTCGCCGTCTAAGACGTCTGATATCGGAGTTAAGCAACGTCGGGCTCGGTTAGTACATGTTTGGGTGCAGGCTTTTGGTCTTCCACCTTTTGAAACAAAAGAAGTATTATATTTATCACACTGAACACATAAAACTTCTTTTTAGCCATGTATGTGACTTCAATATGATTTTAAATTCTTTTTGAACGTTGATTAAGGCAATATTCTTTCCCGTCTAATCGGTCATTGTGCAACAAAATCATGTTTTATTAGCAATACCCACATTGGCTTCACTACCAAAGATAGAAAATTTAATGTCATGTTATATATTCAATCTGATTTTTAATTCTTTTTGAACGTTGATTAAAGCAATTATTTCCTGTCTAATCGGTAATTGTGCAACAAAATCATGTTTTATTAGCAATACCCACATTGGGTTCACTACCAAAGATAGAAAATTTTATTGTCGTGTTATATATATATTTTTTGTTTGTTTGCGAGTGAGTTTTTGTTTCAAGTATATAAGAGGTAAATAGGTCCATGTTTATATGTAGGGTGCACAAGTTTCAAATAAAAATGAATCATTTTATTAGCAATTTTACATGTCTTGAAATATCATTCCAGTGAATCTAAACACGGCAAATCACTCTGAAACTTTGACACCAAATTTTATTCTCAGATTTCTTTCCGTTTACCCAGCAAGAAACATTACACAATTATGGAAGGAAAGAATTTATTTAGGTGTTAATTAGCTGGATTTTTAATAAATATATATCATTTTTAGAAATGATATATTTCTTAAATAATCTTCCCAACAAATCCATGAACAATTTGGCGCAAATTACCTTGTACTTTTAAAAAGACGATAAATGTTATTCACGTGGCCTTTCCTATTAATCAAACGAGAAAAATTCAAAATTTGACAGTTTTGAAATCGAAATATATGTTGCAGTATTCATCAGCCGGATTTTGAAATTAAAATATATCATTTTAATGGCAATGTTATATTGCTTGAAATATCTTTCCAAATATTCTAAACATGGCTAATTACCTTGAAATTCTAAGATGCCAAAATTTCGCGAATTCCACGTTCGACTAGATGCATTTTCCCCACCCAGAATTGGTGCTAGTAGCAACACCTTTCACCCGTTCACTGTGAAAGTTCCACAGTGTCACAGACAATTTTATGCGAGAAGTTTTTTCCCACGAACTTCTGTGATTTGAAATTCATTGCCTTCACACTGCTTTCCTGATCGTGTGGATTTGCAAGCTTTGAAAACTCGAGTCAATAAGTGTCTTTTGGGAATGGCGATTCTTCAGCATTCATTTCTGCCGTCATGTGCTCTTTGCATCAAAAGTGGTTTGGGATGTCTCTGATTTAGTGCTGGGCGACATACCGGCAGGAGGGTAAATACCGGCAGGAAGGTAAATACCGGCATCTTGCCTTCTAAAATACCTACCGCGTCAATAATCGCAATACCTGGTGTGTCGCGAAGCCAGTGTTAACGGCATACCGCTTAAAACCGTAGTTGATTGGCGCAGTAACTTCGACGATTGCCACAATTCACCGCTTCTTAACTATCGCTTTGCAACGTAACAACAACCGCGTGGACGTGACTGCCTCAGCCCAAAGTGAATATAGTTATATTCCCTTTGCCTCGGCCTATCGAGGATGGCGTGGAATAAGGCAGAAGATATTTAATAAAGTACTCGGTATCGGAATATGAACTACGAAGGTGGTATCGGCACTTGTTTGGTATCGGCGAAAATTTTAGTATCGGCCCCTCTTTAGTTTTGTAGTTCTTTGCCAGCGTTTCATTAACTGGTTATGACTGCATGTTTTTAAGGTGAGGAATGTGTTGGAAGTAGATATGTAACGATACAACTTTTTGCTGATACCGATGTCACCGATTCTTGATTGGGAAACGAGTATATATTTTATTTTCATGAAGACTGTTTGAGCAGTTCTTAAGTTTATATTCAGAAGACGAAATTGCCCAAATCAATTCCAATCTTGATCCTAAGAACTGCATCCTCCGGCGTGTTAATATTCCTTTAGGAACAGTTTAAGGCTTTGGTTAGAGCGAATTCCCCGAAATTCCAAACATTTAAAGTATCGGGGATACCAACTAATTTGCTGCCGATAATCGCCGATACCGGTACATCCCTAGTAGAAAGCACCCCACTCGCGATATATGAAACCTGCAGATTTGTAACTTTGCTTTGATATCATTGGTTTGTCTTGATTGAGTAATTAGTATGTTCGTGTGTCGAGTAGAAAATGGCACTTGCCAATATCTTGGGTGCACGTGTGTGCATCGTGACCGATTGAAACATTGAAAGGTGCAATGCGATTTAAAAAGCCGGTAGTCAAACATATGCAGGACCCAGGTTTGTTGTGTTCCATCACGTGCAGCATGTTTCGATATGAAACTCAAAACGCTGTAGTAGATGACCGTTTTACGAAGATTTCACGGCGTAACTGAACTGCTATGGTAAAGTGTAGTGATTTGTATCTGTCCTGGGCGATGATAAAATTATCTACCATCTCGTTGTTTCATTTCAGTCGCCTCTTACGACACGCAAGGAAATACGTTCGGGCTATTCTGAAGCTCGTACAAACTAATTTATCAATCGAATAGTGTATACGATTTGTAAAGCGGTCATATGCCCTGGGATGGGATAGTATTTAATATTTAACCTGCTGGAGAGGAAAGCCGAGAATGCGGCTTAGTAACGTGGCGAACCACGAACTCTCGTACGTATGGTCAAATCGTGTTCTCGGCTTTCATATCACGCAGGGTAAAATGAAATCTTATGATAAATTAACGTAGGCTGTTTTGAGGTACAGATGTGAATCGATTGTAAGTTTTCCAATAACTCCAAGTAAAAAATAACTAAATTTATTATATTGTATTAAGAATACGTAGAATATACTAACACAGTAGAAACACGATAATACAGATAACCAGGTAAAAGACGGTAGAATTGACATGTCGTTGACTTGGTTGGGAAATATTCGACTGTATTTTGGAAATAAAATAGTGCAATATATTCACTCGAGCAATCGTCTGTTTACCGATTATCACCATAATTTGCAGAGTTATATTTTGTGTCATCTTGCGAAAACATTGACACATACCCCAAATCGTAAATAGATCGTAATAGAGGTCAATGTTTTAGCACTTAAACATTATATAACTTTGCAGTTATTGGTAAAATTTGGTGATAATTTGTACACCAGACGATTGCTCCATGTATGTATGGTCGTAGGCGATATAAGTGACCTCTC
>OZ023146.1:17981292-18012579 GCA_963675895.2 Styela plicata | reverse complement strand
GTTGAAACAAGATAGAACAGATGAAACAAGTAATAATAAGTTGATTCCACGGCGTTGACTTAGTTGAGAACAGAGAACTGTTTTGGGAACCGAAAGGTGGAATATATATACTCGAGCAATTACCAACAACTGCACGAGTTATTTATAATGTATCAAAAGTTAAAGCCTTGGCACTTGTAGACTTCGAGGCTCTACGATTCCTATTCTGATTGAAGGGTAGCTGTCAATCTACTTGCGTAGCTAACTGACACAGTAGCAACTCCACACATTCACACACAACTTTGAAATATGAAATCTTGTAATGCAGAAAGAAATATTATATACAGGTCACAGTCCGATATAAAATTCCACGTCCAGGTAATTCCACAAATAGATAAATAATCACAGTTATAAAATAGACAACTTGGCTTCAGACTTATTCCTTCACAGTGAGAAGTGAGGTGAGGTGAGGTGAGGTGAGGTGAGGCGAGGTGAGGTGAGGTGAGGTGAGGGTTGCAATATAATTGTGTCTCATACCCAACAAACAGTACTTAAATTTAGCTGAGAAGTCACAAAAACATTGCATCAATTATCAAACTTACTACTTCAAGATTAAACAGGCATCATTAACCCTAATCTAGATTATCCTAACTAATGACAACACCTGAAGTCTTACAAATAATCCAATTACATCGCAGTCTTATACAGCAAATATCCCTCACTGGAATGTAAATAAATAAGTAAACTAACTGAACTGAGCACAGTATAGCAGGTTGCACCAACAAAGAAATAGCTAGCGATTGCACCACTTTGAGAAATACTGCAACACAACAAATAATCACCATACGGTGGCAGTATTGAGTAATAATAGCAATTTGGCATCATGCTTGAGACATACATGAAAATATGTCAAAATACAAAATATAACTATTTAGACCCAAATTTCTAATTAAATTTAGCCAGTTAAAATTTTTGACTGTAACATAACCGGCCTCTAAGTAACTCTGGGGTAAACAGAGTTAATTATAAAATACTTAAAATTACAGGCAACAGTAAATTTTAACACATAATTTTGTTTAACACAACTCCAAATCACAGTGGAAATAAAACTATTAAGCAGCTTCCAGATGACACAGTTTACGTATATCTCGAACATATGAACTCTTTGCAGTCCGTACTCGAACTCGTCGAACAACTCCATATTGATCAGGAAAGGTTTCCTCGATGATTGCCATTGGCCACGAACCTCTCGGAGTGTCTTCATGAACAACCAATACTAAATCTCCGACAGCAAAGTTCTTCACTGGTTGGTGCCATTTTTGCTTAGATTGCAGAATTTGTAGATATTCCTTGGTCCATCTAGACCAAAAATTCATTTGCCAACAGTTGCACCAACTTCCAAGATTTTCGATATCCATCAGCCTTTACAAAAACATCAGGCGGATAATCAGAATCAATACGACCAGTTAATAACATTCCTGGTGTTAATGCACAAAGATCCTTTGGATCATCTCCGACTGGTGTAATTGGTCGATTATTCAAAATTCTCTCAACCTTGGTCAAAAATGTATAGAAATCAGTATCATCTAATCGTCGTTCTCCAGCCAATGCAGTTAAAATCTTTCTGATTGACCGGATCATTCTCTCCCAGCATCCACCCCAATGGCTAGCAGCAGGAGGGTTGAATTTCCATTTAATTCCCTTTTGACACAAAGATTCATGAACGGATTGATTCCATCTTTGCAATCCTTCCTTCAATTCCTTATTTGTAGAGGTGAAATTTGAGGCATTATCAGAAACTAATTCAGAAATTTTGCCTCGTCGAGAGATGAAACGTTCCAGTGCATTTATAAATGCAGAAGTGTCCAAACTATTCACAACCTCAATATGAATCGCTCGACTTGCCATGCATGAAAACACAACAGCCCATCTCTTCACTTCACTTCTTCCAGATTTGATTAAAAAATATCCCATCAGATCCACACCGGTAACACTAAACGGTGGGTTTCCAGGTTGGACTCTCAATTCAGGCAGTGGCGCCATAATCTGGGAACCTGTTTTTGATCGCATTTTCTTGCATTTCATGCATTTGCGAAGAACACGTTTGACTGCAGAATGTCCTTTAATAATCCAAAATTTCTGTCTGATGACAGATAACACATGCAATGTGCCACTGTGTCCTTCCATCATGTGAAAATAATTGATTATCAAGTCAGTAATATGATGTTTGTATGGCAAAATAATTTGATGTTTACTATTCTCAGATAAATGTGAGCGATGAAGTCTACCTCCAACACAAATCAAATCATCAATTATACATGGTGTCAAAGCTCTCAAAGGTGAATTTTTTCTCAACTCCAGGACATCACCAGAAAAAACTTCACTTTGCACAAGACACACAATATCATGAGTCGCACTATGGATTTCCTCAACAGTAATTTTTTGATTGCAAAACACAGGTTTACCTTTGCGACCATATTTCCACATAAATAATTTCTCTTTAAAACGTCCTATCCATGCAAACGAAATTTGTACCTTTTTCCAAGAAGAATATCTCTCCAGCAATTTGACAAGACCAGGTTTCACATTGTTCAATTCAGCAGTTGTAGTGAATATTTGATGTGTTTTCTTAATTTCACAATCATCATCTGGTACTGGTAAAACTTTTGGCCTTTCAGGCCAATATTCCTCCGTCTTTCTCAGAAATCCAGGACCCTTGAACCACATCTCACATTTGCTTAATTTTTGTGGCATGACTCCTCTCGAAGCAAGATCCGCTGGGTTTTCCTTTGTCCCAACATACCTCCATTGCTTTGGAGTAGAATTTTCATGAATGACAGAAAGTCTATTTCCAACAAATACTTTAAATCTTGTTTTGACATTGTTATTGTACTGTAGAACTGATGTGCTATCAGACCAAAATGCAACCTTTTCAAACTTATAATTCAACTCATTTTGAATCATAGCACTTAATTTCACTGCAATAACAGCAGCAGAAAGTTCAAGTCGTGGAACTGAAAGTGATTTCAACGGAGCAACTCGAGATTTACCAGCAATGAATTCACAGTGTATATTACCATCCACATCTTCAACTCGAACAAAACTCACAACTCCCAAACCAACCTCTGAAGCATCACAAAACGTATGCAGTTGCATTTTACAATCATTGTATTTTGAACCTCCAAACCATCTTGGTACAGAAACCTTCCTCAATTCAGGCAATTGATTCATCCAATTTTCCCACAATTTGATAGCTCCATCAGGCAGTTTAGAATCCCAAGTCAAATCTTCTCTACATAATTGTTGAAGTAATCGCCTCATTGGCAATAAAAAAGGGCCTAATATGCCGAGAGGGTCGAAAACTTGTGCTTGCATTGCCAATAAACCACGACGTGTATATGGTTTTTTGCTCAATATTGACTTCAAATCGAAATGCATCAGAAGACACATCCCAGAGTAATCCTAATGCTTTCTGTGAAATTGAATCATCCAAATCTAACTTAAATGTAGCAGCAGATCTCTCCACTTCTGGAATAGCATTCAATACTTCATTATGAGAACTCAAAAACTTTGTAAGATGAAATCCAGAATCATCAAGAATTGCAGACAAATCCTTGACACAATGAATAGCCTTTTCAGCCGTAGGTTCAGATCTCAACAAATCATCCACGTAAAAACTTCTATTAATTGCATCAAGAGTCTCTTTGTCAGCACAATCAGGATTGTCAGAAATAATTTTTCTCAGAGCATAGCAACATACACTTGGCGCCCATGTTCCACCAAATGGATGTACATTCCAGGAATATTCCCAATACTTCTTTGTTGAAATCCCCATCTCTCCACCAGAGGAATCTTAATGCATCTCTGTCCTCTGGAGGAACACGAACTTGATGATACATTGCAGAAATATCTCCAATAATCAAAATTTCCTCTTCACGGCATCTAGAAAGAACTCCAAACAAACTACTTGTCTGGGTTGGTCCACTCAAAATATTATCATTAAGCGATGTGTTGCCACACTTGGCAGATGCATCAAAAACAATTCGAAATTTTTCTCCCACACCATGATGCGGAATATACCATGTAATTTTTGTGCGCTTCAATTGATCCTTCTCAATTTCACTCGCATAACCCTTGGTGATGTATTCATTCATCTTGGCTTTGTATTTTTCATGATAAACAGCATCCTTCATACACCGACGCTTTAAATTTTCAAAACGTTTTTCAGCAACGTTCCTATTATCTGGCAATTCAATATAAGGCGATCTCCATGGAATTTTCACCTGATATCGACCATTGACTTTACAAATTGATTCTTCCATAATCTTCAATGCTTGTTTATCTTCAATTGATGGAACCGTGTCAATTCCACTGACATAAGTATCTTTAAATTCATTTTCAAAGGCCTTCTCCATTTGAGAATGCAATACCTCATTATCCAAATGCATCCAATCCAGATGTTTTTCATTTCCTTGATAATATTTATCATCATGTCCAAAACAATGCCCATCCAAGCCCAGTGTGCACTGCGAACGGCTCTGAACGTTTTCCACGTTTCATACCATAGCATGCATGGGCCTCAGGTACATCGACACCAATCAAAATCTCAACTTTAGGATTTTGTGCAACAGGAAAATTCAAATTTCTTAAATGACCGTATTTTGTCACAATGTCTTGTGTCGGAATATTGCATTCTAAATCTGAAGGAAGGTCATCCAACACTCGAACACCATGCATCTTGATAACTCTTTCCTCATTGCAACCCTGAATGTTCAACGTCACTTCCGGGCTTGATTTATGCTCGATTTTACCACCCAATGTCTTAATAACAAGTGAATCTTCTTTTCCTTGCAGACCAAGTTTTTTCATCAACTCAGTTTTGATGATACTAACATTACTGCCATCATCAATAAATCCATAAGTATCATAATATGTATGAGTTTCATTTCCCCATACTCGAACAGGTACTACCTTTCTTCTGATGAATGTAACAGGTTTAACTTCCTTCTTACATGATAAAGTTGAATTAACACCGGCCTCATTTGCACTCTTAGCTTCAGCCTCCTCAGATTTTGTACCACCATTTGATGTCACTTGTTCTGGCTTCTTACCAGCATGCAACAACGTATTGTGCCTTTTATTACACCCTGGAACCTTGCAATGATGAGACGACTTACACTGGCTTACAAAATGATCTGGAAGTAAACAATTGAAACACAACTTATTCTTTGTAACAATATCAAACCCTTTCTTTAACCATCTTTTTCTTAAATTCTTCACATCTCCACAACTGATGACTTAATTTGCACACAACACACTCTCGTAGTATGTTCCTTGATGTGGCATTACTTAACTTAGAATCAGCTGTAGACGACTTGAAAGAAACATCTTCAGAAATAAGAAAGGATGACACATTGCGGCTTCTCCGCTGACTTGAAATATCAACAGGTCTTCTACCTTTTTGTGTTTCAAGAGCCAATTTTCCAAATCCAGATCTGTTAACATTCGATATAGTTTCCATGAATGTAAGCAGTATGTCAAAATTGACAAGATCTCCAATAGTGTATTTCTCATTAGCAAGATTGGCAAATCTCCATAAAAGTTGTGATGGAAATCTTTTCACAATCTTTCTCATGGTGGACAAATCATCCAGATTACTTCTGGCATTGTACTCCTTAAAAGTGATGAGGCAACTTCTAGCCTGAGTAACCAACTCATCCCAAGCTTCAACATCATGAGCCTTAATCGGTGGACCTTCAGTCAATAATTGCATATGAGCATCAATTATAAGATGTCGCTGACCATAATTCCGATGTAGAATTTTTACGAGCGAGGTCATAACCTCTGTCTGCAGGCAATGAACCACAGGATAAAATTGCTTCTTTAGCTTGACCTTCACAATTAGATATTAAACAATTAAGCTTCTGAGCAACATCTAATTGACTCGAACCAATATACGTATTAAACTCTCGAACGAATTCAGGATATTTGAGAATTTCACCTTTGAATACACTCATCTTAATATGAGGAAACATCAAACTTTGCTTAATGATGTTGGCAACATTCAGCATTCCTCCATGTAAAGCTTGTGTCAACTGCGCCATTGCATGAAATGTGTGGTCCGGCATGCCAAGTTGCATCTCGTGGCTTGGTTTGACATCCGGTGACTCAACCTTAACTTCATGGCCAGCTGGTTCACCCAAAAACTCATTTCTTGGGGCTTTACTTTGTTGAACTTCAATCCCGAACTTATGGGGCTTAGGGGGAGTAACATGCTGATTTGTACATGCATTACTAGGATACTCATGCATAAATGAACTCACCAATTTTTGCTTCGATGGTGAATGCTTCTCAATTGATGTGAATGGAACACCAGGATCCAACAAACATCCATCAATCCTGTCTTCCATCGGTGGTGACTCTTTAATGATTTTCAGAATGCTCTTCTCACAATCCACATCATAATCCAATAATTCTCCTGATTTTGTTGATACAGGAAATGGTAACAGTATATCCTGATCATCTTGACTCATAAACTTAAGTTCCTCTGCTGTTGCTGGTGATGATTTGAGGATTTTCTCTTCTACTTTTGGTGCAACTTCAAAACCCAAAAATGTTGAACCAATAACAGAACTTGCTCTAGATTTGCTTGAAATAGAAATACTATCAAACTCGATCTGTGCTTGTGCAGCCTCCGTTTCAGCTCTCAAGGTCTCAGCCTCAATATCCAATTTTTTGTGCCTGATTTCAGCTTCTTTCAGGATCTGTTGCTTTCTTAAGTTAGCAAGTCGCAGTTTCTTTTCTGCTTTCGCCCTTTCCGACTCTCGAGAAGATTGAGACGAAATCTTAGTAGATCCAGAAACGGTAGATGGCATTATTGGATATGAATGAAAGGCAAGATCACAGACTTTAACAAACTTATATTCAGTATTGCAACAATGGATTGCAAAAGAGACTTATATTGCAACAGTGGGTTGCATTTGAGACCTATATTGCAACAATGAGTTGCACTTAAGAGACTATATTGCAACAATGGGTTGCATTTGAGACTTAGGCCTATATTGCAACAGTGGGTTGCAAAAGAGACTTATATATTGCAACAATGTAGACTTCGAGGCTCTACGATTCCTATTCTGATTGAAGGGTAGCTGTCAATCTACTTGCGTAGCTAACTGACACAGTAGCAACTCCACACATTCACACACAACTTTGAAATATGAAATCTTGTAATGCAGAAAGAAATATTATATACAGGTCACAGTCCGATATAAAATTCCACGTCCAGGTACTTCCACAAATAGATAAATAATCACAGTTATAAAATAGACAACTTGGCTTCAGACTTATTCCTTCACAGTGAGAAGTGAGGTGAGGTGAGGTGAGGTGAGGTGAGGTGAGGCGAGGTGAGGTGAGGTGAGGTGAGGTGAGGGTTGCAATATAATTGTGTCTCATACCCAACAAACAGTACTTAAATTTAGCTGAGAAGTCACAAAAACATTGCATCAATTATCAAACTTACTACTTCAAGATTAAACAGGCATCATTAACCCTAATCTAGATTATCCTAACTAATGACAACACCTGAAGTCTTACAAATAATCCAATTACATCGCAGTCTTATACAGCAAATATCCCTCACTGGAATGTAAATAAATAAGTAAACTAACTGAACTGAGCACAGTATAGCAGGTTGCACCAACAAAGAAATAGCTAGCGATTGCACCACTTTGAGAAATACTGCAACACAACAAATAATCACCATACGGTGGCAGTATTGAGTAATAATAGCAATTTGGCATCATGCTTGAGACATACATGAAAATATGTCAAAATACAAAATATAACTATTTAGACCCAAATTTCTAATTAAATTTAGCCAGTTAAAATTTTTGACTGTAACAGCACTAAACTTCGTTTCATGGACAGGAACTTATTATTAATGTTATTTCACCGAGGTCTTATATAAGAGTCGCGAGATTTATCACACTATAGTACATCATTAAGCTCGTGCAGTTGTTGGTGAATTATGGTAATAATCGGTATAGCAGACAATTGCCCGAGTAAATATATTTCACTACTCCATTTCCAAAATACACTTTATCGGTTTACAGTCCCTTGTTATCTCAACCAAGTTAACGCCGTGGAAGTCAATTCTATCGTTATAATACCTTATTATATGTTACTATATTGCACGAATTCCGGAGACAATATAATCAATTTGCTCAGTGTGAATTCGAATTGAAAAAAGATACACTATACTGGATATTGTGAAATGTAATTGTGCGTTGTAAAGCTTCTCTTAGCTCATGATTTTGCTACATAATGTACAAAGTCGTATGTAGACTAAAATTATACCAAAGAACCAACTACAACGTTCATTAGGCCAGCAGCGAGTCACTAGTACAAAATATAGTACCAACAACTTCACTATGAACCGCTATTATAAATTGCAGTCGGTGGTTCCATATACATACATATCAATTGCTATACTCCAAAATGAATCGAAGACACAGAATTAGAAAACTTTGATATAAAAGTGTTCCATCTTGTCTCAGTAACCCACGAAGGATTCTTAAACGTTTATGAACTTAAAAACTCAACGCCGTATGTTAAGTACTTACGTCAACGTCTAACTCGCAGAAAGCAGCCAACCAAAGATAACTAAACTACATTCTGTATCTAAGCTTAGAATATATAAAAAAAATTCGTGATGATATCTTATATCTGTGAGCAGAGATAGCTATTGTCAAAACACTCTCTCGAAAAGCTATATGTGAGGAGAGATAGCTATTGTCAAAAACTTTCTAAACGTGCCTTACCTTAAAACTCAACGCAGTATGTTAAGTGGTTCTTCTATTCAAGTCAGCGTCTAATCATAGAAAGCAGCCGAATAAGCCGAGAAAAGTTAAATTTTATTCCTCATCTAAGCTCAGAATATTTAAAAAAAATTCGTGTATTGTCAAAACTCTCTCCCCAAAAAATTGTCACAGCGACGCTATTATTGAGAACTCATATATCAAAAGCCTGCTGTTGAAAAGCCATGAAATCTACGTAGAAAGATCGTCTACACAGCGATTTGACTTTCGTAGCCAAACGTGCTGCACTTGATGAAATCTTGATATCATATAGGTAGGACTACCGTTTGTTTTAAATCGCATTGCACCTTTCAGTGTTAATTTGTCGGTCATGATGCACACGTGCGCTTAGACTTAGATAAAGGCAAGCACCATTTTCTACTAAACACACGCACATGCTAATTGCTCAATCAAGAGAAACCGATCATGTCAAACCAAAGTGACAAAACTGCCGGTTTTATATATCGCGAATGTCGAGCTGCATCCTCACAAACGCTTCCTAAACATTCCTCATTTTAAAAACTTGCAGTCATTACTAGTCAATGAAACGCCGGCAAAGACGTATAAAACCACAGCCTGCTTAGCTCTTACGCCTGAGAGACACAAGATCTAAATTGCACAACGTATTGAAATGCCAAAGCACAGCGCAAACTAAGAAATTATTGTTGACGTAAAACGTGAACAAATACAAATAAATAATGTCTCTCAGATTTTGACACTTGGAACTTTCTATTTCTTAGCAAGTCGGCATCGTTGGTTGTGCAATCGATCATGCAACCGGAACTTGGGAAAAACATTATGTGTTTGGAGAGGGAATTAATCCACTGGTAATGGAACCGGGTGGACGGGGACATGTTCAAAGGGTTTTGGGAAAAAGGGTCCGGCGAAATTTCGGATATTTTCATTGTAATAGGCAAATTTTCTGCGGACATTTATACCTCTTAAGCCTGAGAGAAACGAGAACTGCATGAAACATTCAAATGCTGAAGCGCAAACTAAGAAATTATTGTTGAGGTCAACCGTAAACAAATGCAAATGATGCCTCTCAGATTTTGACACTTGGAATTTTCTTTTTCGTAGCAGGTCGGCATCGCTGGTTGTGCAATCGATCGGAACCGGGTGGACAGGGGACATGCCCAAAGAGTTTTGTGAAGAGGGGTCCGCTGAGATTTTAGATATTTTCATTCTAATAGGCAAATGTTTCTTTCGCGGGCATTCGTACCTCGGTGCCGCCGGTTACGAAAAAATAACGAAGTAGGCAATCATTTTATATTTAATTCCGTTTATTTATAATATATTAAATCTGTGAAAAATTAATATAAATTTCGAATATAACGGAAAAAATCTTGATCATTCTTTCGGTGATTAAGTGAAAGTTGAAAAAATGAAGTATATCGCTAATTTTTCGCGCGTTTTTCTTTTCTCCAGCGTTTTTCACGCAAATTTATTTAAATTTACAATAATTTTTAACTAAAATTTCGCCGCGTCAGGCCATATTTCCACCAATATATTCTTGCTATTAAGATGATATATTTTCGTTTTAAATGTGGCTAATGAATACAGAAATAGGAATTTTGAATTTTTCTTGTTCGGATAATATGAAGGGCAATGTGGATAAGATAGGTCGTCTTTTTAAAATTTCAAGGCAGTTTGAGCCAAATAATTATGTTTTTGGATACTTTGGAAAGATTATTCAAGCAATAAATCATTGTTAAAAATTTTATATTTTTATTCAAAAATCCAGTCGATAAAGTTCTAAATAAATTCTTCCATTCCATGATTGTTAAAATTTTAAATTTTTCATGCTCGGTAAACAGAAAGGGATCTGTGAATAAAATTTGGTGTCAAAATTTAAGTTAATTTGTCATATTTTAATTCATTTTGAAGATAAAACAATAAATTTTTCTCTGAAAATCACGATAAAAAAATACCGAAATATATTTTAAGATTTCACAATCGTGGGATATTGAATTTGGCTTTATTTCAAAATTTCGAGGTGATTTGCCAAGTTTAAATTCGTTGAAAAGATATTTGATGGTCAAATAGGGGGATTTTGGGATGTATTTTATACAAATTTATTGTGCAAAAAGAATACGAACATGTAAAAATATATCTGCAGTACAAAATGACCTGGGCTCCCGTACAAGGCAAACTTCGTGCATCCTACATGTAATCATGGACCTATTTACCTTTCACATACTTGCACTTGAAACAAAACTCACTCCCAAACAAAATATAAATATATATATATATATATATATATATATTTAACAAAAAATAAAATAAATCTAATTTTTTTGCGTAAAGTTCAGGAGATCAATTCTATCTTATTGAAGCATGATTTTGTTGCACAATGACCGATTATACAGGAATAAATAGGCCTTATTCAACGTATAAAAATCATATTAAATTCACATACAAGGCTAAAAAGATGTTTAAGTGTGATAAATATCATTTACCAATATTTTTTTTTAATTTTTTTCAAAATTTATAAAAGCCTACGACACCCGGTATTCCCAGCCGGTCACCCATGCAAGTACTAACCGAGCCCGACGTTGCTTAACTTCCGAGATCGGACGAGATCGGGTGTATTCAACGTGGTATGGTCGTAGGCGACATTACGAACAGCTATTCGGTCTTTTATCCCACAGTTCTGTCGAATGAGAATGTGCAATGGAGTGTTAAACAACGGTATAAATGCGAGAGAAGAGGCCTCGTTGGTCGCCTACGACGAAAATTTTTCTTAATAAATAGATGAACGTTGAAGATAGAAACGGAAAGTTGTTGAAACAAGATAGAACAGATGAAACAAGTAATAATAAGTTGATTCCACGGCGTTGACTTAGTTGAGAACAGAGAACTGTTTTGGAAATAAAAAGGTTGAATATTTATACTCGAGCGATTACCAACAACTGCACGAGTTATATATAATGTATCAATAGTTAAAGCCTTGGCACTAAACTTCGTTTCATTGACAGTAACTTATTATTAATGTTATTTCACCGAGGTCTAATATTAGAGTCGCGAGATCTATCACACTATAGTACATCATTAAGCTCGTGCAGTTGTTGGTAAATTATGGTGATAATCGGTATAGCAGACAATTGCTCGAGTAAATATATTACACTACTCCATTTCCAAAATACACTTTGTCGGTTTACAGTCCCTTGTTCTCTCAACCAAGTTAACGCCGTGGAAGTCTATCCTTATTATACCTTATAATATATGTTACTATATTCCACGAATTCCTGAAACAATATATTCAATTTGCTCAGTGCTTTGCGCAGTGTGAATTCGAATTAAACAAAGATACACTATACTGGAAATTAGGAAATGTAATTGTGCGTTGTGACGTTGTGAAGCTTCTCTTAACTCATGATGCTGCTGCATAATGGGGGAAATGCCCAAAGGGTTTTGAGAAAAAGAGCTAAAATTGTGGATATTTTCATTGTAATAGGCAAATTTTTCGCGGACATTCGTACCTCGGTGCCAACGTTGTCTAAAAAATAACAAAGAGGCAATCATTTTATTTTTAATTCCGTTTATTTAAAAAATATTAAATCTGCAAAAAAGAAATATAAACTTTGAATATAAAGTAAAAAAACTGAAATGGCAAATTTTTCTTTTCTCTAGCGTTTTATACACGCAAATTTATTTAAAATTGGAATAATTTTTTACTATTATTTCGTCGCGTTTTGCAATATACTCGAAAATCGTCACTGACATTTCAAGCAATATATCATTGCTATTAAGATGACATATTTTTATTTCACAACCCGGCTAATGAGTACT
Source organism: Styela plicata (assembly GCA_963675895.2). Lineage (NCBI taxonomy): Eukaryota > Metazoa > Chordata > Ascidiacea > Stolidobranchia > Styelidae > Styela > Styela plicata. Next base: position 17,999,953 of record OZ023146.1, on the reverse strand, counting down.
GTAATATATTTTCGATATCACAACTGTGGAATTTTGAATTTTTCTTGTTCGGTTAATAAGAAGGGCCACGTGGATAACATTTGTCGTCATATTAAAATTTCAAGGTAATTTGCGCCAAATTTATAATGTTTATTGATTCTTTGGGAAGTTTATTTGAGCAATATATCATTGCCGAAAAATTATATGTTTTTGTCAGAAAATCCAGCTAATAAACACCTAAATATTTTTTAATTTTTCACGCTCGGTAAACAGAAAGGGATCTATGGATAAAATTAATGTCAAAATTTAAGGTAATTTGTCAGGTTTAGATTCACTAGAGAGATATTTCAAGCATTATAACATTGCTAATAAAATTATTCATTTTCATTTGAAAATCCGGCAAATAAATACCGAAACATATTTTTCGATTTCACAATTGTGGGATTTTGAATTTGGCTTTTCCATCAAAATTCCGAGGTATTTTGCCAAGTTTAGATTCGTTGGAAAGATATTTGATGGTCAAATAGAGAGATTTCGGGATGTATTTTACAAATTTATTGTGCAAAAAGAATACGAACAAAAAAAATATATGTATAACACAAAAATAAAATGAATCTAATTTTTTTTGAGCGAAGTTTAGCAAATCAAACTATCGCAATTAGTAAAGCCGATGTGTGTATTGCAGTTGGATATGCTAATAAAACATGATTTTACTGCACAATAACTGATTATATAGGAATAAATATGCCTTATTTACCGTCAAAAAGAAATTAAAAATCAAATTAAAGTCAAATACATGGCGAAAAGAGATGGTTATGTGTTTTAAGTGTGATAAACATCATTTACCAATATCTTTTCTGATTTCTGTTTCAAAAAGGAAACAGAGAAAAGCCTACGACAACCGACACCCGGTATTCCCAGCCGGTCACCCATGCAACGAGATCGGGTGTATTCAACGTGGTATGGTCGTAGGCGATATTACAAATAGCTTTTCGGTCTTTTATCCCACAGTTTTTATATACCACCATTTTATTCCAAACTACGGTCGATTATTTTCTCAACCAAGTGAATGCCGGGTTATTTTTCATCTAGACGTTTAGGAAAACTTACAACCTATTCACATCTGTACCCTAAAAACGACCTACGTTAATTTACGACAGAATTTCGTTTTATCCTGCGTAATAGGAAAGCCGATAACACCATACGTACGAGAGTTCGTGGTTCGCGACGTGTTCAAGCTGCTGTTCAAGTTAAGCCGAGAACACGGTGTAACCATACGTACGACAGTTCGTGGTTCGCCACGTGATCAAGCTGCATTTAAAGGTTATATATGAAATACTATCTCATTCCAGGGTTTTCGCCGCATTACAAATTATAACACTATTCGATGACGAATAAGTGGGTACGAGCTACAAAATAGTCCTAACGTATTTCCTGCGTGTCGTATGAGGCGACTAAAATAAAACAACGAAGCGGTAGATGGTTTTATCATCGCACATGACAAATACCAATCCCGCACTACACTGTGCCATAATGATTCAATTACGCCGTGAAATCTTCCTTAAACGATCACCCTGGTAAATTGCAGTACACCTTTCAATGTTAATTTATCGGTCACGATGCACACGTGCACTTTAGACATTGGCAAGCGCCATTTTCTACTAAACACGGGCACATGATGCACGTGATGATATACAAGTGCACTCACATATCGAAAAGTCTCATATTCTACCAGACACACTCTCATGATGATAATATACACACGCACTTAGATATGGACAAGTGTCATTTTCTATTAAACGCACGTACATTCTAATTGCTCAATCAAAAGAAACCGATGATGTCAAAGCAAAGTCACAAAACTGCTGGTTCTAAATATCGCGAATGTCGAGCGTTTAGCCTCACAAACGAAGCCTTCCTACACATTTCTCACCTTAAAAACTTGCACTCATTACCAGTCAATGACATAACAATCAAGCATCAAATCAAGCATTATAACATTCCTAATAAAATAATTAATTTTTCTTTGATAATCCCGATAAAAAATACCGAAATATATTTTTCGATTTCACAATCGTGGGATTTTGAATTTGGCTTCATTTCAAAATTTCGAGGTATTTTGCCAAGTTTAGATTCGTTTGATAGTTGATGGTCAAATAGGGGGGTTTTGGGATAAACTTTATGCAAATTTATTGTTGCAAAATAAATACGAACATGTAAAATATTTCATGCAGTACAAAATGACCTGGGTTCCCGTACAACCGTAAACTTCGTGCATCCTACATGTAATCATGGACCTATTTACCTCTCATATACTTGCACTTGAAACAAAACTCACTCCCAAACAAAATATATATATATATATGATATTTAACAAAAAATAAATCTAATTTTTTTGGCGTAAAGTTAAGCAAATCAATTCTATCTTATTAAAGCATGATTTTGTTGCACAATGACCGATTATACAGGAATAAATACGCCCTATTTAACGTATAAAAATCATATTAAAATCACATACAAGGCTAAAAAGATGTTTAAGTGTGATAAATATCATTTACCAATATTTGTTTTTATTTTTTTTCAAAATTTAGAAAAGCCTACGACACCCGGTATTCCCAGCCGGTCACCCATGCAAGTACTAACCGAGCCCGACGTTGCTTAACTTCCGAGATCGGACGAGATCGGGTGTATTCAACGTGGTATGGTCGTAGGCAATACTGCGCATAGCTATTCGGTCTTTTATCCCACAGTTTTATAGAAAGTGAATGTGCAACGAAGCGTTAAAACAATGCTATAAAACCGAGAGAAGAGGCTGCGTTTGTCGCCGACGACCATACCACGTCGAGTACACGTTGTCGTAGGCTTTTCATTATTATAGCGTACATAGACTTCAAATTGTCGCTCAATTTACATATTTATTCCGCTTTTCGATCGGTATAAATCACGATTGTTCCGAAAATTTATATAAACTCACTATATCACATTTTAAAGCTTTGCGTAACTCGTGATGGGGCTCGATTAGTACAAAGACAAAATGTATGCAGACCGTTGCTTCCTCGCTTCTTTAACGTACCCCCGAGTAGCAAATATTCTTGACATCAAATTGAATATATATTGTAGATAGACTGTTGAATATTGAAACGTAAAGTAGAAGAAACATGATAGAACAGAAAAAACAAGTAAAAAACATAAGAAGTTGCTGCCACGGCATTGACTAGTGGGATATATATACTCGAGCAATTGTCTGGTATAAAAATTATCACCAAATTTTACCAACAACTATATTTATAAGTCATATAATGTTCAAGTGTTAACCCCTTGACACGTAGGCTACGCTAAACCTCAATCCATTGGTAATTTACAGCAGGATTTCATTTTATTCTGCGTGATAGGAAAGCTGAGAACACAGTTTAACCATACTTGCGAGAGTTCGTGGTTCGCCACGTGATTAAGCTGTATTCTCGGCCTTCCTCTCATGTAGGTTAAATAGGAAACAATATCCCATTCCAGGGCTTCCGCTGCATCACAAATTATAACACTATTCCTATTCGGTGATGAATAAGTCGGCATGAGATTCAGACTAGTCCTAACGTATTTCCTGCGTGTCATATGAGGCGACGAAGATGGTTCTATCATCGCCCAGGACAAATTCTACCCCTCACTACACTTTATCATAGCGGTTCAATTACGCCGTGAAATCTTCGTAAAACGGCCATCTGCACAGCGTTTTGCGTTTCATAGCGAAACATGCTGCACGTGATGAAATGCAAACAAACCTGGGCGTTGCATATGATTTGACTACCGACTTTTTAAATGGCATTGCAACTTTTAATGATAATTTATCGGTTAAGATGCACATGTGCACTCAAGACACCGGCAAGCGTCATTTTCTACTGCACTACTTTCTCTGCACAAACTGATTACTTAATCAAGAGAAACCAATGACGTCAAAGCAAAGTTACAAAACTGCCGGTTTCATATATCGCGAGTGTCCGGCCTTCTGCCTCACTACGCTTTCTACTAGGTATGTATCGACCAGTATCGACTATTTTGGGAGTATAGGTATCGGCCGCAAAACACCGAAACCACCGATACTTTTAAATCTTTGGAATTTTGCGAAATTCGAGGCCTGAACCAGTTCCTAAAAGATCCAACTAACGGTCATTGAATGACAAAGAGTTGCTACAAAAAAGAAGCATCAGTCGGCATCAGTACAGTCCTCGGCTTATCAAACATTATGTAATGAAGTGGGTTAGTAGCCTACAACCACGCCTAACGATACAATTCTCAGAATCAAAGTTAGAGTTGATTTGGGCAATTCAGCCCTCTGAATACAGACTTAAGAATTGCGCAAACATACATAAAAATCAAATATATACTCGTTTATGTGATTTGGCAAATTTTTTCCCGATCAAGAATTTTTATCGGTGGCATCGGTACATCTCTACTTCCAACACATTCTCCACCTTAAAAACTTGCAGTCAATACTAGTCAATGAAACGCCGGCAAAGACATACAAAACCACTGCCTTTTAAGCTCCTGTGCCTGAGAGACACGAGAGCTAAAGCGCACAACATACTCAAATACAAAGCGCAAACTAAGCAATTATTGTTGACGTCAAACGTAAACAAATATAAATGATTCCGCTCAGATTTTGACACTTGGAATTTTCTATTTTTACATCGCTGTTTGTGCAATGCACTGTTTCTACTGCTGACGGAACCGGATGGATGGGGACACGCCTCCTCAATTTTGAGAAGAGGCGTCCCTCAAAATTTTTGATATTTTCTTTCTAATGGGTAAAAATTCGCGCGCATTCGGATCTAGAACCCAGCGCCCTTACCGAAATAAGCAATCGTTTTATATTTAATTCCGTTTATTTATAAAATTTAAGTCTGTGAAAAAGAAATATAAATTGTAAACATAAAGAGAAAAATCTGAATCCTTCTTTCGGTAGCTAGGTGAAGGTTGGAAAAAGAATTACATCGCTAAAATTCGCAAATTTTTCGCGCGCGTTTGACGCAATTTTCCGTTTTCCAACATTTTACAAGCAAATTCGTTAAAAATTCGAATAATTTTTCAAATAAATTTTCCCGTGTTTTGCAATATTTTTGGTTCGGCGCTTATTTGCTTTATTCTACAATGGTCAATCACATTTATCGGACTCTAAACCCGCCCAGCAGAATGTCCAAGGTCTTTTGCCGCCACTGACAATGAGAATGCAGATCCGACGGATCGCACAAATCACCAATGTCAAATGAGATTTATCAAATTTGAGGATTTATGCCTTTCAAATTTGTCTGCTCTGGCCAATTTCATCTTAAATCACGTTGATTAAATCAGTCAGAACTCAAAATGTCCGATGGCTAAAATGGCAACCGGTATGTACGTATACAGGTAACTATGGTTGCGATGTAGATGATGCCCCTGTTTCAGAAGCTACGAGTGCTTTTGTCTCTTCTCTATTCCCTTGACCGGATGAACATTTACGAAAGCATCCAAAGCACCACTGATACGGCCACAGACTTTCCACATTTCTGAACAGTAAGCAGAAGTGTATTTCATACATTATAGCAAGTGCCCATCCTATCACACACGCACCTATCCAAACCCCGTTGTTGTGAGTTTGTGACGTCATACATATCATAGCGACGAAGAGAAAAATGCTCATTATGAGATACGTGATATACTCGCAAACGAACCACCTGATTTGTGGCACAGAGGAGCCGGAAGGTGGCGCTAGTGAACCGGACGTTGATTCCCCGCTCCCTGTGTTGTTACTAGCGCCACCTCTGGATGAGAAGAATGCATTGATTCGAACGTGGAATCCGGTTATGTAGATAATGAAGAATAACCTGAAAATAAAAGTAAAATACCGTAATCGGCAAGCTCAACGGCGACATTGTAGGACTGTCACTCCCCTTGAATTTAGAGGTTTCAAGTTCAGATACTATACAGTTTTATAAACCTGTATAAAACGGCTCTATTTTGCAAGTCTCGGGTCAGAGATAGAAATTGTGTTGGCGGTCAACACGTCTTAGGGCTTTCCAAACGAATCGATCTGAGATTTTTCGAATCATAAATTGTTCGATCGCGTTTTTTCGGTTTACATAACAGGATTACATAAGCAGATAATCTCATTAGAAAAAGGGGATTTGTTATCATTGATACTTTTATTCCGAATTGTTTGATTCGTTTATATCATTCCTCCATTTCATTCGATGACAATTCCACCCAAAAATATTGTAGGAAATATCACTCACAATGTCATTATCCACGTGAACACCAAAACTCCTAGAGCAAACCGTAATGGTTCATATAGAGCGTACTTTTGTGATGCCAGCATTGACCAAGTAACTAATCCAATCACTAGCTCACCAAGTTGGTACAGAGCTTGAAATGTCTTTAAATATGCTATCCCTGTGGGATCACTCATAGTTTAATTTTGCTGTGCGAATTCGAATTTCGATTACAAATTTCTTGATAGTAATAACTGATACAGTCGACTGAAAATAGAAGATGAGAAAAAAAAACAGTTTTTTTTTTTCAATTAGAATTTTCTTATTATTTGTTTCGACTTGTCCATGAATCTCTAGGAAATTACACTAAAAAAAAAACACTATACACTTAAGGCCACAATACACGTGAAGTTGTCTTACGGATGTGTTGCATTACATTCGGGTAACAAAATAAAAACGGCATGTACGCCTGCATTGCTTTCCGTTAATCGGGTTTACATGCGTACAAAGCACAAACGCAACAAAAAAAGAAACAAGCACTCTGCATTAGCTTGCATAGCAAACCGTTCTATTTTATTGGAAAACGTAAAGAAATGCATGCAGAGCATTGCGCTTACGTAAAACGCAAGTGTAGAATAAAACAAACCAAGAAAAAACGCAACCTACGCAAACGTATAGTGCAACCTTTACACTAAAAAATACTATATACCGATGTTTTCAGTGACTGCATATGCGCCATGTAGGGCTGGGCAAAACCGAATCATTTGAAATTCGAATCTGATTTGGATAATTGTTTTCGAATCGAATCGTAAGTTCCATATCAATAAAAAATACAACCTGTCTTCATCAAGAAAATCAAGAAACTTATATATTCCAATTAATAATATTAAAATAAACAGTTTACACTCTATGTCTGAGAACAAAATGTTTCATATTTTAATGATATAATATGATATAGTTTGTCGTTTAAATGAAAATTCCGGTTCGATTTACAAGTTTTTGTTCCTATAGTCTATTCACGGCTGATTCGAAAAAATTGAGCTCCAAAGCGATTCGAATTACCGAATCGAATTGCCCACCCCTAGTGCCATGTCTTCCAGCAATCCGTGAATAACGTGATTGTGCTACTCTTTGTTCGAAGGACCTTACATATTAAAAACTGCGTGATCAAAGTGCAGAAAATTTACCGTTCGTTTGCAGTAATTGTTTATTTCCAAAGTTCGAACCCTCGTTGTTGATATGATTTATGCCAAGTAAGGGCTGTTGTAGGATTGTCTATCGGCTGTACACTTCACACACCCATTTTTTTTAGTTTATTTGAATATCACGGAACAATTATAATTAAAAAAAGGCCATTTACCGCAATTGTGCTTCATTGTAATGAACAGAAAACAACTGGGAATTTTTTTTTACAAGCAAATCTATCTTACGTATACGACACAGATGAATCGCGCCATCATGGAGCGGTTTATCTGTGGCTCACACTTGAAATAATAAAATTTTGGTGGGGAAGGGAAGAAAACGCTTGCCTCAACAAATTACTTATTTTCTATTATGTTTTTATTTTTTCTATCAATCTCTTGACGTGGATTACCCTGACCAAAGCATGTTTGTATTGGAATATAACCAATCCCCCTTTCTTTTATCCGTTGCTTAAATTGTTAGCTTTCAAATTATCACGAATAAATTAGAACTTCACTTAAAGGCCACAATACGAGCGCGGTCTTAGCGGTGCATTGCGTTGCAATTTAATTAACTACAGAAAAAGGGCAGTACATATTGCCCTAAGTATAGGGCTTGGCAATTCGATTCGGTGATTCGAATCGATTCGAAGCACGATTTATTCGAACCAATTCGTAGGAACAAAACGTGCTGAATAAACCAGAATTTTCATTTTTACGATGAAATGCAATCGATTTTGGTCAAAATTGACCAAACTCGATTATATTTCTACATTGAAATATGAAAATTGTTGCTTTTAATGCGATTGAAACTACACTATAAACTATACATTTCTTCATATTCGTGATATAGAGAAGTTATAGCAGTAAAAATGAGATATTTGACATTTACATAGAATTAATGATTTGATCCGATTCGAAAAAAATATTCGAATCAGATTCGAATTCCAAATGATTCGGTTTTGCCCAGCCCTACCTAAGTACAAAGTAGTCACATGGCTACATAGTACAAATGTGTGCAAATGTGGAACGAGCTCTTACTGTTTGTAGAGCGCAGTGAGTGATATCTGCCCTGGGCATGATTAACCATCTAACTAATATTTTTACCAATGCTGATGATTTCTCAAATTTGCGATTTTCAAATTTCAAAATATTCAAATACATGTCAAAGCTGCTTGGCCTGTGAGGTAAAAGATGACCCATTCAAGTTAAATTTTGAACACTGTCCGACCGCACTACCTAATATTTATTAATTTTGTCTTTAATTATTTGCAATGAATAAAGTCATAATTATTAAGATATACGCAATAATCTGGTTAAGTTCTCAAACGCATTTATAATTCCACTAAGCGCTACTCTGCAATCAAAAATTTAATTTTGTCAAGCCTGGGCCACAGATGGCCCGCGCTTCGGCGGCGTGATCCATCGGCACCTCGCGCTTAACGAAAGGAACATTTGTGCGCAATATTTATTTAGATAAGCGCCCAATATCATATCTATAAATTTAAGGTTAGTTAGATGGCCTTTACAAAAAGCTATGTCTGCTACAATACCAAACAACGCAACCTACTTTTACAACACAGACGCCTGCAATTTCCCGCTTTCATATTTCACAATTTGCAACCATATGGAGCCGGTAACACGGACAGGAAAATTCAAAAGGAACAATCAGCCAAGCAACGCCCACAGATGGACGCGCTGTAAGCCCGATCCATCGGTGGGCTATGCTCGGCTTACTTCCAGGAAAACAAATTTCTATTGTGTGATAAGAGATTGCGCTGACAATGGTAAGTTGCTTCCTTTCAATATTGCAAGGTTTTACAATAACGGACGCATTAGACAAGTAGTCATGAGCAAACGGACAGATCCCAATACAATATAGGGTGTTCATGAATAAAACGGTCATCAAAATTTTTTGCGTTTGAAGCCTCGTGGTAAGCCTATTTGATAACCTGCGCGTCCCTAATCGACCTAGGCTGGAGCGACGAAAGCGTGATGAATGATTATATGCGGAGCGCTTGCCAGACACTTTTCCGCCGAACAGTTAGGTATTCCTCCGCCAACCGTACTTATGTGCAAATCAGTAAGAAATAAAACCCTCCAACCCCGACTTGGAAATGGTACCTGCACGAGTGGTAAGCCTTTTGCGACGTGATTAGGCCGTAATCTCAGCTTTCTTTCCCTGAAGGCTAAAAAAATGTACTATCCGTGAATAAGCATGACAACGGAGTTTATAGTGGTTAAACATGTTGGCATCGCAGGTTGATGATCTCGATCTCGATTATATTTTCTTGTTAAAATATGAACGTTGTTGCTCTTGGACATTGAATATGAATTGAAAGTACATAATAAACTATAAATTTTTTGATTTACACAATGAAAGCAGTGAGTAATACTAGAAAAGTAAAAATTGTTATTCGAATGAAATTAGTGATTCGATCCAATGCAAAACTAACTTCGAATTCTAAAGGATTCCGTTTTGCCCAGCCCTAGTGGTGACTGTGTATCTGTTCTATGTTACAGCAACCCGCGAAGTGCCTTGCCGAAGGGCATGCTCGGTGGTGAAACGGCCAAGCGCCTCACCGACAGCCATACGGACAAAACAATCGCGTTTAACCGTCTGAGTTCGATTTATTGATTACACTTTTTAACGGTGCATTCTTATGAATAATCATCCGTTTGTTAGCGCAATAATTTTTCAATACGGAACAGAAAGTCTCAATTCCCAGGGCCGTATGCCATGAAATAAACAAATAGGGTCAGTAAAAGGTTAATTACTCGCCGACGGCGCTCGGAGATTTTTTATTTTCACCGTTCAAAATTGATACGTCTTCTCTATTATTTTACATGTTTTATCCACTTCAATTTTTGGAGAAGTGTTGACCGAACGACCGAATGACACTTCTAAACTCCCTTAAGTTTTGTAAATTTCAGTGAAATATTGAAAATTTCGCAAACCTTCACGACATTGCGGACATAGGGCTGGGGAATTCGATTCGGTAATTCGAATCGATTTGAAGCGCATTTTAATCGGATCAATCTTGAATCGTTCATAGGAACAAAAACTTGTTAAATGGATTAGACTTGTCATTTTTAACGATGAAATGCACTCGATTTTGGTCAAATTTTACCAAAATCGATTATATTTCGTATTTAAAATATGAAAATAGTTGCTCATAGTGTGAATTGTAATTAAACTACAAACTATTAATTTCTTCATTTTCACGAGGGAGACAGGTTATAGGAGTAAAAATATTTGAAAATTTGAATATTTGTTATATACATAGAATTAGTGATTCGATCCGATCCAAAAAAAAAAATTTGAATACCTTATGATTCGATTTTGCCCAGTCCTATTCCAGACATAGATCGTGTTCGGTCTAAATTGGAAATTCTCCCAACAAAATTTGTACGTGTCTCCAGCGGATCAGTGTACAGCTTTTTTCGATAAAAAAAAATCAGAAAATTCACTCTAGTTTTGATATGTTGGGCTGGCCAAGCATGGTTAATGAATTCTCATTAATAATAAATTTCAAAACCTGTTTATGTAATATTATTTAAATCGAGTGAGCGTATCAGCAACGGTGACTAAGCATTACATCGGGGGAAGTACTCTTTCCGGATCTAGTTATAAAGTTGTAAAAACAACACGATGTTAGGCAGACCCGGTGGGCAAAACTACATTTTTTGTTAAGCTTGAGTCACTGATAAACCGCGCCACTGAGGCGCGGTTCATCTGTGACCCAAGTTTGACTAAAATAAAATTTCCTAATTAGGAAGGCATGCAAAATAAGAAAAGTTTTTTGAATGACGAAATATAATTTGAGTTTGGAGACCACAATGTCAATTTATCGGAGAGAACTGAGACCATTTAACGGCTTCAATTTTCAAAAGGGCGAACATTAAAAATACATATATTTCACATATAAGATACGTTAAAAGTCAAAATTAAATATTCTCAGGCTGGAACGGTTAATATGTGTCGAGGCAGTAATTTAACGACATTACTAATTTGCTATTGGTCTGGGTGGACGTGGACTAAATACTAACCCTTCCCCTATGCCTTCTCGCGGAAATATTAACTTTTTTGATTAAAATCATCGCTATGGTAACAGAATTCGAGAACCAAGGACGCGCTAAATTTTTCCTAGTTTGTTAGATAATTACAAAAACCTTGTTAGGTCGACTGTCCCGGTCTCCCAGTTCTTTGGGGGAATCTCACCATCAGCACATTTAGGACCGGACAGGGTGGAATGATTTGGAATCCGCATCTGAATCGGATCGAATGATCGAGTTCACCGAAATAAATAACATCACGGAAATATTTTTGTTACGAACTACTAATATTAGCATAAGAATGCAATGTATGTCCAGGAACAGAAATTTTAATGACAAAAACCAATCGATTTTGGTCAAATCGGACCATCATCTCATTCAAGAATGAAATTTCCACTGCACTTAACATGGCTTTGTTCTTATGAATGATTTGTGATTGATTCTAATAATTTGTTCTTCGGATCGATTCGAATAATCGAATCAAATTAACCACCCCTAGGCTGCATGTGTCATTAGTGATGGATATACTGTAACAAACGTTCAGTAAATTTACTGGTCATTTGCAGTAATTGTATATTCCCAAAGTTAAAAAAATCGCCATGTTGGTGAGATTTATGCCAATTATGGGCTGTTGATGGACCGCACCTTCGCGGTGCGTTCCATCAACACCCCATATTTGGCCAAAAAGGGTCAATTTTGAATTTTTCTCAATACCGCCAAGTAATATTACTGTCAAAGACCAGTGATTTTGTTGCATTTTTTTATTACGGTAGGCGATATGAACGATCATTGACTAAATTTTTATAAAGTATAATCCTATCTTGGATTTCTAATTTTGAATGTCTCTTTGTTTCCGTTTTATGCCCAAGTAAACACACTGCGTAAATAACGCAAGTAATGCTTTGCCGGAAAAGTATATTTCACATCCGGTAAAGTAACGTACTCGATTTACCGACTAAATTACGTTGTTTAATATAGATTCAGGACGTAAGGAGCAGATTGAGAACATAATATATGGACTGATATGGATTTTTCGCAGGCTGATAAAAATTCAAAGGAAGGTCTACAGTTTAGCAATGGCAACCTAGTCTTTTTTCTCGGTATAGTTTAACAAATTTTACCTGAAACCAGGTAAAGCATTGCTTGGTAAATAGGGCTGGGCAAAACCGAATCATTTGGAATTCGAATCTGATTCGGATAATTTTGTCGAATCGGATCGAATCATAAATTCCATGTTAATAACAAATATCCCAATATTGCTATTACAACTTGTCTCCATTGTAAGAATCGAGAAATTTATACTTTATAGTGCATTTTCAATTCACACTCCATATCTAAAAGCAACAATTTTTACATTTTAACGACAAAATGTAATCGATTTTCGTTAAACTTGAACGAAATCGATTGCATTTTGTCGTTAAAAATGAAAATTCCAGTTCAAATAGTCAGTTTCAGAAGTTTTTTATTATGAAAATACAATCTACCTAGTTTCTTTTTATTTTAGTTGCCTAGTTTTTTTTCAACCAGGTACGTAGTTGTAAAATAGATGAAAGTATTTTGAAAATAAACTCAATTAACTAAGTATACTAGGTCGATTAGGTCAACTTCTACTTAGAATTGCCAACACTATTCCACACTTTAATATAACGCAGTAAAATCACTCCTCTTTGATAGTAACTTTTCTCACTGGTGTTGAAATAAACCTATAAATCGACTTTTTCCAAATATGGTCTGTTGATGTAACGTACCGTCGAGGTGCGGTCCATTGACAACCCATATTTGGAATAAATCTCCTCAAGAAGACGGGTTTGAATTTATATAGAAAAATATAGAATTACTGCTAGTGAACAGTCAATTTACTGCAATTTTATCGTAGTGTAGGCCGAGTAGGCGTTGGAAAAAGGATCCTGCTAAAAGTCGCTATGATAAAAATGTCACACAAAAATAATTGTCTTAAAAAATTTTCTCCACGCATTTTCATGTTCAGGTGTGTTGGATTTAAAATTTTCGTATAGGTCAGATGATTACTGTCGATTTAATAGAAATTGTCATCTGCGCTAAGATGGTTTTGTCATCACTCAGGGCAGATACCACTCGCAGCACTTTATCACGGTGGTTTAGTCTAGTATGGGGTGCTTCCCGCTTAGAGTGCAGTTGCTGGTAATTTATCTTGTAGTAACTAAGCAGTCCTAAGTAATGTCCGTTTTTTAGCTCCTTTCAGACGCTGCTCTCGGTTTTGCTTGGAGCGAACTTCGATAAAAAAAACTGTGTGGATCTATGGAAGAAATATCCCATTCTCTCCGCTTGGTCCGGCATGAACGCGTGATAACGAGCTCAATTTCTTACGGCGACGTTTTTTCCTTACGCCCGTCGAGAAGTTTTTTTTTATCAGTGATGGGTGTTCCTTAGTTCCTAAGTCCTGCATTAAATGTAGCTCTTTGCACTTTAGTGGCTTGATGTGAAGAATGATTTGTCTTCTGTGGCCTTTCTCTTAGCGAATTTTAATAAAAAAAGTTATGATCAACCTGTACTTGTAATGACTATGTTAATCGGCTCTATGTTACAACTTCGCGAAGTGCCTCGCTGAAGCGCACGGTGGTGAAACAGTCAAACATCGAATTATCGGCCATTCGGGTAACACGATCGCGCTTTACCGAGTCGGGAGCCGAGCAAAAACATTCAGCCAATGTAGAGCGTTTTTTGTATTACATGCATTTGTCCAGGGAAGTCCGTCTCCTAAAATCACGCACATCACCCAACCCAGGGTGTAATAACTCAGGCGGGCGGAAAAGACCTCAAAACGCACGTCCAGTAGCGTATGTATAGAAGGGTGAAATATTCGAACCCCCTCTCGCCGACTGAAGAAAAATCTTATAGGGGCATTTTAAGTGCTTCAAAACGTGCGTATTTTTAAGTATATAGTATTGTTTGGAGGCGATTCACGGGGGATGACAATTTAAGACAACACAAAAATTACACGGGGGTCAGGAGTTCAAATAACAAAAATCCATTATCAGATTAGCAGCACCCAATGGCAAGATTGTGGCCGACATTTTGCGAAATAAAATTCCTTATGCGCAATATTAAAGGTAAATAACATTTTGAAGAGCGATTGTTCTGTCCATTTTGTGTCCAATGAAACATTACAACTGTTTGATCGGCCGCTACCCTATTATTCGAACATTTGCTCGACTCCTTACTAGGGCTGTCCTAAATACCCGTTTAGAATATTCAAGTCAGAAATTATTCGATTCGATTTCTGCTATAATTCGAAATCAACAAAATGACAATTTTTTTCTCACAAATAAGCGTGAATTTTCACATAAATTATGATAAAAAATATGCCTTTGTTTGTTTGTTATGTGACTTCCGATTCGAATATTGGATTCGATTCGGGAAAACGATTCTGTTCGATTCTGAAATCAAAAGATATTCGATTTTGGCCACCCCTACTTTTTGCAATGCATTCCAGGTCGATATTATGAAGTCCTATATTATTGTTTTTCTATATTCTTAACCAAACAATAGCTGACAAATATTATGAGCATGCGTGTTCTGGCTCAAAGTGCGTATATGTTATAATGGCACCCAATATATTTACAAATAAGAATAAAAATGGAGGATGTTCAGTATTCCGGTTGGTATATGTTCCAAATTTATGTGTTGAAGTGTTGAAGTTTTAATGCCGCAGTCTTTGACCTAAAGAGTGGTGTATAAGAAGTCCAGGGCTGGGCAAAACCGAATCATTTGTGATTCGAATCGGATTCGAATATTGTTTTCGAATCGGGTCCAATCACTAATTCTATGTATATAACGAATATCCCATTTTTACTATTATAACTTGTCTCCATTGTGAAAATGAATAACTTTATAGTTTATAGTTTATTTTCAATTCACACTAAAAGCAACAATTTTCAATTTTAACGACAAAATATAATCAATTTTGGTCAAATTTGACCAAAATCGTATGCATTTCGTCGTTAAAAGTGACAATCCTAGTTCATTTAACAGGTTTCTGTTCCTATGAACGATTCAGGATTGATTCGAATAACTTGTGCTTCGGATCTATTAGAATCACCGAATCGAATTGGCCAGCCAAATGTATAACTTTGGTAGGCTCAGCCGTACCGGGAAGTTCGTAACTTTCAAAATTAAATAAGTGGCCGTTGATACAAGGCCCTGAGTATGGTGATTCACTCGTTTTCGGAATGACCATAAAAAACACTACTTAAATAAAGAAATTCGTTTTTTGAAGTGTGAATCGAATAGTCGCGCATACGAATTGACAGTAGATTTGGTTACAAGAAAAACTTCTATTGCAAAGTAAGCGGAGGGGACTACATTTTTCTATACGAGGTCAGCACAAATTATTTGATAATGTGTATTCGACAGCGACGATATGACCAGGGCAGGGTTTAGTTCTTTAAAGAGCGTTTTCTGCTTGACCCACAATTGTTGGTTTTATATTTTTTTTTCAGCTTATTGCACTGTAACAAAACACAGTAAATTTACCGGTAATATGTGGTAAGTGTATATTCAAAACCACGTTGCTCATAATATATATCCGAAGTTGATAAACGCTTCTCAACAGTGCGGTGTTTCACCAACGGTCCATAATTTTTTTTATTTTTTATAGCCACTTCTTAGAGTGGATCACCCTGTCCAAGGCCCTGTAACAGCGGCCACTTATAGACGGACAGGGTTACAATTACTGGAAAGATATCATCTTTTCCTGTTCGGCTTAGCCTACCCAAGTTATTACACCCTGGGTTGAGTGGTGGGCATGGATTGACTTCGAAAGTCGATTATATGGTTTTATTTCGATGGAATTAGGTAAAAATTACTGTCAAAGCGCAGCGATTTTACTACATTTTTATTACGATGTTTGTCTAATAACTTAACAATAACGTAAAATCTTATATTTCATATTTCGGAACAATTAAATTTAGTCTAATTTGGTGTATACATTAGTTGGACAAAAAATGGCGGCTTTGTGGAGATCGCATTTAATCTTACTACTCGTGATCTACATGTTTAAAGACGCACAGCCTCAGGGTGGAGGAGGGGAATTAGGTAAAAATTACTGTCAAAGCGCAGCGATTTTACTACATTTTTGTTACGATGTTTTGTTTAATAACTTAACAATAACGTAAAAAAATCTTATATTTCATATTTCGGAACCTATTAAATTTAGTCTAATTTGGGTGTATACATTAGTTGGACAAAAAATGGCGGCTTTGTGGAGATCGCATTTAATCTTACTACTCGTGATCTACATGTTTAAAGACGCACAGCCTCAGGGTGGAGGAGGGGAATTAGGTAAAAATTACTGTCAAAGCGCAGCGATTTTACTACATTTTTGTTACGATGTTTGTTTAATAACTTAACAATAACGTAAAATCTTATATTTCATATTTCGGAACTATTAAATTTAGTCTAATTTGGTGTATACATTAGTTGGACAAAAAATGGCGGCTTTGTGGAGATCGCATTTAATCTTACTACTCGTGATCTACATGTTTAAAGACGCACAGGGTGGAGAAGGGGGCGAGCCAGAAGAAGAAGGCGGACATCCCGTGAACTTACCGGCACATGCGCAAAGTAAGTATTGGTCTTGAGCTAACAACTGACGGCGAAACGACTCCCAGTGAGTACTATGTGAATGTTAGAAGATTTGACTTCCTGATCACATAAAATGGATTTATTTGAATTTGTTGTTTGTGAATTGTTCGATGCGACTTTTTTGAATAACTAACTATCAAAAAGCATGGTAAGATAGAGTTTTCGATTTCAATTGGCCAACGTGTTCGCGGAATAGGTTGATTGCTTTAGCGGGCCTTGAAGAGAAAAACCTTGCATTAAAGGTCAGCATTTGTCGATGTCGACCCATCTTGATAATTTCTCAGAATTTCATGTAGGGCTGGGCAATTTGATTTGATAACTCGAATCGATTCAAAGCACAGATTATTTGAATCGATCGTGAATCGGTCATAGGAGCAAAAACTCGCCAAATAAAGTGGAATTTTTCTTTTTCAACGACAAAATGCAATCGATTTTGGTCAAATTTGACCAAAATCGATAGCATTTTGCCGTTAAAATATGAAAATTGTTGCTCTTAGACAACGTAGCGTGAATTGAAAAAACACTACAAACTATCAATTTCTTGATAACCATGGTGGAATCAAGTTGTGATATTTGTTATTTACATCGAATAAGTGAACCGATTCGAAAAATTATTCGATTTGAAATCCAAATGATTCGGTTTTGCCCAGCCCTACTTGTCCTTCAATACAAATTTCATGATACCTGTTAATCCTCTTCATATATTGTTATTCAACAGAATCATATCCTCTAAATGGACTTATATGCTACCCCGACGGAGTGCGGCTCCCATGCGACTGGTAAATATTTATTTTATTTTATATAAGAGTATTAGTGCTTAGAAACAAAGGCACGCCCTTAACGTCCGTTTTCGACTGAGTTTGCCCCTATTAATACAACTTCGGTTGGGTGTTTGGCGTGGATTCACGAACCGAACTTATGAAGAGTCGATCCATGAAATTACATTCTTAAAAAATTTACGAGCATCCCGGGAGATTTATGGGGTTCGATAATTTTTTTCCTATGCCGTCCATTACGACGTCATACTTTGACCAGGGAAATATTTGAAATTTGGATCCTTTTTACAAGACTTACGCCACTGATAACGCTGTTTTATTCCTTCTCAGTGACGATGATAACGGCTGTTACATCCCATGTTGTAGAGACTGGTCGACAGGTGAAACATTCATGCCGACGTTTTACAGTAAGTAAAATAGTATATTTTAATTTAAATTTACTCACACCTACAATGGGTCTATCTGGGAACCACTAATATGAAGAATATTTAACTATCCTCATTTAATGATTCTTGTATAACTTTCGCCCGTGTGTAAGTTCGCTGTTATTTGTATTTTACTAAGCAATGATGTGCACAGTCAACTGCGATGGGGTTATTTATCTGCATTTACAGCAATGAAACTTGATATAGACTTGTCAACGCAATTGTCCGTGCACATATCGTATGTCGAATATATGTATTTTTTATTTTTCCATAGCCACTCCTTAGAGTGGATCACCCTGTAACAGCGGCCACTTATAAACGGACAGGGTTACAATTACTGGAAAGATATCCTCTTTCCTGTTCGGCTTAGCCTACCCAAGTTA
>OZ023146.1:17870545-17981192 GCA_963675895.2 Styela plicata | reverse complement strand
TGGAATACCGGGTGTCGTAGGCTTTTGTACTTTTTGAAAAAAAATATTGGTAGATGATATCTATTACACTTAAACATCTAACCATCTCTTTCCGCTGTTTATGTGACTTTAGTATGAATTTTAATTCTTTTTAAAAGTTAAATAAAGCATATTTATTTCTGTATAATCGGTCATTGTGAAGCAAAATCATGTTTTATTAGCACATCCAACAGTAATACACACATCGGCTTTACCAATTACGATAGTTCGATTTGCTAAACTTTACACACAAAAAAATAGATTCATTTTTTTGTGTTATATACATGTATATATATATACTTTTTCGTTTGAGATTGAGTTGTTTCAAGAGCAAGTATATGAGATGTAAGTAGGTCCGTGGTTATATGCAGGATGCACAAAGTTTGCGGTTGTACGGAAACCCAGGTCATTTTGTACTGCAGATATATTTTACATGTTCTCATTCTTTTTGCACAATAAATTTGTAAAATACATCCTGAAATCCCTCTATTTGAATATCAAATATTTTTCAACGAATCTAAACATTCCCTCGAAATGTTGAAAAAAAAGCCAATTTCAAAATCTCATAATTATGAAATCGGAAATATGTTTCGTTTCCAACGAATCTAAACATGACAAATTACATGAGAAATTAAAAAAAATTGACAATTGTTGAATGAAGAATTTATTCAGATGTTTATCGACTGGATTTTGGGATAAAAAATATAATGTTCGACAATGATATATTCCTTAAATAATCTTCCTAAAGGATCCAAAAACATGAAAATTTGGCGCAAATTAACTCGGAAATTCAAAAAGACGACATATCTTATCTATATGGCCCTTCCTATTAACAATAGAAATTCAAAATTCCAGTTGTGGAATAGAAAAATATATCTCTGTATTCATTAGCCCTATTTTGAAATGAAAATATATCATCTTATTAGCAATGATTTATTGCTTGAAATATCACTTGGCGCGTCGATTTTCGGGTATATTGCAAAACGCGGCGAAATTTTAGTTGAAAAATTATTCTAATTTTATATAAATTTGCGTGTAAAACGCTGGAGAAAAGAGAAACGCGCGAAATATTAGCGATATACTTCATTTTTCCAACCTCCACTCAATCACCGGAAGAATAATTCAGATTTTTTTCTTTAAATTTAAAATTTATATTTCTTTTTCACAGAATCAATATTTTATAAATAAACGGAATTAATTATAAAATTATTGCCTATTTCGTTATTTTTTCGAGCACGCTGGCACCGAGGTACGAATGCCCGCGAAAAAATTTGCCTATTAAAATGAAAATATCCGAAGTCTTATCGGAACCCTTTTCTCAAAACCCTTTTGGGCATGTCCCCCGTCCACCCGGTTCCATTGCCAGTGAATACATTCCTGCTACAAAATAGAAAATTTCAAGTGCCAAAATCTGAATAGCACCATTTGTATTTGTTTACGATTGACCTCAAAAATAATTTCTTAGTTTACGCTTCAGCATTTGAGTATGTTATGCAGTTTCGCTCTTGTGTTTCCCAGGCAGAAGTGCTTAGCAGGCAGTGGTTTTGTATGTCTTTGCAGGCGTTTCATTGACTAGTAATGACTGCAAGTTTTTTAGGTGAGGAATGTGTAGGAATCGTTTGTGAGGCTGCAGGCTCGACATTCGCGATATATGAAACCGGCAGTTTTGTCGCTTTGCTTTAACTTCATTGGTTTCTCTTGATTGAGCAATTAGAAAGGTGGGCGTGTTTATTAAAAAAATGAGGTTTGCCTTCATCTAAGCGCGTGTACATAACGGTCGATAAATTAAGGCTGAGAGGTGCAATACGATTTAAAACACAAACGGTAGTCATACATATATAATACCCAGATTTCATCACGTGCAGCACGTTTTGCTATGGAAGTCCAAAGGCTGTCTAGATGATCTTTTTACGTAGATTTGACGGCGTTCCACCAGCAGGCTTTTGATATATAAGTTCTCAATAATAGCGGCGCTGTGATAATTTTTTGGGGAAGAGAGTTTTGACGATACACATTTTTTTAAATATTCTGAGCTTAGATGAAGAATAAAATTTAACTGTCTTCGGCTCGAAGGAAACCACTTAACATACTGCGTTGAGTTTTAAGGTAAGGCACGTTTAGAAAGCTTTTGGGGAGAATGTTTTGACAATAGCTATCTCTGCTCTCAGATACAAAATCTCATCACGAAGTTTTTTTAATATTCTAAGCTTAGATACAAAATGTAGTTTAGTTGTAGGCTGCTTTCTGTGAACTAGACGTTGATGTAAGTACTCAACATACTACGTTCAGTTTTTAAGTTGAGAAACGTTTCGGAATTTCTGGTGGGTTACTGAGACAATATTTAGCACTTTACATTAAAATTGAGTTTTCTAATTCTGCGTCTCCGATTCATTTTGGAGTGTAGTAATTAGTATGTATGTATGCCTGTTAAAATGTCGTTGGCCATCTTATAAGAAAGGATGTGCCCGAAGGTCGACATTGCCAATGAGTATGACCGTGTGTATAATGATCAGGGGGTTGAAAGGTGCAACACGATTAAAAAGTTTGCATTAAAACATATTCGAATGCTTTCACTATCGCCCAGGGCGGAAACCACTCACTGCAATTTATAATAGCGGTTCATAGTGAAGTTGTTGGTACTATATTTTATAGTAGTGACTCTCTGCTGGCCTAATGAACGTTGTAGTTGGTTCTTCCTGAGCGCTGTGTCCGACTTCTCAAACAATTTCAACAATTACAATTTCAATAATAAAAAAAACAACAGGTATTATTTTAGCTTGTATACGGTTTTGTACATTATGTAGCAACATCATGAGCTAAGAGAAGCTTTACAACATTCGTGGAATATAGTAACATAGTAGAATCACGATGCAACATAATCAGGTTGAGAGAACAAGGGACTGTAAACCAACAAAGTGTATTTTGGAAATGAAATAGTGGAATACATTTACTCGGATAATTTTCTGCTATACCGATTATCACCATAATTTACCAACAACTGCACGAGCTATATGATGTATCGTGGTGTGAAAAACTTGTTACATGCGCTAAATTACAAATAAATCTCGAAACTCTAATATTAGACCTGGGTGAAATAACATTAATAATAAGTTCTTGTTAATGAAATGAAGTTTAGTGCCAAGGCTTTAACTCTCGATTCATTATATAAACTCGTGCAGTTGTTGGTAATCGCTCGAGTATATATCCAGTAAAACAGTTCTCTGTTCTCAACGGCGTGGAATCAACTTATTATCACTTGTTTATTCTGTTCTGTATTGTTTCTACAACTTTTGCTGCTATATTCAACGTCCATCTACAATATATTCAATCTAATGTCACGAATGTTTACAAGTCGAGGGTTAGGATAACCCCCAAAGGATTCATTTGTAATACGCTGAGGAAGCAAGGAAGTAATGGTCTGCATACAGTATTTGGTCTGTCGGGCAACACCATCATTAGTTACGCGAAGCTTTACAATGTGATATAATACGTTTATTTAATCTTTAGGAACAATCATGATTTATTCCGATCAAAAATCGTAGCGGATTTGACGGAAATTTCTAGTATATAATTTCGTTAAAAAAAATGAAAAGCCTACGACACCCGGTATTCCCAGCCGGTCACCCATGCAAGTACTAACCGAGCCCGACGTTGCTTAACTTCCGAGATCAGACGAGATCGGGTGTATTCAACGTGGTATGGTCGTAGGCGATATTAGGGATAGCTATTCGATCTTTTATCCCACAGTTTTGTCGAATGTGAAATGAAGCGTGAAACAATGCTATAAAACCGAGAGGAGAGACTGCGTTCGTCGCCTACGGCCATACCACGTTGAATACACCCGATCTCGTCCGATCTCGGAAGTTAAGCAACGTCGGGCTCGGTTAGTACTTGCATGGGTTACCGGGTGTCGTAGGCTTTTTCTTTTGAAAAGAAATCACAAAAATCATAACGATCCTTTTTTCACCATGTATGTGACTTCAATATGATTTTTAATACTTTTTAAACGTTCAAAATAAGGCATATTTATTCCTGTATAGTCGGTCATTGTGCGGTAAAATCATGTTTTATTAGCACATCCAACAGCAATACACACATCGGCTTTAGTAATAAAGATAAGATTTTATCATCCAAACTTTGTGCAGGAAAAAAATTAGATTCATTTTATTTTTGTTTTATATATATATATATTGCGAGTGAGTTTTTGTTTCCAGTGCAAGTATATGAGAGGAAAATAGGTCCATGTCAATATGTAGTGTGCACAAAGTTTGCGGTTGTACGGGGAACAAGGTCATTTTGACTGCAGATATATTTTTTATGGCAGAATATGTTCTAGCTAATATTAAAAGTATATTACTACCATGGTCAGTTCTGGTATCCGTCGTACAAGAGATTTAAATGGTTAGTCACCCGATTCATTATCACCTTAGATACCAATACACTTGATCTAAATCTCATTGTCTGCGTCATAGATCGTTCAAGGTCGGATGAACTTCTGCGTTTGACTACTTTTGGATGTTATCGCCATAAGAAACAATGGGCTTAGATACCGACTCAACCAAGTTAATGCCGTGGAAGCAACCTCTCATGTTCTTTACCTGATTACTTCTTTATTCTGTTCTGTCTTGTTTCTACTACTTTCCGTATCAATATTCAACGTCTATCTACAATATATTCATCGTAGGCATTCGATGAAATGCGAAATCAACAAAAAACTGGCTGCGGCCGGTTTCGAAAGTATATGACGGGCCTTTGATTGAAAACAATAAATATGGCATTACAGTAAAGCGTCGGCGTAGTTGTGATAACGAAATTTTGTGAGCACAATCAGAAATATAAATATAGGTAATACTAAATAATATTATCGCGGCAAATATTTGGCGAAGTGTGAAATAGTAGGATAGAACATTTTGTGCATAGGATTGTGTTGTGTGAGGAAAATCCTACATTGGTTTTTCTGTGTCCCGCGCGTGGCAGTAGTAACATTTTGTAGATAAACACCGGGATAAATTCTTCCATTCCATGAATGCAATTATTTTTCACCATTTCTCGCTTGGTAAACAGAAAGGGATCTGTGGATATATTTTGGTGTCAAAATTTAAGATATTTTGTCAAGTTTAGATTCATTGGAAAGATATTTCAAGAAATATACCATTGCATAGAATAATTCATTTTAATTTGAAAATCCGTCTAAAAAAATAGGGAACCATATTTTCCGATTTCAGAAATGTAGGATTTGAAATTTGACCTTTTTTTTAAATTTCGAGGTAATTTGCCAAGTTTAGATTTGTTGGAAAGATATTTGATGGTTAAATAGGGTTTTTGGAATTATGTTATACAGATTTATTGTGCAAAAAGTATACGAACATGTAAGATATATCTGCAGTACAAAATGACCTGGATTCCTATACAACCGCAGATTTTGTGCACCTTACATATAACCATGTACCTATCATTTACCTCTCAGATACTTGAAACAAAAACTCACTAGCAAACGAAAAAAATATAATATATATATTAATATATATAACACAAAAACAACATAAATCTTTTTTTTTTGTGTAAAATTTAGCAAATCAAACTATCTTCATTAGTACAGTCAATGTGTGTATTGTTGTTGGATGTGCTAATAAAACATGATTTGGCTGCACAATGGCCGATTATACACAGATAAATATGCCTTATTTAACGTTTGAAAATAATTAAATATCATATTAAAGTTATATACGTTGCTAAAAAGAATGGTTATGTGTTTAAGTGTGATAAATATCATTTACCAATATTTTTTGAAGGGGTTTTCAAGAGGCAGAAAAGCCTACGACACCCGGTATTCCCAGCCGGTCACCCATGCAAGTACTAACCGAGCCCGACGTTGTTTAACTTCCGAGATCAGACGAGATCGAGTGTATTCAACGTGGTATGGTCGTAGGCGATATTACGAATAGTTATTCGGTCTTTTATCCCACAGTTCTATCGAATGTGAATATGCAATGAAACGTTAAACAATGGAATAAAACCGAGAGAGAAGAGGACGCGTTTGTCGCCTGCGTGTTCGGCAGGCTTTTCTCTATTCTAAAAAAACTTCAAATTTTCGCCCAATTTACATAATTATTCCGCTTCCCGATCGATATAAATCATGATTGTTGTGAAAATTTAGATAAACTCACTATATCACATTGTAAAATTTCGTGTAACTCATGAGGATGTTGCACGATAGACAAAATATATGGAGACCATTACTTCCTTACTTCTTTAACGTGCTGCGAAGGAATCATTTAGGGGTTATCCAAACTCTTGAGTAGCAAACTGACTAGACGTCGAATACAGAAACGGAAAGTTGTGTTTTTACAAGTAATAATACATTGATTCCACGGCGTTGACTTGGTTGAGAAGAGAGAATTGTTTTGGAAATAAAATGGTGGAATATATATACTCGAGCAATTACCAACAACTGCACGAGTTATATATAATGTATCAAGAGTTAAAGCCTCGACACTAAACTTCATATCATTGACAGGAACTTATTATTAATGTTATTTCACCGAGGCCCGATATAAGAGTCGCGGGATCTATTTGTAATTCAGCTTATGTAACAAGTTTTTCACACCATGATACGTCATATAGCTCGTGCAGTTGTTGGTAAATTATGGTCATAATCGGTAAGACAGACAATTGCTCGAGTAAATGTATTCTGCTTTCTCATTTCGAGAATACACATGGTCGATTTACATTCCATTGTTCTCTCAGCCAAGTCAACGCCGTGGAAGTCAATTCTTCTGTCTTTTACCTGATTATGTGTTTCATCGTTATTCTACTATGTTACTATATTACTTGAAACAATATAATCAATTTGCTCAGTGCTTTGCTCAGCGTGAATTTAAATAAAAAATACTGTGTACGGGTAATTAGGGCATGTAAAGCTTCCATTAGCTCATGACGTTGCTACATAATGTACAAAGTCGTATGCAGACTAAAATTATACCCGTTTTCTTTTTTAATATTGAAATTGAATTTTTAAAAAGTCGGACACAGCGCTTAGGAAGAACCAACTACAACGTTCATTAGGTCAGCAGAGAGTCGCAACTACAAAATATAGTACCAACAACTTCACTATGAACTGCTATTTTAAATTTCAGTAGGTGGTTTCTGCTCTGGGCGATAGTAAAACCATCTAGCACTTCGTTGTTTTCTTTCAGTTGGCTCTTACGACACTCAGAAAATACGTTAGGACTATTCTAAAGCCCGTATCTACATGGTTCAAATATGTTTGACTGCACAATTTTTTAATCGTGTTGCATCTTTCAAACCCATGATACTTATACACGCGGTCATCCTTATTGGCAGTGTCCACCTTCGGGCACATCCTTTCTTATGAGATGATCAATGACATTTTAACAGGCACGCATACATACTAATTACTATACTCCTCAATGAATCGAAGACAGAGAATTAGGAAACTATCAATTTTGATATAAAGTGCTCAATGTTGTCTCCCTAACCCACCAAGGATTCTAAAACGTTTCTCAACTTAAAAAGTCAACGCAGAATGTTAAGTACTTACGTCAACGTCTAATTCACAGAAAGCAGCCGACCAAGGGCAACTAAACTACATTCTGTATGTAAGCTTGGAATATTAAAAAAATCGTGATTGGGATCTTATATCTGTGAGCAGATATAGCTATTGTCAAAACACTCTCCCCAAAAGCTTTCTAAACGTGCCTTACCTTAAAACTGAACGCAGTATGTTAAGTGGTTCCATTCTTTCACGCCAACGTCTAATCATAGAAAGCAGCCAAACAAGCCGAGGAAAGTTAAATTTTATTCTTCATCTAAGCTCAGAATATTTAAAAAAAATTCGTGTATTGTCAAAACTCTCTCCCCAAAAAATTGTCATAGCGACGCTATTATTGAGAACTAATATATCAAAAGCCTGCAGTTGAAAAGCCGTGAAATCTACGTAGAAAGATCGTCTACACAGTGATTTGACTTTCGTAGCCAAACGTGCTGTACGTGATGAAATCTGGGTATTATATATGTATGGCAACTGTTTGCGTTTTATACCGTATTTCACCTCTCAGTGTTAATTGATCGGCAAGCAGCATTTTCTACTAAATACGCGCACATGCTAATTGCTCAATCAAGAGAAACCGATCATGTCAAACCAAAGTGACAAAAGTGCCGGTTTTATATATCGCGAATGTCGAGCGTGCAGCCTCACAAACGCTTCCTAAACGTTCCTCATCTTAAAAGCTTGCAATCATTACTAGTCAATAAAAGGCCGGCAAAGACACACAAATTTGTGAATAAAACGGCGGAATATATTTAATCAAGCAATTTTCTGCTCCACCGATTATCACCATAATCTGAGGAATGTGTTGTGTCATGGTGTGAAAACTTTGACCCATACCCCAAATAGATTTCAGAACTCTGATGTTACCCTTGGTGAAATAATATCAATGAGTTCTTACCAAGGAAAGGCAGTTTAGCGAAGCTTACGCGTCAAGGTTTTAACACTTGGACATTATATGAGTTGTGCAATTGTTGGTAAAATTTGGTGATAATTTCTATACCAGACAATTGCCCGAG
The DNA here is from genome assembly GCA_963675895.2 of Styela plicata. Lineage (NCBI taxonomy): Eukaryota > Metazoa > Chordata > Ascidiacea > Stolidobranchia > Styelidae > Styela > Styela plicata. The sequence continues at coordinate 17,972,588 of OZ023146.1, read as the reverse complement.
AATATATATCCCACTATTTTATTCCCAAAATATTTCCTTTCTCTCAACCAAGTCAATGCCGTGGAAGCAACTTCTTCTGTATTTTACCTGTTTACTTGTTTATTCTGATCTATCTTGTTTCTATATTCAACGTCTATCTACGATATATTCAATTTAATACCGGGTGTCGCAGGCTTTCTACGTTTTGAAACAGAAATCAACAAAATAAATATTGGTAAATGATATTTATCACACTTCAGCACATAACCATCCTTTTTTAGCCATGTATAAGACTTTAATGTTAACTACTTACGACCTCAAACCCACTACCTGCTTAGCTCTTAATCCCGTGAGACACGAGAACTGCATAACACATTCAAATCCTGAAGCGCAAACTAAGAAATTATTGTTGAGGTCAAACGTAAACGAATACAAATGATGCCAATCAGATATTGACACTTGGAATTTTCGATTTCGTATCAGGTCGGCATCGTTGGTTGCGCAATCGATCGGAACGGGGTGGACAGGGGATAAGGCCAAAGAGTTTTGAGAAAAGGCGTTTGCTTCGATTTTTGATATTTTCATTCTAATTGGCAAATTTTCGCGGGTATTCGGACCTCGGTGCCAGCGCTCTTGAAAAAATAACGAAATAGGCAATCATTGTATATTTAATTCCGTTTATTTATAAAATATTAAATCTGTAAAAAAGAAATATAAATTTTAAATATAAAGAGAAAAATTCGAATCATTCTTTCGGTGATTAAGTAAAATGGGAAAAATGAAGTATATCGCTAAAATCGCTAACTTTTCGTGCGTTTTTCTTTTCGTCAGCGTTTTACACGCAAATTTATTTAAAATTTGAATGATTTTTTAACTAAATTTCCACCGCGTTTTGTCATATGCTCGAAAATCGGCGCGTCAAGTGATATTTCAAGCAATATATCATTTCCAAATACGGCTAACGAATACAAAAACATATATTTCGATTCCACAACTGAAATATTGAGTTTTTCTTGTTCGGTTCATAGGAAGGACCATGTGGATAAGATATGTCGTCTTTTTGAAATTTCGCAGTATTTTGCACCATATTTGTCATGTTTTGGATCCGTAAGAAAAATATTTCAAGTAATACAGCATTGCTAATAAAATATTTCATTGTTATTTGAAAATCTGGCTTAATGGAATAAGGAAACATATTTTTCGATTTCAGAATTGTAGGTTTTGAGTTTCGATTTTTTTTTCAAAATTCCGAGGTGATTTACCAAGCTTAGATTTGTTGGAAAGATATTTGATGGTCAAATAGGGTTTTTTGGAATGTATGTTATATAAATTTATTGTGCAAAAAAATACGATCATGTAAAATATATCTGCAGCTGGGTTAATAAATATATATATATATATAACGCAAAAATAACATAAATCTTTTTTTTGCGTAAAATTTAGCAAATCAAACTATATTCATTAGTAAAGTCGGTGTGTGTATTGCTGTTGAATGTGCTGATAAAACATGATTTGGCTGCACAATGGCCGATTATACACGAATAAATATGCCTTATTTAACGTTTAAGAAGAATTAAATATCGTATTAAATTCACATACATGGCTGAAAAGATGGTTATGTGTTTAAGTGTGATAAATATCATTTACAAATATTTTTTTGGCGGTCTTTTTAAAAGAAAAGCCTACGACACCCGGTATTCCCAGCCGGTCACCCATGCAAGTACTAACCGAGCCCGACGTTGCTTAACTTCCGAGATCAGACGAGATCGGGTGTATTCAACGTGGTATGGTCGTAGGCGGTATCACGAATAGCTATTCGGTCTTTTATCCCACAGTTTTGTCGAATGTGAATGTGCAATGAAGCGTTAAACAATGGTATAAAACTGAGAGAAGAAGCCCTGTTCGTCCCCTACGACCATACCACGTTGAATACACCCGATCTCGTCTGATCTCGGAAGTTAAGCAACGTCGGGCTCGGTTAGTACTTGCATGGGTGACCGGCTGGGAATACCGGGTGTCGTAGGCTTTTATTTAATTATTCTAGCAAACAGACTTCAAATTGTTGCCCAATTTACATATTTATCCCGTTTTTCGATCGGTATAAACCATGATTGTTTCGAAACTTTAGATAAACTCACTATATCACATTGTAAAGCTTCAAGTATTTCATGATGGTGTTGCACGATAGACTAAATTTATGCAGACTATTACTTCCTTGCTTCTTTAACGTACTACAAATAGTTTGTGGGTCACCCTAACCTTCAAGCAGCAAACATTCTTGATATTGAATAAAACAGAATAAACGAGTAAAGGGGTAAAATACATAAAAAGTTGCTGCAACGGCATTGACATGATTGACAAAAAAGAAATGTTTTGCGAATATAATAGTGGGATATATATTGTCAGGTATAGAAATTATCACCAAATTTTACCGACAAGTTATACAATGTTCAAGTGTTAAAACCTTGACTCGTAGGTTACGCTAAACTTTCTGCAATTGGTAGGAACTTATTGATGTTATTTCACCAAAGTCTAATTCAGAGTTCTGAAATCTATTTATGATTTAGGGTATGTGTCAAGGTTTACACACCATGACATAACGTATAATTCTGCAAATTGTGGGTGGTAATCGGTAGAGCAGACAATTGCTCGAGTAAATATATTCCGCTATTCTATTCCCAAAATACAGTCGATTATTTTCTCAATCAAGTCAACGCCGTGAAAGTCAATTCTACTGTCTTTTACCTGGTTATATCTGTTGTATAGTGTATCTACTGTGTTACTATATTCTACGATATAATCAACAATATAATCAATTTTATACAAAGGTATTTTTTACCTGGAGGTTTGGGAAAACTTACAAACGATTCACATCTGTACCTTAAAATGGCCTACGTTACTTTACGACATTTCATTTTATCCTGCGTGTTAGGAAAGCCGAGAACACTGTACAACCATGAGTACGAATGTTCGTGGTTCGCCACGTGATTAAGGCGTATTCGTGGCTTTCCTCCCAGCAGGTTAAATATGAAATACTATCCCATCCCAGGGCTCATCGCCCAGGACAGATACCAACCACTCACTACACTTTACCATAACGGTTCAATTATGCCGTGAAATCTTCGTAAAACGGTCATCTACATAACATTTTGAGTTTCATGGTGAAACATGCTGCACGTGATGAAATACAACAACCCTAGGTATTGCATATGTTTGACTACCGGCTTTTTAAATCGCATTGCAAGTCACATACATGGCTGAAAAGATGCTTATGTGTTTTAAGTGTGATAAATTTCATTTATCAATATTTTGTGGATTTCTTTTCAAAAGGTGGAAAAGCCTACGACACCCGGTATTCCCAGCCGGTCACCCATGCAAGTACTAACCGAGCCCGACGTTGCTTAACTTCCGAGATTAGGCGACATTACGAACAGCTATTCGGTCTTTTATCCCACATTTCTGTCGAATGAGACTGTGCAATGAAGCGTTAAACAACGGTATAAATCCGAGAGAAGAGACCGCGTTGGTCGCCTACGACGACAATTTTTGTTATTAAATAGATGAAAGTTGAAGATAGAAACGGAAAGTTGTTGAAACAAGATAGAACAGATGAAATAAGTGACAATAAGTTGATTCCACGGCGTTGACTTAGTTGAGAACAGAGAACTGTTTTGGGAACCGAAAGATGGAATATATATACTCGAGCAATTACCAACAACTGCACGAATTATATATAATGTATCAAAAGATAAAGCCTTGGCACTAAACTTCGTTTCATTGACAGTAACTTATTATTAATGTTATTTCACCGAGGTCTAATATTAGAGTCGCGAGATCTATCACACCATAGCACATCATTAAGCTCGTGCAGTTGTTGGTAAATTATGGTGATAATCGGTATAGCAGACAATTGCTCGAGTAAATATATTTCACTACTCCATTTCCAAAATACACTTTGTCGGTTACAGTCCCTTGTTCTCTCAACCAAGTTAACGCCGTGGAAGTCAATTCTATCCTTATTATGCCTCATTATATGTTACTATATTCCACGAATTTTAGAGACAATATAATCAATTTGCTTAGTGTGAATTCGAATTAAAATAAGATACACTATACTGGATATTGTGGAATGTAATTGTGCGTTGTAAAGCTTCTCTTAACTCATGATGTTGCTACACAATGTACAAAATCGTATGTAGACTAAAATTACACCAGTTTTCTTTTTTATTATTGAAATTGTATTTTTGTAAAGTCGGAAAGGGCGCTGAGAAAGAACCAACTACAACGTTCATTTGGCCAGCAGGGAGTCGTAACTACAAAATATAGTACCAACAACTTCACTATGAACCGCTATTATAAATTGCAGTCGGTGGTTTCCGCCCTGGGCGATAGTAAAACCATCTAGCACTTCGTTGTTTTCTTTCAGTTGGCTCTTACGACACTCAGAAAATACGTTAGGACTATTCTAAAGCCCGTATCTACATGGTTCAAATATGTTTGACTGCACAATTTTTTAATCGTGTTGCATCTTTCAAACCCATGATACTTATACACGCGGTCATCCTTATTGGCAGTGTCCACCTTCGGGCACATCCTTTCTTATGAGATGATCAACGACATTTTTATCAGACACGCATACATACTAATTACTATACTCCTCAATGAATCGAAGACAGAGAATTAGGAAACTATAATTTTGATATAAAGTGCTCAATGTTGTCTCAGTAACCCACCAAGGATTCTGAAACGTTTTTCAACATAAAAACTCAACGCAGTATGTTGAGTACTTACGTTAACGTCTAATTCACAGAAAGCAGCCAACCAAGGGCAACTAAACTACATTCTGTATGTAAGCTTAGATTATTAAAAAAATCGTGATTGGGATCTTATATCTGTGAGCAGAGATAGCTATTGTCAAAACACTCTCCCCAAAAACTTTCTAAACGTGCCTTACCTTAAAACTCAACGCAGTATGTTAAGTGGTTTCATTCATTCACGCCAACGTCTAATTATAGAAAGCAGCTAAACAAGCCGAAGACAGTTGAATTTTATTCGTCATCTAAGCTCGGAATATTTAAAAAAAATTCGTGTATAGTCAAATCTTTCTCTCACAAAAATTGTCACGGCGCCGCTATTATTGAGAACCTCTATATCAAAAACCTGCTGGTGAAAAGCCGTGAAATCTACGTAAAAACATCATCTACACAGCGTTTTGACTTTCGTAGCGAAACGTGCTGTACGTGATGAAATCTGAGTATTATATATGTATGACTACCGTTTGTGTTTTAAATCGCATTGCACCTTTCAGTGTTAATTTGTCGGTCATGATGCACACGTGCGTATAGGCTTAGATAAAGGCAAGCACCATTTTCTACTAAACGCACATACTAATTGCTCAATCAAGAGCGACCTATCATGTCAAAGCAAAGTGACAAAACTGCCGGTTTTATATATCGCGAATGTCGAGCTGCAGCCTCACAAACGATTCCTACACATTCCTCATTTTAAAAACTTGCAGTCATTACTAGTCAATGAAACGCCGGCAAAGACGTATAAAACCACAGCCTGCTTAGCTCTTACGCCTGAGAGACACGATATCTAAATTGCATAACCTACTAAAATGCTATAGCACAGCGCAAACTAAGAAATTATTGTTGACGTAAAACGTAAACAAATACAAATAAATAATGTCTCTCAGATTTTGACACTTGGAATTTTCTATTTCTTAGCAGGTCGGCATCGCTGGTTGTGCAACCGATCATGGAACTGGAGCTTGGGGAAAGCATGTATGTGTTTGGAGAGAGAATTAATCCACTGGTAATGGAGCCGGGTGGACGGAGACGTGCTCAAAGGGTTTTAAGAAAAAGGGTCCGGCGAAATTTCGGATATTTTCATTGTAATATGCAAATTTTCTGCGGACATTTATACCTCTTAAGCCTGAGAGAAACGAGAACTGCATGAAACATTCAAATGCTGAAGTGCAAACTAAGAAATTATTGTTGAGGTCAAACGTAAACAAATGCAAATGATGCCTCTCAGATTTTGACACTTGGAATTTTCTTTTTCGTAGCAGGTCGGCATCGCTGGTTGTGCAATCGATCGCAACCGGGTGGACGGGGACATGCCCAAAGAGTTTTGTGAAGAGGGGTCCGCTGAGATTTTAGATATTTTCATTCTAATAGGCAAATGTTACTTTCGCGGGCATTCGTACCCCGGTGCCGCCGGTTTCGAAAAAATAACGAAGTAGGCAATTATTTTATATTTAATTCCGTTTATTTATAATATATTAAATCTGTGAAAAATTAATATAAATTTCGAATATAAAGGAAAAAAATCTTGATCATTCTTTCGGTGATTAAGTGAAAGTTGGAAAAATGAAGTATATCGCTAATTTTTCGCGCGTTTTTCTTTTCTCCAGCGTTTTTCACGCAAATTTATTTAAATTTACAATAATTTTTAACTAAAATTTCGCCGCGTCAGGCGATATTTCAAGCAATATATTCTTGCTATTAAGATGATATATTTTCGTTTTAAATGTGGCTAATGAATACAGAAATAGAAATTTTGAATTTTTCTTGTTCGGATAATATGAAGGGCAATGTGGATAAGATAGGTCGTCTTTTTAAAATTTCAAGGCAGTTTGAGCCAAATAATTATGTTTTTGGATACTTTGGAAAGATTATTCAAGCAATAAATCATTGTTAAAAATTTTATATTTTTATTCAAAAATCCAGTCGATAAAGTTCTAAATAAATTCTTCCATTCCATGATTGTTAAAATTTTAAATTTTTCATGCTCGGTAAACAGAAAGGGATCTGTGAATAAAATTTGGTGTCAAAATTTAAGTTAATTTGTCATATTTTAATTCATTTTGAAGATAAAACAATTAATTTTTCTCTGAAAATCACGATAAAAAAATACCGAAATATATTTTAAGATTTCACAATCGTGGGATATTGAATTTGGCTTTATTTCAAAATTTCGAGGTGATTTGCCAAGTTTAAATTCGTTGAAAAGATATTTGATGGTCAAATAGGGGGATTTTGGGATGTATTTTATACAAATTTATTGTGCAAAAAGAATACGAACATGTAAAATATATCTGCAGTACAAAATGACCTGGGCTCCCGTACAAGGCAAACTTCGTGCATCCTACATGTAATCATGGACCTATTTACCTTTCACATACTTGCACTTGAAACAAAACTCACTCCCAAACAAAATATAAATATATATATATATATATATATATATATATATATATATTTTAACAAAAAATAAAATAAATCTAATTTTTTTGCGTAAAGTTCAGGAGATCAATTCTATCTTATTGAAGCATGATTTTGTTGCACAATGACCGATTATACAGGAATAAATAGGCCTTATTCAACGTATAAAAATCATATTAAATTCACATACAAGGCTAAAAAGATGTTTAAGTGTGATAAATATCATTTATCATTTTCAAGCATTATAACATTGCTAATAAAATTATTCATTTTCATTTGAAAATCCGGCAAATAAATACCGAAACATATTTTTCGATTTCACAATTGTGGGATTTTAAATTTGGCTTTTCCATCAAAATTCCGAGGTATTTTGCCAAGTTTAGATTCGTTGGAAAGATATTTGATGGTCAAATAGAGAGATTTCGGGATGTATTTTACAAATTTATTGTGCAAAAAGAATACGAACAAAAAAAATATATGTATAACACAAAAATAAAATGAATCTAATTTTTTTTGAGCGAAGTTTAGCAAATCAAACTATCGCAATTAGTAAAGCCGATGTGTGTATTGCAGTTGGATATGCTAATAAAACATGATTTTACTGCACAATAACTGATTATATAGGAATAAATATGCCTTATTTACCGTCAAAAAGAAATTAAAAATCAAATTAAAGTCAAATACATGGCGAAAAGAGATGGTTATGTGTTTAAGTGTGATAAACATCATTTACCAATATCTTTTCTGATTTCTGTTTCAAAAAGGAAACAGAGAAAAGCCTACGACAACCGACACCCGGTATTCCCAGCCGGTCACCCATGCAACGAGATCGGGTGTATTCAACGTGGTATGGTCGTAGGCGATATTACAAATAGCTTTTCGGTCTTTTATCCCACAGTTTTATATACCACCATTTTATTCCAAACTACGGTCGATTATTTTCTCAACCAAGTGAATGCCGGGTTATTTTTCATCTAGACGTTTAGGAAAACTTACAACCTATTCACATCTGTACCCTAAAACGACCTACGTTAATTTACGACAGAATTTCGTTTTATCCTGCGTAATAGGAAAGCCGATAACACCATACGTACGAGAGTTCGTGGTTCGCGACGTGTTCAAGCTGCTGTTCAAGTTAAGCCGAGAACACGGTGTAACCATACGTACGACAGTTCGTGGTTCGCCACGTGATCAAGCTGCATTTAAAGGTTATATATGAAATACTATCTCATCCCAGGGTTTTCGCCGCATTACAAATTATAACACTATTCGATGACGAATAAGTGGGTACGAGCTACAAAATAGTCCTAACGTATTTCCTGCGTGTCGTATGAGGCGACTAAAATAAAACAACGAAGCGGTAGATGGTTTTATCATCGCACATGACAAATACCAATCCCGCACTACACTTTGCCATAATGATTCAATTACGCCGTGAAATCTTCCTTAAACGATCACCCTGGTAAATTGCAGTACACCTTTCAATGTTAATTTATCGGTCACGATGCACACGTGCACTTTAGACATTGGCAAGCGCCATTTTCTACTAAACACGGGCACATGATGCACGTGATGATATACAAGTGCACTCACATATCGAAAAGTCTCATATTCTACCAGACACACTCTCATGATGATAATATATACACACGCACTTAGATATGGACAAGTGTCATTTTCTATTAAACGCACGTACATTCTAATTGCTCAATCAAAAGAAACCGATGATGTCAAAGCAAAGTCACAAAACTGCTGGTTCTAAATATCGCGAATGTCGAGCGTTTTAGCCTCACAAACGAAGCCTTCCTACACATTTCTCACCTTAAAAACTTGCAGTCATTACCAGTCAATGACATAACAATCAAGCATCAAATCAAGCATTATAACATTCCTAATAAAATAATTAATTTTTCTTTGATAATCCCGATAAAAAATACCGAAATATATTTTTCGATTTCACAATCGTGGGATTTTGAATTTGGCTTCATTTCAAAATTTCGAGGTATTTTGCCAAGTTTAGATTCGTTTGATAGTTGATGGTCAAATAGGGGGGTTTTGGGATAAACTTTATGCAAATTTATTGTTGCAAAATAAATACGAACATGTAAAATATTTCATGCAGTACAAAATGACCTGGGTTCCCGTACAACCGTAAACTTCGTGCATCCTACATGTAATCATGGACCTATTTACCTCTCATATACTTGCACTTGAAACAAAACTCACTCCCAAACAAAATATATATATATATATATGATATTTAACAAAAAATAAATCTAATTTTTTTGGCGTAAAGTTAAGCAAATCAATTCTATCTTATTAAAGCATGATTTTGTTGCACAATGACCGATTATACAGGAATAAATACGCCTTATTTAACGTATAAAAATCATATTAAAATCACATACAAGGCTAAAAAGATGTTTAAGTGTGATAAATATCATTTACCAATATTTGTTTTTATTTTTTTTCAAAATTTAGAAAAGCCTACGACACCCGGTATTCCCAGCCGGTCACCCATGCAAGTACTAACCGAGCCCGACGTTGCTTAACTTCCGAGATCGGACGAGATCGGGTGTATTCAACGTGGTATGGTCGTAGGCAATACTGCGCATAGCTATTCGGTCTTTTATCCCACAGTTTTATAGAAAGTGAATGTGCAACGAAGCGTTAAACAATGCTATAAAACCGAGAGAAGAGGCTGCGTTTGTCGCCGACGACCATACCACGTCGAGTACACGTTGTCGTAGGCTTTTCATTATTATAGCGTACATAGACTTCAAATTGTCGCTCAATTTACATATTTATTCCGCTTTTCGATCGGTATAAATCACGATTGTTCCGAAAATTTATATAAACTCACTATATCACATTTTAAAGCTTTGCGTAACTCGTGATGGGGCTCGATTAGTACAAAGACAAAATGTATGCAGACCGTTGCTTCCTCGCTTCTTTAACGTACCCCCGAGTAGCAAATATTCTTGACATCAAATTGAATATATATTGTAGATAGACTGTTGAATATTAAAACGTAAAGTAGAAGAAACATGATAGAACAGAAAAAACAAGTAAAAAACATAAGAAGTTGCTGCCACGGCATTGACTAGTGGGATATATATACTCGAGCAATTGTCTGGTATAAAAATTATCACCAAATTTTACCAACAACTATATTTATAAGTCATATAATGTTCAAGTGTTAACCCCTTGACACGTAGGCTACGCTAAACCTCAATCCATTGGTAATTTACAGCAGGATTTCATTTTATTCTGCGTGATAGGAAAGCTGAGAACACAGTTTAACCATACTTGCGAGAGTTCGTGGTTCGCCACGTGATTAAGCTGTATTCTCGGCCTTCCTCTCATGTAGGTTAAATAGGAAACAATATCCCATTCCAGGGCTTCCGCTGCATCACAAATTATAACACTATTCCTATTCGGTGATGAATAAGTCGGCATGAGATTCAGACTAGTCCTAACGTATTTCCTGCGTGTCATATGAGGCGACGAAGATGGTTCTATCATCGCCCAGGACAAATTCTACCCCTCACTACACTTTATCATAGCGGTTCAATTACGCCGTGAAATCTTCGTAAAACGGCCATCTGCACAGCGTTTTGCGTTTCATAGCGAAACATGCTGCACGTGATGAAATGCAAACAAACCTGGGCGTTGCATATGATTTGACTACCGACTTTTTAAATGGCATTGCAACTTTTAATGATAATTTATCGGTTACAATGCACATGTGCACTCAAGACATTGGCAAGCGTCATTTTTTACTGCACTACTTTCTCTGCACATACTGATTACTCAATCAAGAGAAACCAATGACGTCAAAGCAAAGTGACAAAACTGCCGGTTTGGTATATCGCGAGTGTCCGGCCTTCTGCCTCACTACGCTTTCTACTAGGTATGTATCGACCAGTATCGGCTATTTTGGGAGTATAGGTATCGGCCGCAAAACACCGAAACCACCGATACTTTTAAATCTTTGGAATTTTGCGAAATTCGTGTCCTAAACCAGTTCCTAAAAGATCCAACTAACGGTCACTTGAATGACAAAGAGTTGCTGCAAAAAAGCAGGCATCAGTCGCCTCAGTACAGTCCACCACACATAAAAACATTAGGTAATGAAGTGGATTAGTAGCCTACTTGGGGATGGATTGTTAAACTTATTATGGGTTGTTAAACTCATGTTCTTGTCCTACAACCTTCGGGTTTTTAATTTTGATGAAAAACTGAAAAAAATGTTATTACCACGCCTGAGGATACAATTCTCAGATTCCAGTTGGAATTGAATTGGACAATTTAGCCTTCTAAATATAGAATTAAGAGTTGTGCAAACATACTTAAAATAATCAAATATATACTCGTTTTTGCGATTTGGCAATTTTTTCGAATTTAGAATTCATTTCGGTGGCATCGGTATCGGCTGTTTTTTCAGTATCGTTATTGGTAAAAAGTAGTATCGGTACATATCTACTTCCAACACTTTCCTCTCCTTAAAAACTTGCAGTCATTACTAGTCAATGAAACGCCGGCGAAAACCACTGCCTGTTAAGCTCTTTTGCCTGTGAGACGCGAGAGCGCACAACATACTAAAATACTAAAGCACAAAGCGCAAACTAAGCAATTATTGTTGACGTCAAACGTAAACAAATACAAATGACTCCTCTCAGATCTTGAAACTAGAAATTTTCTATTTTGCATCGCTGGTTGTGCAATGCCATGTTCCCACTGATAACGGAACATGCCCCTCAGTTTTGAGAAGAGGGCTCATCTTAAGATTTTGGATATGTTCATTCTAATGGGTAAAATTTCGCGCGCATTCGGATCTCGAATCCAGCGTTCTCGAAAAATAAAAAATCATTTTATATTTAATACCGTTTATTTATAAAATATTAGATCTGTGAGAAAGAAATATAAATTTTATATATAAAGGAAAACGTTTTCCCGCGCGTTCGACACTTTTTCACCTTTTCCGACGATTTAGGAGCAAATTTATTCAAAATTAGAACAATTTTTCAATCTAAATGTGGCCGTCTTTTGCAATATTTTTGCTCGACTTCGGTGCATATATTCTTTATCATAAAACGGCCAATTACACTTATCGGACTCGGACACCCTACCGCAGAATGTCGAAGGTCCTTCACCGCCACTGGCAATGAAAATGCAGATCCGACGGATCGCACAAATCACCAACATCAAATGAGCTTTATCAATTTTGGAGACATATGACTTTTAAATTTGCCTGTTCTGGCCAATTTCCCCTTAAATCACGTTTCAGGGTAATTTTTCACGTCTAGATTCCCTAGGAAGATATTTCAAGCACAATTTTGGGATTTTTTAATTCGGCGTTTTTTCCAAATTTTGAGGTAATTTGCCATGTCGCCGAAAATATATTTGGTGATTATTTCACAGAAGGATTTTAGGATGTATTTCATACAAATTTATTGTGCAAATAAAATATGAACATGTAAAATATATCTGCAGCTGGGTTAATAAATATGTATATATAACGCAAAAATAACATAAATCTTTTTTTTGCGTAAAATTTAGCAAATCAAACTATATTCATTAGTAAAGTCGGTGTGTGTATTGCTGTTGAATGTGCTGATAAAACATGATTTGGCTGCACAATGGCCGATTATACACGAATAAATATGCCTTATTTAACGTTTAAGAAGAATTAAATATCGTATTAAAGTCACATACATGGCTGAAAAGATGGTTATGTGTTTAAGTGTGATAAATATCATTTACAAATATTTTTTTGGCGGTCTTTTTAAAAGAAAAGCCAACGGCACCCGGTATTCCCAGCCGGTCACCGATGCAAAACCGAGCCCGACGTTGCTTAACTTCCGAGATCAGAGGAGATCGGGTGTATTCAACGTGGTATGGTCGCAGGCAGCATCACGAATAGCTATTCGGTCTTTTATCCCACAGTTTTGTCGAATGTGAATGTGCAATGAAGCGTTAAACAATGGTATAAAACTGAGAGAAGAAGCCTCCTTCGTCGCCTACGACCATACCACGTTGAATACACCCGATCTCGTCTGATCTCGGGAGTTAAGCAACGTCGGGCTCGGTTAGTACTTGCATGGGTGACCGGCTGGGAATACCGGGTGTCGTAGGCTTTTATTTAATTATTCTAGCAAACAGACTTCAAATTGTTGCCCAATTTACATATTTATTCCGCTTTTCGATCGGTATAAACCCTGATTGTTTCGAAACTTTAGATAAACTCACTATATCACATTGTAAAGCTTCAAGTAATTGTATTTTTGAAAGAACCAACTACACCGTTCAGCAGAGAGTCACTACTACAAAATATAGTACCATCAACTTCACTATGAACCGCTATTATAAATTGCAGTAAGTGGTTTCCGCCCTGGGCGATAACAAAACCATCTAGCACTTCGTTGTTTTCTCTCAGTCGCCTCTTACGACACGCAGAAAATACCTTTGACTGCCAATATTTTAATCGTATTGCACCTTTCAATCCCATGATCATTATACACACGGTCATCCTTATTGGCAATGTCGACCTTCAGGCACATCCTTCCATATGAGATGATCAACGACATTTTTATAGGCATACATACATATCACTTACTATACTCCAAAATGAATCGAAGACACAGAATTATAAAACTTTCAAATTTGATATAAAGTGCTCAATGTTGTCTCAGTAATCCGTAATCAATAATCCACCAAGGATTCTTAAACGTTTAACAACTTAAAAACTCAACGCAGTATGTCAAGTACTTACAAACGTCTAATACACAACAGAAAGCAGCCAACCAAAGTCAACTAAACTACATTCTGTATCTAAGCTTAGAATATTAAGAAAAAATTCGTGTATTGTCAAAACTCTCAACCCCAAAAATTGTCACAGCGACGCTATTATTGAGAACTCATATATCATAAGTCTGCTGTTGAAAAGCCGTGAAATCTACGTAGAAAGATCGTCTACACAGCGATTTGACTTTCATGGCGAAACGTGCTACACGTGATGAAATCTGGGTATTATATATGTATGACAACCGTTCATGTTTTAAACCGTATTTCACCTCTCAGTGTTAATTTATCGGTCATGATGCACACGCGCACTTAGATAAAAGCAAGCGCGACTTTCTACTAAACACACACACATACTAATTGCTCGATCAAAAGACACCGATGATGTCAAAGCAAAGTGATAAACCGCCGGTTTTATATATCGCGAATGTCGAGCCTGCAGCCTCACAAACGATTCCTACACATTCCTCACCTTAAAAACTTGTAGTCATTACTAGTCAATGAAACGCCGACGAAGACCTCAAAACCACTGCCCGCTTAGCTCTTATGCCCGAGAGACACGAGAGAGAAACTGCACGACATACTCAAATGCTGAAGCGCAAACTAAGAAATTATTGTTGAGGTCAAACATAAACGAATACAAATGATGCCTCTCAGATTTTGAGACTTGGAATTTTCGATTACGTAGCAGGTCGGCATCGTTGGCTGTGCAATCGATCGGAACAGAGTGGACGGGGAAATGCCCAAAGAGCTTTGAGAAGAGGGGTCCGCTAAGATTTTTGATATTTTCATTCTAATGGGCAAATGTTTCGCGGGCATTCGGACTTCGGTGCCGTCGTGCTCAAAAAAATAACGAAGTAGGCAATTATTTTATATTTAATTCCGTTTATTTAAAAAATATTAAATCTGTGAAAAAGAAATATAAATTTTGAATGTGAAGGAAAAAAATCTGAATCATTCTTTCGGTGATTAAGTGAAGGTTGGAAAGATGAAGTATATCGCTAATTTTTCGCGCGTTTTTCTTTTCTCCTGCGTTTTTCACGCAAATTTATTTAAATTTACAATAATTTTTTAACTAAAATTTCGCCGCCTCAGGCGATATTTCAAGCAATATATCATTGCTATTAAAGATGATATATTTTCATTTCAAATGCGGCTAATGTAGCGTTTCTCGATCCTGTGTTTCTACACATAAACTTCAATCGAACAACTGGAATTTTGAATTTTTCTTGTTCGGTTAATAGAAAGGGCAATGTGGATAAGATATGTCGTCTTTTAAAGAAACTAAAGGTAATTTGCGCCAAATTTATATGTTTTTTGATCCTTTGGGAAGATTATTTAAGCAATAAAATATTGTTACTAATTTTATATTTTTATTCAAAAATCCAGTCGATAAAGATCTAAATAAATTCTTCCATTCCATGATTGTAAAAATTTTACATTTTTCATGCTCGGTAAACAGAAAGGGATCTGTGGATAAAATTTGGTGTCAAAATTTCAGGTAATTTGTCATATTTAGTAGATTCATTGGAAAGATAAATCAAGTATTATAACATTGCAAATAAAATAATTAATTTTTCTTTGAAAATCCCGATAGAAAAATACCGAAAAATATTTTTCGATTTCACAATCGTGGGTTTTTTAATTTGGCTTTATTTCAAAATTTCGAGATATTTCGCCAAGTTTAGATTCGTTTGATAAACTGGTGGTCAAATAGGGGGATTTTGGGATGTACTTTATACAAATTTATTGTTGCAAAAAAATACGAATATGTAAAATATATCTGCAGAACAAAATGACCTGGGTTTCCGTACAACCGCAAACTTCGTGCATCCTACATGTAATCATCTATTTACCTTTCACATACTTGCACTTGAAACAAAACTCACACCCAAACAATATATATAAATATTTAACAAAAAATAAAATAAATCTAATTTTTTTGCGTAAAGTTAAGCAGATCAATTCTATCTTATTAAAGCATGATTTTGTTGCACAATGACCGAATATACAAGAATAAATATTCCTTATTCAACGCATAAAAATCATATTAAAGTTACATACAAGGCTAAAAAGATGTTTAAGTGTGATAAATATCATTTGCCAATATTTTTTTTTTATTTTTTTTCAAAATTTATAAAAGCCTACAGCAAGTACCAACCGAGCCCGACGTTGCTTAACTTCCGAGATCGGACGAGATCGGGTGTATTCAACGTGGTATGGTCGTAGGCGATATTGCGCATAGCTATTCGGTCTTTTATCCCACAGTTTCATGGACTGTGAATGTGCAATGAAGCGTTAAACAATGCTATAAAACCGAGAGAAGAGGCTGCAATTGTCGCCGACGACAATACCACGTTGAATACACCTTGTCGTAGGCTTTTCGGATGGTGTTGCACAATAGACAAAATGTATGCAGAACTTTACTTCGTCGCTCCTTCAACGTACCCTCGAGTAGCAAATATTCTTGACGTCAAATTGAATATGTACTGTAGATAGAGGTTGAATATATAAACGAAAAGTAGAAGAAACATGATAAAACAGAATAAAAAAGTAAAAGACACAAGAAGTTGCTGCCACGGCCTTGACTCGGCTGAGAAGAGAGAAATGTTTTGGTAATAAAATAGTGGCATATATATACTCGAGCAATTGTCTGGTATAGAAATTATCACCAAATTTTACCAACAAGTGATACAATGTTCAAGTGTTAAAACCTTGACTCGTAGGTTACGCTAAACTTTCTGCAATTGGTAGGAACTTATTGATGTTATTTCACCAAAGTCTAAGTCAGAGTTCTGAAATCTATTTGTGATTTAGGGTATGTGTCAAGGTTTTCACACCATGACATAACGTATAATTCTGCAAATTATGGTGGTAATCGGTAGAGCAGACAATTGCTCGAGTAAATATATTCCGCTATTTTATTCCCAAAATACAGTCGATTATTTTCTCAATCAAGTCAACGCCATGAAAGTCAATTGTACTGTCTTTTACCTGGTTATATCTGTTGTATCGTGTATCTACTGTGATACTATATTCTACGATATAATCAACGATATAATCAATTTTATACAGAGTTATTTTTTACCTGGAGGTTTGGGAAAACTTACAAACGATTCACATCTGTACCTTAACATGGCCTACGTTACTTTACGACATTTCTTTTTATCCTGTGTGATAGGAAAGCCGCGAACACTGTACAACCATAAGTTCGAATGTTCGTGGTTCGCCACGTGATTAAGGCGTATTCGTGGCTTTCCTCCCAGCAGGTTAAATATGAAATACTATCCCATCCCAGGGCTCATCGCCCAGGACAGATACCAACCACTCACTACACTTTACCATAACGGTTCAATTACGCCGTGAAATCTTCGTAAAACGGTCATCTACATAACATTTTGAGTTTCATGGCGAAACATGCTGCACGTGATGAAATACAACAACCCTAGGTATTGCATATGTTTGACTACCGGCTTTTTAAATGGCATTGCACCTTTCAATGTTTTTATCGGTCACGATGATCACGTGTACTTAAGACATTGACAAGCTCCATCTTCCATTAAACACACGCAGATACTAATTACTCGATCAAGCGAAATCAGGGATGTCAAACCAAAGTTACAAAACTGCCGGTTTCATATATCGCGAGTGTCGGACCTGCAGCCTCACATACGCTTTCAACTGGGAATGTAGCGATGTATCGGTTTCGGCGAGTGTCGGCTATTTTGTGAGTATCGGTACTTTTGAATGTTTGGTCAATCAATCAATACACTTGATCGAAAGGTCCATTGTCTTCCCACTGTTACAATACAGATCGATGATTCCTAATCGAGAGTTGGTCACAATATTCAGCGAAAAACCGTTCAATTTCTTTATCTAGAAGTGTCGAATATGAGTAACGGTCACTTTTAAGTGAATGCGTCAAAGCTATTTCAACTAAAAAAAATTATTGCACCGCTGACGAGGTGAAAATGGAACCATCCCAGAAGTGTGATTTTTGATGAAATGGGTTTGCAAGTTCAGAGAAAGCGCTAAAAATTTTTTAGTTGTTTGCAGCATGAAATCTCTCTAGAAAACCGGTTTTATATCTCAAATGAAGTGACACGCGCGACAATGAGTGGCATTAACGCTTTAAAATGGCGCCATTGACATTTGCATACGCAATAAAGGATATGCCGCAATCATTACCATGTTTTGAACGTCATTTCTAGCTTGTCTACAAAACTTTCTTTTATCCTGACCATTTCCGATTCCAAAACTGTGGAATTTTGAATTTTTCTTGCTCGGTAAACAGAAAGGGATCTGTGGATAAAATTTAGTGTCAAAATTTAAGGTAATTTGTCATGTTTAGATTCATTGGAAAGATATTTCAAGCATTATAGCATTGCTAATAAAATAATTCATTTTTATTCAAAATCCGGCTCATACCGAAACATATTTTTCGATTTCGCTGTTGTAGGATTTTGAATATGACGTGTGAATTTCGAGGTAATTTGCCATGTTTAGATTCGTTGGAAAGATATTTGATTGTCAAATAAGGGAATTTTGGGATGTATATTACAAATTTATTGTGAAAAAAGTATACGAACATGTAAAATATATCTGCAGTACAAAATGACCAGGGTTCCCGTACAACGGCAAACTTATTGCAGCCTACATTTAACCGTGGACCTATTTATCTCTCACATACTTGCACTTGAAACAAAAACTCAATCTCAAACAAAAAAACATAAATATAACACAACAACAAAATAAATATATTTTTTTGCGTAAAGTTTGGCAGATCAAATCTATCTTAATTAGTAAAGCCAATGTGTGTTTTGCTGTTGGATGTGCTAATAAAACATGATTTTGCTGCACAATGGCCGATTATACGGGATGAAAATGCCCTATTTGACGTTTAAAAAGAATTAAACATCATATTAAAGTTATATACATGGCTAAAAAGGATGGTTGTGTGTTTAAGTGTGATAAATATAATTTAAAAATATTTTTCGAAGGTCTTTTCAAAAGGAAGAAAAGCCTACGACACCCGGTATTCCCAGCCGACGTTGCTTAACTTCCGAGATCAGACGAGATCGGGTGTATTCAACGTGGTATGGTCGTAGGCGGTATTACGAATAGCTATTCGGTCTTTTATCCCACTGTTTTGTCGAATAAGAATGTCAAGCGTTAAACAACGGTATAAATCCGAGAGAAGTGCCCGCTCTAGTCGCCTACGACGAAAATTTTTGTTATTAAATAGATGAACGTTGAAATTAGAAACGAAAAGTTGTTGAAATAAGATAGAACAGATGAAACAAGTAATATAAGATTCCACGGCGTTGACTTAGTTGAGAACAGACAATTGTTTTGGAAATAAAAAGCTGCAATATATATACTCGAGGAATTTCCAACAACTGCACAAGTTATATATAATGAATCAAGAGTTAAAGCTTTGGTACTAAACTTCGTCTCATTGACACGAACTTACTATTAATGTTATTTCACCGAGGTCTTTTATTAGAGTCGCGAGTTCTATCACACCATAGTACATCATTAAGCTCGTGCAGTTGTTAGTAAATTATGGTGATAATCGGTATAGCAGACAATTGATCGAATAAATATATTTCACTACTTCATTTCCAAAATACACTTTGTCGGTTTACAGTCCCATGTTCACTCAACCAAGTTAACACCGTGGAAGTCAATTCTATCCTTACTATACCTTATTATATGTTACTATATTCCACGAATTCCAGAGACAATATAATCAATTAGCTCAGTGTGAATTTCGAATTAAAAAATGATGCACTATACTGGATATTGTGAAATGTAATTATGCGTTGTAAAGCTTCTCTTAGCTCATGATGTTGCTACATAACGTACAAAGTCGTATGTAGACTAAAATTATACCAGTTTTCTTTTTTATTACTGAGATTGTATTTTTGAAAGAACCAACTACAACGTTCAGCAGAGAGTCACTACTACAAAATATAGTACCATCAACTTCACTATGAACCGCTATTATAAATTGCAGTAAGTGGTTTCCACCCTGGGCGATAGCAAAACCATCTAGCACTTCGTTGTTTTCTCTCAGTCGCCTCTTACGACACGCAGAAAATACCTTTGACTGCCAATATTATAATCGTATTGCACCTTTCAATCCCATGATCATTATACACACGGTCATCCTTATTGGCAATGACGACCTTCAGGCACATCCTTCCATATGAGATGATCAACGACATTTTTATAGGCATACATACATATCACTTACTATACTCCAAAATGAATCGAAGACACAGAATTATAAAACTTTCAAATTTGATATAAAGTGCTCAATGTTGTCTCAGTAATCCGTAGTCAATAATCCACCAAGGATTCTTAAACGTTTATCAACTTGAAAACTCAACGCAGTATGTCAAGTACTTACGCAAACGTCTAATACACAACAGAAAGCAGCCAACCAAAGTCAACTAAACTACATTCTGTATCTAAGCTTAGAATATCAAAAAAAAATTCGTGTATTGTCAAAACTCTCAACCCCAAAAATTGTCACAGCGACGCTATTATTGAGAACTCATATATCATAAGTCTGCTGTTGAAAAGCCGTGAAATCTACGTAGAAAGATCGTCTACACAGCGATTTGACTTTCATAGCGAAACGTGCTACACGTGATGAAATCTGGGTATTAAATATGTATGACAACCGTTCATGTTTTAAACCGTATTTCACCTCTCAGTGTTAATTTATCGGTCATGATGCACACGCGCACTTAGATAAAAGCAAGGGCGACTTTCTACTAAACACACGCACATACTAATTGCTCGATCAGAAGACACCGATGATGTCAAAGCAAAGTGATAAACCGCCGGTTTTATATATCGCGAATGTCGAGCCTGCAGCCTCACAAACGATTCCTACACATTCCCCACCTTAAAAACTTGTAGTCATTACTAGTCAATGAAACGCCGACGAAGACCTCAAAACCACTGCCCGCTTAGCTCTTATGCCCGAGAGACACGAGAGAGAAACTGCACGACATATTCAAATGCTGAAGCGCAAACTAAGAAATTATTGTTGAGGTCAAACGTAAACAAAGACAAATGATGCCTCTTAGATTTTGACACTTGGAATTTTCGATTTCGTCGCAGGAATCGCTGGTTGTGCAATCGATCGGAACCGGGTTGACGGGGACATGCCCAAAGAGCTTTGAGAAGAGGGGTCCGCTAAGTTTTTAGATATTTTCATTGTAATAGGAAAATTTTTCGCGGGCATTCGGACCTCGTTGCCAGCGCCCTCGAAAAAATAACGAAATAGGCAATTATTTTATATTTAATTCCGTTTATTTATAAAATATTAAATCTGCGAAAAAGAAATATAAATTTTGAATATAAAGAAAAAAATTTGAATCATTCTTTCGGTGATTGAGTGAAGGTTGGAAAAATGAAGTATATCGCTGATTTTTCGCGCGTTTTTCTTTTCTCCAGCGTTTTTCACGCAAATTTATTTAAATTTACAATAATTTTTAACTAAAATTTCGCCGCGTCAGGCGATATTTCAAGCAATATATCATTGCTATTAAGATGATAAATTTTCGTTCCAAATGCGGCTAATGAATGCAGAAATAGGAATTTTGAATTTTTCTTGTTCGGACAATATGAAGGGCAATGTGGATAAGATGTGTCGTCTTTTTAAAATATCAAGGGAATTTGAGCCAAATAATTATGTTTTTGGATACTTTGGAAAGAATATTTAAGCAATATATCATTGTTAAAAAATTTATATTTTTATTCAAAAATCCAGTCGATAAAGTTCTAAATAAATTCTTCCATTCCATGATTGTTAAAATTTTAAAGTTTTCATGCTCGGTAAACAGAAAGGGATCTGTGGATTAAATTTGGCGTAAAATTTAAGTTTATTTGTCATATTTCGATTCATTTTAAAGATAAATCAAGCATTATAACATTGCTAATAAAATAATTAATTTTTCTTTGAAAATCCCGATAAAAAAATACCGAAATATATTTTTCGATTTCACAATCGTGGGATTTTGAATTTGGCTTTATTTCAAAATTTCGAGGTAATTTGCCAAGTTTAGATTTGTTTGATAGTTGATGGTCAAATAGGGGGATTTGGGATATACTTTATACAAATTTATTGTGCAAAAAGAATGAGAACATGTAAAATATATCTGCAGTACAAAATGACCTGGGTTCCCGTACAACCGCAAACTTCGTGCACCCTACACGTAATCATGGACCTATTTACCTCTCACATACTTGCACTTGAAACAAAACTCACTCCCAGACAAAAATATATTTATGTATATTTAACAAAAAATAAAATAAATTTAATTTTTTTACGCAAAGTTAAGCAAATCAATTATATCTTATTAAAGCATGATTTTGTTGCACAATGACCGATTATACAAGAATAAATATGCCTTATTCAACGTATAAAAATCATATTAAAATCACATAGAAGGCTTAAAATAAGATGTTTGAGTGTGATAAATATCATTCACCAACATTTTTTATTTCTTTTCAAAATTTGGAAAAGCCTACGACACCCGGTATTCCCAGCCGGTCACCCATGCAAGTACTAACCGAGCCCGACGTTGCTTAACTTCCGAGATCGGACGAGATCGGGTGTATTCAACGTGGTATGGTCGTAGGCGACATTACGGACAGCTATTCGGTCTTTTATCCCACAGTTTCATAGACTGTGAATGTGCATTGAAGCGTTAAACAATGCTATAAAAACGAGAGAAGAGGCTGCAATTGTCGCCGACGACAATACCACGTTGAATACACGTTGTCGTAGGCTTTTCGGGTGGTGTTGCACAATAGACAAAATGTATGCATAACTTTACTTCGTCGCTCCTTCAACGTACCCTTGAGTAGCAAATATTCTTGACATCAAATTGAATATGTACTGTAGATAGAGGTTGAATATATGAACGGAAAGTAGAAGAAACATGATAGAACAGAATAAAAAAGTAAAAGACATAAGAAGTTGCTGCCACACTATTGACTCGGTTGAGAAGAGAGAAATGTTTTGGTAATAAAATAGTGGCATATATATATACTCGAGCAATTGTCTGGTATAGAAATTATCACCAAATTTTACCAACAAGTTATACAATGTTCAAGTGTTAAAACCTTGACTCGTAGGTTACGCTAAACTTTCTGCAATTGGTAGGAACTTATTGATGTTATTTCACCAAAGTCTAATTGAGAATTCTGAAATCTATTTATGATTTAGGGTATGTGTCAAGGTTTTCACACCATGACATAACGTATAATTCTGCAAATTGTGGTGGTAATCGGTAGAGCAGACAATTGCTCGAGTAAATATATTCCGCTATTTTATTCCCAAAATACAGTCGATTATTTTCTCAATCAAGTCAACGCCGTGAAAGTCAATTCTATTGTCTTTTACCTGGTTATATCTGTTGTATCGTGTATCTACTGTGTTACTATATTCTACGATATAATCAACAATATAATCAATTTTATACCGAGTCATTTTTTACCTGGAGGTTTGGGAAAACTTACAAACGATTCACATCTGTACCTTAAAATGGCCTACGTTACTTTACGACATTTCATTTTATCCTGCGTGTTAGGAAAGCCGAGAACACTGTACAACCATAAGTACGAATGTTCGTGGTTCGCCACGTGATTAGAGCGTATTTGTGGCTTTCCTCCCAGCAGGTTAAATATGAAATACTATCCCATCCCAGGGCTCATCGCCCAGGACAGATACCAACCACTCACTACACTTTACCATAACGGTTCAATTACGCCGTGAAATCTTCGTAAAACGGTCATCTACATAACATTTTGAGTTTCATGGCGAAACATGCTGCACGTGATGAAATACAACAGCCCTAGGTATTGCATATGTTTGACTACCGGCTTTTTAAATCGCATTGCAAGTCACATACATGGCTGAAAAGATGCTTATGTGTTTTAAGTGTGATAAATTTCATTTATCAATATTTTGTGGATTTCTTTTCAAAAGGTGGAAAAGCCTACGACACCCGGTATTCCCAGCCGGTCACCCATGCAAGTACTAACCGAGCCCGACGTTGCTTAACTTCCGAGATCAGACGAGATCGGGTGTATTCAACGTGGTATGGTCGTAGGCGACATTACGAACAGCTATTCGGTCTTTTATCCCACATTTCTGTCGAATGAGACTGTGCAATGAAGCGTTGAACAACGGCATAAATCCGAGAGAAGAGACCGCGTTGGTCGCCTACGACGACAATTTTTGTTATTAAATAGATGAAAGTTGAAGATAAAAACGGAAAGTTGTTGAAACGAGATAGAACAGATGAAATAAGTGATAATAAGTTGATTCCACGCCGTTGACTTAGTTGAGAACAGAGAACTGTTTTGGGAACCGAAAGGTGGAATATATATACTCGAGCAATTACCAACAACTGCACGAGTTATATATAATGTATCAAAAGTTAAAGCCTTGGCACTAAACTTCGTCTCATTGACAGTAACTTATTATTAATGTTATTTCACCGAGGTCTTATATTAGAGTCGCGAGATCTATCACACCATAGTACATCATTAAGCTCGTGCAGTTGTTGGTTAATTATAGTGATAATCGGTATGACAGACAATTTATCGAGTAAATATATTTCACTACTACATTTCCAAAATACACTTTGTCGGTTACTCAATTTGCTCAGTGTGAATTCGAATTAAAAAAAGATACACTATACTGGATATTGTGAAATCTAATTGTGCGTTGTAAAGCTTCTCTTAACTCATGATGTTGCTACACAATGTACAAAGTCGTATGCAGACTAAAATTATACCAGTTTTCTTTTTTATTATTGAAATTGTATTTTTGAAAAGTCGGACAGAGCGCTCAGAAAGAACCAACTACAACGCTGATTAGGCCAG
Source organism: Styela plicata (assembly GCA_963675895.2). Lineage (NCBI taxonomy): Eukaryota > Metazoa > Chordata > Ascidiacea > Stolidobranchia > Styelidae > Styela > Styela plicata. Next base: position 17,947,662 of record OZ023146.1, on the reverse strand, counting down.
CAGAGAGTCACTTCTACAAAATATAGTACCAACAACTTCACTATGAACCGCTATTATAAATTGCAGTGAGTGGTTTCCACCCTGGGCGATAGTAAAACCATCTAGCACTTCGTTGTTTTCTCTCATTCGCCTCTTGCGACGCGCAGAAAATATCTTTGACTGCCAATATTTTAATCGTATTGCACCTTTCAACCCCATGATCATTATGCACACGGTCATCCTTATTGGCAATGTCGACCTTCGGGCACATCCTTCCATATAAGATGATCAACGACATTTTATAGGCATACATACATATCAATTACTATACTCCAAAATGAATCGAAGACACAGAATTATAAATTTTCAAATTTGATATAAAGTGCTCAATGTTGTCTCAGTAATCAGTAATCCACCAAGGATTCTTAAACGTTTATCAACTTAAAAACTCAACGCAGTATGTTAAGTACTTACGCCAACGAATAACTCACAGAAAGCAGCCAACCAAAGCCAACTAAACTACATTCTGTATCTAAGCTTAGAATACTTAAAAAAATCCGTGATGAGATCTTATATATGTGAGGAGAGATAGCTATTGTCAAAAGCTTTCTAAACGTTGCCTTAAAACTCAACGCAGTATGTTAACGCGCACTTAGATAAAGGCAAGGGCGACTTTCTACTAAACACACGAACATACTAATTGCTCGATCAAAAGAAACCGATGATGTCAAAGCAAAGTAATAAACCGCCGGTTTCATATATCGCGAATGACGAGCCTGCAGCCTCACAAACGCTTCCTACACATCCTTCACCTTAAAAACTTGTAGTCATTACTAGTCAATGAAACACCGACAAAGACGTATAAAACCACAGCCTGCTAAGCACTTATGCCTGAGAGACACGATATCTAAATTGCACAACGTACTGAAATGCTAAAGCACAGCGCAAACTAAGAAATTATTGTTGTCGTAAAACGTAAACAAATAAATAATGTCTCTCAGATTTTGACACTTGGAATTTTCTATTTCTTAGCAGGTCGGCATCGATGGTTGTGCAATCGATCATGGAACTGGAACTTGGGAAAAGCATTATGTGTTTGGAGAGGGAATTTATCCACTGGTAATGGAACCGGGTGGACGGAGACATGCTCAAAGGGTTTTGCGAAAAAGGGTCCGGCGAAATTTCGGATATTTTCATTGTAATAGGCAAATTTTCTGCGGACATTTATACCTCTTAAGCCTGAGAGAAACGAGAAGTGCATGAAACATTCAAATGCTGAAGCGCAAACTAAGAAATTATTGTTGAGGTCAAACGTAAACAAATACAAATGATGCCTCTCAGATTTTGACACTTGGAATTTTCTATTCCATAGCAGGTCGGCATCGCTGGTTGTGCAATCGATCGGAACCGGGTGGACAGGGGACATGCCCAAAGAGTTCTGAGAAAACAGATTTGCTTCGATTTTTGATATTTTCATTCTAATAGGCAAATGTTTCGCGGGCATTCGGACCTCGGTGCCGGCGTGCTCGAAAAAATAACGAAGTAGGCAATCATTTTAATTTAATTCCGTTTATTTATCAGATATTAAATCTGTGAAAAAGAAATATAAATTTTGAATACAGAAGAAAGAAAAGAAAGAAAAAAATCTGAATCATGCTTTCGGTGATTAAGTGAAGATTGGAAAAATGAAGTATATCGCTAATATTTCGATAAGAGAGGCGATATTTCAAGCAATATATCATTGCTATTGAGATGATATATTTTCAATTCAAAATGCGGCTAATGAATACAGAAACATATTTTTCGATTCGATCCTATTCGATCGAACAACTGGAATTTTGAATTTTTCTTGTTCGGTTAATAGAAAGGGCAATGTGGATAAGATATGTCGTCTTTAAAAAAACTAAAGGTAATTTGCGCCAAATTTATATGTTTTTGGATCCTTTGGGAAGATTATTTGAGCAATAAATCATTTTTAAAAATTTTTTATATTTATTCGAAAATCTAGTCGATAAAGATCTAAATAAATCCTTCCATCCCATGATTGGTAAACAGAAAGGGATCTGTGGATAAAATTTGGCGTAAAATTTAAGTTAATTTGTCATATTTTGATTCATTTTGAAGATAAATCAAACATTATAACATTGCTAATAAAACAATTAATTTTTCTTTGAAAATCCCGATGAAAAAAATACCGAAATATATTTTTCGATTTCACAATCGTGGGGTTTTTAATTTGGCTTTATTTCAAAATTTCGAGGTAATTTGCTAAGTTTAGATTCGTTTGATAGTTGATGGTCAAATAGGGGGATTTTGGGATGTACTTTACACAAATTTATTGAGCAAAATAAATACGAACATGTAAAATATATCTGTCGTACAAAATTACCTGGGTTTCCGTACAAACGCAAACTTCGTGCATCCTACATGTAATCATGGACCTATTTACCTTCCACATACTTTTACTTGAAACAGAACTCACTCCCAAACAAAATATGTATATATATATATATTTAACAAAAAATAAAATAAATCTAATTTTTTTGCGTAAAGTTTAGCAGATCAATTCTATCTTATTAAAGCATGATTTTGCCGCACAATGACCGATTATACAAGAATAAATAGGCCTTATTCAACGTATAAAAATCATATTAAAATCACATACAAGGCTAAAAAGATGTTTAAGTGTGATAAATATCATTTACCAATATTTGTTTTTATTTTTTTTTCAAAATTTAGAAAAGCCTACGACACCCGGTATTCCCAGCCGGTCACCCATGCAAGTACTAACCGAGCCCGACGTTGCTTAACTTCCGAGATCAGACGAGATCGGGTGTATTCAACGTGGTATGGTCGTAGGCGATATCACGAATAGCTATTCGGTCTTTTATCCCACAGTTTTATAGAATGTGAATGTGCAATGAAGCGTTAAACAATCCTATAAAACCGAGAGAAGAGGCTGCGTTCGTCGTCTGCGACCATACCACGTTGAATACACGTTGTCGTAGGCTTTTCATTATTATAGCGAACATAGACTTCAAATAGTCGCTCAATTTACATATTTATTCCGCGTTTCGATCGGTATAAATCATGATTGTTCCGAAAATTTATATAAACTCACTATATCACATTGTAAAGCTTTGCGTAATTCATGACGGGGCTCGGTTAGTACAAAGACAAAATGTATGGAGACCTTTACCTTCTCGCTTCTTCAACGTACCCTCGAGTAACATTCCTGGTATTAAATTGAATATATTGTAGATAGATACTGAATATAGAAGCATGATAGAACAGAATAAAGAAGTAAACAGGTAGAAGACATAAGAAGTTGCTGCCATGGCATCGATTTGGTTGAGAAGAGAGAAATGTTTTGGGAATAAAATAGTGGAATATATACTCGAGTAATTGTCTGGTATAGAAATTATCACCAAATTTTACCAACAACTATATTTATACGTCATATAATGTTCAAGTGTTAAAACCTTGACACGCAGGATACACTAAAATTACTTCCAATGGTAACGATTTCAGGATTTCATTTTATTCTGCGTAATAGGAAAGCTGAGAACGCGGTTTAAACATACTAACGAGAGTTCGTGGTTCGCCACGTGAGTAAGCCATATTCTCGGCTTTTCTCCCCTGTAGGTTAAATATGAAATACTATCCCATCCCAGGGCTTTCGCTGCATTACAAATTATAACACTATTCGATGATAAATAAGTAGGTACGAGATTCAGACTCGTTTTAACGTATTTCCTGCGTGTCGTATGAGGCGACTAAGGCGGTTTCATCATCGCCCAGGAAATTTCAACCCCACTACACTTTACCAAATAACGCCGTGAAATCTTCGTAAAACGGTCATCTGCACAGCGTTTTGAGTTTCATAGCGAAACATGCTGCACGTGATGAAATACAAACAAACCTGGGTATTGCATATGGTTTGACTACCGGCTTTTTAAATCGCATTGCACCTTTCAATGTTAATTTTCCATTTCCGTTTCAATGTTATCCGTTACGATGCACACTTAAGCCATTGGCGAGCGTCATTTTCTACTAAACACACACACATGATGCGCTTAATCAAGAGAAACCAATGGCGCCGAAGCAAAGTTACAAAACTGCCAGTTTCATATATCGCGATTGTCCGGCCTGCTTCCTCATCACGCTTTCTACTGGGGATGTATCGGTCGGTATCTGCTATTTTGGGAGTATCGGTATCGGCCGCAAAATACCGAAACCACCGATACTTTTAAATCTTTGAAATGTTGCGAAATTCGAGTCCTGAACCAGTTCCTAAAAGATCCAACTAACGTTCACTTGAATGACAAATAGTTGCTGCAAAAAAGAAAGCATCAGTCGGCTCAGTACAGTTCCCAACATATCAAACATTATGTAATGAACAGGATTAGTAGCATACTTGGGGATGGATTCTCAAACTAATGTTCCTTTTCTACGACCTTTTGCCACGCCTGGATATACAATTCTCAGATTCGAGATTGGAGGAATTGATTTAGGCAATTAGCCTTAATATATACTTAATGGCGCAAACATGCTTAAAAAATCAAATATATACTCGTTTTTGTGATTTGGCAAATTTTTCCCAATCAAGAATTCCTTTCGGTGGCAACGGTATCGGCTCATTTTGCAAAAAATCATTCGACAAGGAGTGGTATCGACACATCTCTACTTCCAACACATTCTCCACCTTTAAACTTGCAGACATTACTGGTCAATGAAACGCTGACAAAGACATACAAAACCATTCCCTGCTAATCTCTTATGCCTGAGAGACACGGGAGCGAAAGCGCACAACATACTCAAATGCTAAAGCCTCATTGACGTCAAACGCAAAACAAATACAAATGGTTCCTCTCAGATTTTGACACTTGAACTTTCCTATTTCGTAGGTCGGTCATGGTTATAAGGGTATGTGTTTAAGTGTGATAAATACCATTTACCAATATTATTTTTGGTGGTCTTTTTAAAAGAAAAGCCTACGACACCCGGTATTCCCAGCCGGTCACCCATGCAAGTACTAACCGAGCCCGACGTTGCTTAACTTCCGAGATCAAACGAGATCGGGTGTATTCAACGTGGTATGATCGTAGGCGATATCGCGGATAGCTATTCGGTCTTTTATCCCACAGTTTTGTCGAATGTGAATGTGCAATGACACATGAATCAATGGTATAAAACTGAGAGAAGAGGCTGCATTTGTTGCCTGCGACCATACCACGTTGAATACACCCGATCTCGGAAGTTAATCAACGTCGGGCTCGGTTAGTACTTGCATGGGTGACCGGCTGGGAATACCGGGTGTCGTAGGCTTTTAATTATTCTAGCGAACATAGATTTGAAATTTTCCCCAATTTACATATTTATTCCGCTTTGCGATCGGTATAAATCATGATTGTTATGAAAATATAGATTAACTCACTATATCACATTGTAAAGCTTCGCGTAATTCATGATGGTGCTGCACGATAGACAAAATGTATGCAGAACTTTACTTCCTCGCTTCTTCAACGTACCTTCGAGTAGCAAATATTCTTGATATCAAATTGAATATATATTGTAGATAGACGTTGAATATAGAAACGTAAAGTAGTAAAAACATGAAAGAACAGAAAAAAACAAGTAAAAGACATAATAAGTTGCTTCCACGGCATTGACTTGGATGAGAAGAGAGAAATGTTTTGGGAATAAAATAGTGGGTATATACACTAAATTGTCTGGTATAGAAATTATCACCAAATTTGACCAACAACTATATTTATGAGTCATATAATATTCAAGTGTTAAAACCTTGACACGTAGGATACGCTGAAATTACTTCCAATAGTAACGATTTAAGGATTTCATTTAAGGATTTATTCTGCGTGATAGGAAAGCTGAGAACACGGTTTAACCATACTTACGAGAGTTCGTGGTTCGCCATGTGATTAAATCGTATTCTCGGGTTTCCTCTCGTGTAGGTTAAATATGAAATACTATCCCAATCCAGGGCTTTCGCTGCATTGCAAATTATAACACTATTCGATGATAAATAAGTAGGTACGAGATTCAGACTAGTTCGAACGTATTTTCTGCGTGTCGTATGAGGCGACTAAGATGGTTTTATCATCGCCCAGAACAAATTCCACCCCTCACTACACTTTATCATAGCGGTTCAATTACACCGTGAAATCTTCGTCAAACGGTCATCTGCACAGCGTTTTGAGTTTCATAGCGAAACATGCTGCACGTGATGAAATACAAACAAACCTGGGTATTGCATATGGTTTGACTACCGGCTTTTTAAATGGCACCTTTCAATGTTAATTTATCGGTTACAATGCACATGTGCACTCAAGACATTGGCAAGCGTCATTTTTTACTGCACTACTTTCTCTGCACATACCGATTACTCAATCAAGAGAAACCAATGACGTCCGTTAAAGCAAAGTTACAAAACTGCCGGTTTCATATATCGCGAGTGTCCGGCCTTCTGCCTCACTACGCTTTCTACTAGGTATGTATCGACCAGTATCGGCTATTTTGGGAGTATAGGTACCGGCCGCGAAATACCGAAACCACCGATACTTCTAAATCTTTGGAATTTTGCGAAATTCGAGTCTGAAACTAGTTCCTAAAAGATCCAACTAACTGTCACTTGAATGACAAAGAGTTGCAGCAAAAATGCAAGCATCAGTCGGCTCAATACAGTTCTCAACATATCAAACATTAAGTAATGAAGTGGGTTAGTAGCCTACAACCACGCCTGACGATACAATTCTTAGAATCAAGGTTGGAGTTGATTTGGGCAATTTAGCCTTCTGAATATATACTTAAGAATTGCGAAATCATACATAAAAAAATCAAATATACACTCGTTTTTGTGATTTGGCAAATTTTTCCCAATCAAGAATTTTTATCGGTGGCATCGGTACATCTCTACTTCCAACATATTCCTCACCTTAAAAACTTGCAGTTGTTACTATTCAATGAAACGTCGGCAAAGACATACAAAACCACTGCCTGCTAAGCTGTTATGCCTGAGAGACACGAGAGCTAAAGCGCACAACATACTCAAATACAAAGCACAAACTAAACGATTATTGTTGACGTCAAACGTAAACAAATACAAATGATTCCTCTCAGATTTTGACAATAGAAATTTTCTATTTCGCATCGCTGGTTGTGCAATGTAATGTTTCAACTGGTAACGGAACCGGGTGAATGGGGACATGCCCCCTCAGTTTTGAGAAGAGGAGTCGCCTTAAGATTTTGGATATTTTCATTCTAATGGGTGAAATTTATCGAGCATTCAGTTCTCGAAGCTAGCGCCCTCGTAAAATAACAAAATAGGCAATCATTTTATATTTAATTCCGTTTGCTTATAAAATCATAAATCTGTGAAAAAGAAGTGAAGATTGGAAAAATGAAGTATATCGCTTAAATCGCTAATTTTTCGCGCGGTTTCAGCGCATCGTTTTAACCGCAAATTTAGTTAAAATTAGAATAATTTTTTTACTTAAAATTTCGCCGCGTTTTGCCATATACTCGAAAATCGGCGCGCCAAGTGATATTTGAAGCAATATATCATTGCTATTAAGATAATTTATTTCCTTTTTATAATCCGACTAATAAATACAGAAACATATTTTTCGATTCCACAAACTGGAATTTTGAATTTTTCCTGTACGGTTAATGAGGAGGGCCGTATGGATAAGACTTGTCGTCTTTTTGAAATTTCCAAGTAATTTGCTCCAAATTTGTCATGTTTTTGGATTCTTTGAAAAAATTGTTTAAGCAATATATCATTGCTAAAAAATTATATGTTTTTATTCAAAAATCCAGACAATAAACACCGTAATAGATTCTTTCATTCCATGAATGTAAAATTTTTTAATTTTTCTTGCTGGGTAAACAGAAAGGGATCTGTGAATAAAACATGGTGTAAAAAATTTTAGATAATTTTTCCATGCTTTGATTCATTGGAAAGATATTTTAAGCAATATAACATTGCTAATAAAATACGTCATTTTTAGTTGAAAATCCGGCTAAAAAATGACGAAACATACTTTCCATTTCAGAAATGTGAGATTTTGAATTTTTTTTTAAATTCGGAGGTTATTTGCCAAGATTAGATTTGCTGGAAAGGTATTTGATGGTCAAATAGGGGTTTTTGGAATGTATTTTATACAAATTTATTGTGTGAAAAGAATACGAACATGTAAAATATATCTGCTGTACAAAGCGACCTGGGTTCCCGTTAAACCGCGAACTTTGTGCACCCTACATATAACCATGAACTTATTTACCTCTCACAAAAAAAACAAAAACTCTTTAGCAAACGAAAATATATATATATATATATATATAAAACAAAAATAACCGTAATCATTTTTTTGCGTAAACTTTAGCAAATCAAACTATCTTTATTAGTAAAGCCGCTGTTGGATGTGCTAATAAAACATGATTTTGCCTCACAATGGCCGATTATACAGGAATAAATATGCCTTATTTAACGTTTAAAAGGAATTAAATATCATGTTAAAGTTATATACATGACTAAAAACGATGGGTATGTGGGATAAATATCATTTACCAATATTTTTGAAAGTTTTTTCAAAAGGAAGAAAAGCCTACGACACCCGGTATTCCCAGCCGGTCACCCATGCAAGTACTAACCGAGCCCGACGTTGCTTTACTTCCGAGATCAGACGAGATCGGGTGTATTCAACGTGGTATGGTCGTAGGCGATATTACGGATAGCTATTCGGTTTTTTATCCCACAGTTTTGTTGGGCGTGTGAAACAATGGTATAAAACCGAGAAGAGCCTGCGTTTGTCGCCTACGACCATACCACGTTGAATACACCCGATCACGGAAGTTAAGCAACGTCGGGCTCGGTTAGTACTTGCATGGGCGACCGGCTGGGAACACCGGGCGTCGTGGGCTTTTAATTATTCTAGCGAACATAGACTTGAAATTTCGTCCAATTTACATATTTATTCCGCCTTTCGATCGGTATAAACCATGATCGTTCCGAAAATGTAGATGAACTCACTGTATCACATTGTAATGCTTCGCGTAATTCATGATGGTGCTGCACGATAGACAAAATGTATGCAGACCATGCATGTGATGAAATACAAACAAACCTGAGTATTGCATATGGTTTGACTACCGGCTTTTTAAATGGCACCTTTCAATGTTAATTTATCGGTTACAATGCACATACACACTCAAGACACTGGCAAGCGTCATTTTCTACTGCACTACTTTCTCTGCACATACCGATTACTCAATCAAGAGAAACCAATGACGTCAAAGCAAAGTTACAAAACTGCCGGTTTAATATATCGCGAGTGTCCCGCCTTCTGCCTCACTACGCTTTCTACCAGGTATGTATCGGCCAGTATCGACTATTTTGGGAGTATAGGTATCGGCCGCGAAATACCGAAACCACCGATACTTCTAAATCTTTGGAATTTTGCGAAATTCGAGTCCTAAACCAGTTCCTAAAGGATCCAACTAACGGTCACTTGAATGACAAAGAGTTGTCAGAAAAAAGAAAGTATCAGTCGGCTCAGTACAGTCCTCGGCATATCAAACATTATGTAATGAAGTGGGTTAGTAGCCTACAACCACGCATGAGGATGCAATTCTCAGAATCAAAGTTAGAGTTGATTTGGGCAATTTAGCCCTCTGAATATAGACTTAAGAATTGCGCAAACATACATAAAAATCAAATATATACTCGTTTATGTGATTTGGCAAATTTTTTCCCGATCAAGAATTTTTATCGGTGGCATCGGTACATCTCTACTTCCAACACATTCTCCACCTTAAAAACTTGCAGTCAATACTAGTCAATGAAACGCCGGCAAAGACGTACAAAACCACTGCCTTTTAAGCTCCTATGCCTGAGAGACACGAGAGCTAAAGCGCACAACATACTCAAATACAAAGCGCAAACTAAGCAATTATTGTTGACTTCAAACGTAAACAAATATAAATGATTCCGCTCAGATTTTGACACTTGGAATTTTCTATTTTTACATCGCTGTTTGTGCAATGCACTGTTTCTATTGATGACGGAACCGGGTGGATGGGGACACGCCTCCTCAGTTTTGAGAAGAGGCGTCCCTCAAAATTTTTGATATTTTCTTTCTAATGGGTAAAAATTCGCGCGCATTCGGATCTAGAACCCAGCGCCCTTGGAAAAATACCGAAATAAGCAATCGTTTTATATTTAATTCCGTTTATTTATAAAATATTAAGTCTGCGAAAAAGAAATATAAATTGTAAATATAAAGAGAAAAATCTGAATCCTTCTTTCGGTAGCTAGGTGAAGGTTGGAAAAAGAATTACATCGCTAAAATTCGCAAATTTTTCGCGCGCGTTTGACGCAATTTTCCGTTTTCCAACATTTTACAAGCAAATTCGTTAAAAATTCGAATAATTTTTCAAATAAATTTTCCCGTGTTTTGCAATATTTTTGGTTCGGCGCTTATTTGCTTTATTCTACAACGGTCAATCACATTTATCGGACTCTAAACCCGCCCAGCAGAATGTCCAAGGTCTTTTGCCGCCACTGACAATGAGAATGCAGATCCGACGGATCGCACAAATCACCAATGTCAAATGAGATTTATCAAATTTGAGGATCTCTGCCTTTCAAATTTGTCTGCTCTGGCCAATTTCATCTTAAATCACGTTGATTAAATCAGTCAGAACTCAAAATGTCCGATGGCTAAAATGGCAACCGGTATGTACGTATACAGGTAACTATGGTTGCGATGTAGATGATGCCCCTGTTTCAGAAGCTACGAGTGCTTTTGTCTCTTCTCTATTCCCTTGACCGGATGAACATTTACGAAAGCATCCAAAGCACCACTGATACGGCCACAGACTTTCCACATTTCTGAACAGTAAGCAGAAGTGTATTTCATACATTATAGCAAGTGCCCATCCTATCACACACGCACCTATCCAAACCCCGTTGTTGTGAGTTTGTGACGTCATACATATCATAGCCACGAAGAGAAAAATGCTCATTATAAGATACGTGATATACTCGCAAACGAACCATCTGATTTGTGGCACGGAGGAGCCGGAAGGTGGGGCTAGTGAGCCCGATGTTGATTCACCGCTCCCTGTGTTGTTACTAGCGCCACCTCTGGATGAGAAGAATGCATTGATTCGAACGTGGAATCCGGTTATGTAGATAATGAAGAATAACCTGAAAATAAAAGTAAAATACCGTAATCGGCAAGCTCAACGGCGACATTGTAGGACTGTCACTCCCCTTGAATTTAGAGGTTTCAAGTTCAGATACTAGACAGTTCCATAAAACTTTATAAAACGGCTCTATTTTGCAAGTCTCGGGTCAGAGATAGAAATTGTGTTGGCGGTCAACACGTCTTAGGGCTTTCCAAACGAATCGATCTGAGATTTTTCGAATCATAAATTGTTCGATCGCGTTTTTTCGGTTTACATAACAGGATTACATAAGCAGATAATTTCATTAGAAAAAGGGGATTTGTTATCATTGATACTTTTATTCCGAATTGTTTGATTCGTTTATATCATTCCTCCATTTCATTCGATGACAATTCCACCCAAAAATATTGTAGGAAATTTTTTTTTTTTTTTTATAGCCACTTCTCAGAGTGGATCACCCTGTACAAGGCCCTGTAATAGCGGCCACTTGTAGACGGACAGGGTTACAATTACTGGAAAGATATCATCTTTTCCTGTTCGGCTTAGCCTACCCAAGTTATTACAACCTGGGTTGAGTGGTGGGCATGGATAAGCGAGCCGGACTCGCCGGGGCTCGAACCCGAGATTTTCAACCTGCGATGCCAACATGTTCAACCACTAGGCCATCGCGCCTCACGAAATAGCACTCACAATGTCATTATCCACGTGAACACCAAAACTCCTAGAGCAAACCGTAAAGGTCCATATAGAGTATACTTTTGTGATGCCAGCATTGACCAAGTAACTAATCCAATCACTAGCTCACCAAGTTGGTACAGAGCTTGAAATGTCTTTAAATATGCTATCCCTGTGGGATCACTCATAGTTTAATTTTGCTGTGCGAATTCAAATTTCGATTACAAATTTCTTGATAGTAATAACTGATACAGTCGACTGAAAATAGAATATGAGAAGAAAAACAGGTTTTTTTCAATTAGTTGATATCCTGGTGGGAAATTTTATTTTATTTACGAGAATTTTCTAACTATTTGTTGCGACTTGTCAATGAATCTCTAGGAAATTACACTAAAAAAAAACACTATACACTTAAGGCCACAATACACGTGAAGTTGTCTTACCGATGCGTTGCATTACATTCGGGTAACAAAATAAAAACGGCATGTACGCCTGCATTGCTTTCCGTTAATCGGGTTTGCATGCATGCAAAGCACAAACGCAACAAAAAAAGAAACAAGCACTCTGCATTAGCTTGCATAGCAAACCGTTCTATTTCATTGGAAAACGTAAGGAAATGCATGCAGAGCATTGCGCTTACGTAAAACGCAAGGGTAGAATAAAACAAACCAAGAAAAAACGCAACCTACGCAAACGTATAGTACAACCTTTACACTAAAAAACACTATATACCGATGTTTTCAGTGACTGCATATGCGCCATGTAGGGCTGGGCAAAACCGAATCATTTGAAATTCGAATCTGATTTGGATAATTGTTTTCGAATCGAATCGTAAGTTCCATATCAATAAAAAATACAACCTGTCTTCATCAAGAAAATCAAGAAACTTATATATTCCAATTAATAATATTAAAATACCCAGTTTACACTCTATGTCTGAGAACAAAATGTTTCATATTTTAATGATATAATATGATATAGTTTGTCGTTTAAATGAAAATTCCGGTTCGTTTTACAAGTTTTTGTTCCTATAGTCGATTCACGGCTGATTCGAAAAAATTGAGCTCCAAAGCGATTCGAATTACCGAATCGAATTGCCCACCCCTAGTGCCATGTCTTCCAGCAATCCGTGAATAACGTGATTGTGCTACTCTTTGTTCGAAGGACCTTACATATTAAAAACTGCGTGATCAAAGTGCAGAAAATTTACCGTTCGTTTGCAGTAACTGTTTATTTCAAAAATTCGAACCCTCGTTGTTGATATGATTTATGCCGAGTGAGGGCTGTTGTAGGAATGTCTATCGGCTGCACACTTCATACACCCATTTTTGTTAGTTTATTTGAATATCACGGAACAATTATACGTTAACAAACGGCCATTTACCGCATTTGTGCTTCATTGTAATGAACAGAAAACAACTCAGAATTTTTTTTTACAAGCAAATCTATCTTACGTATACGACACAGATGAATCGCGCCATCATGGAGCGGTTTATCTGTGGCTCACACTTGAAATAATAAAATTTTGGGGGGGAAGGGAAGAAAACGCTTGCCTCAACAAATTACTTATTTTCTATTATGTTTTTATTTTTTATATCAATCTCTTGACGTGGATTACCCTGACCAAAGCATGTTTGTATTGGAATATAACCAATCCCCCTTTCTTTTATCCGTTGCTTAAATTGTTAGCTTTCAAATTATCACGAATAAAGTAGAACTTCACTTAAAGGCCACAATACGAGCGCGGTCTTAGCGGTCCATTGCGTTGCAATTTAATTAACTACAGAAAAAGGGCAGTACATATTGCCCTAAGTATAGGGCTTGGCAATTCGATTCGGTGATTCGAATCGATTCGAAGCACGATTTATTCGAACCAATTCGTCGGAACAAAACGTGCTGAATAAACCAGAATTTTCATTTTTACGATGAAATGCAATCGATTTTGGTCAAAATTGACCAAACTCGATTATATTTCTACATTGAAATATGAAAATTGTTGCTTTTAATGCGATTGAAACTACACTATAAACTATACATTTCTTCATATTCGTGATATAAAGAAGTTATAGCAGTAAAAATGAGATATTTGACATTTACATAGAATTAATGATTTGATCCGATTCGAAAAAAATATTCGAATCAGATTCGAATTCCAAATGATTCGGTTTTGCCCAGCCCTACCTAAGTACAAAGTAGTCACATGGCTACATAGTACAAATGTGTGCAAATGTGGAACGAGCTCTTACTGTTTGTAGAGCGCAGTGAGTGATATCTGCCCTGGGCATGATTAACCATCTAACTAATATTTTTACCAATGCTGATGATTTCTCGAATTTGCGATTTTCAAATTTCAAAATATTCAAATACATGTCAAAGCTGCTTGACCTGTGAGATAAAAGATGACCCATTCAAGTTAAATTTTGAACACTGTTCTACCGCACTACCTAATATCTATTAATTTTGTCTTTGATTATTTGCAATGAATAAAGTCATAATTATTAAGATATATGCGATAATCTGGTTAAGTTCTCAAACACATTTATAATTCCACTAAGCGCTACTCTGCAATCAAAAATTTAATTTTGTCAAGCCTGGGCCACAGGTGGCCCGCGCTTCGGCGGCGTGATCCATTGGCACCTCGCGCTTAACGAATGGAACATTTGTGCGCAATATTTATCTACATAAGCGCCCAATATCATATCTATAAATTTAAGGTTAGTTAGATGGCCTTTACAAAAAGCTATTTCTGTTATAACACCAAACAACGCAACCTACTTTTACAACGCGAACGCCTGCAATTTCCCGCTTTCATATTTCACAATTTGCAACCATATGGAGCCAGTAGCACGGACAGGAAAATTCAAAAGAAACAATCAGCCAAGCAACGCCCACAGATGGACGCGCTGTAAGCGCGATCCATTGTTGGGCTATGCTTGGCTTACTTCCAGGAAAACAAATTTCTATTGTGTGATAAGAGATTGCGCTGACAATGGTAAGTTGCTTCCTTTCAATATTGCAAGGTTTTACAATAACGGACGTATTAGACAAGTAGTCATGAGCAAACGGACAGATCCCAATACAATATAGGGTGTTCATGAATAAAACGGTCATCAAATTTTTTTGCGTTTGAAGCCTCGTGGTAAGCCTATTTGATAAACTGCGCGTCCCTAATCGACCTAGGCTGGAGAGACGAAAGCGTGATGAATGATTATACCCGCCGGAGCGCTTGCCAGACACTTTTCCGCCGAACAGTTAGGTATTTCTCCGCTAACCGTACTTATGTGCAAATCAGCAAGAAATAAAACCCTCCAACCCTGACTTGGAAATGGTACCTGCACGAGTGGTAAGCCTTTTGCGACGTGATTAGGCCGTAATCTCAGCTTTCTTTTCCTGAAGGCTAAAAAAATGTACTATCCGTGAATAAGCATGACAACGGAGTTTATAGTGGTTAAACATGTTGGCATCGCAGGTTGAAGATCTCGGGTTCGAGTCCCGGTGAGTCCGGCTCGGTTATCCATGCCCACCACTCAACCCAGGGTGTAATAATTTGGATAGGCTGAGCCAAACAGGAAAATATCATATCTTTCCGGCAATTGTAACCCTGTCCGTCTATTAGGTGGCCGCCGTTACAGGGCCTTGGACAGGGTGATCCACTGTAAGAAGTGGCTAAAAATATATATATTTCACATACTCAGTATAGTAACTTGATTGATTCATCACGAGAAAAACTCTGATCGGCGACATTAGTAAATTTCACTCCAAGCAGTACCGAAGTCTGAAGCAGTACCGAATCAACGACTACTAGTCTGCTACATAATGTATATTTTAAACCAACGGCACCGTCCCATCCAGGAAGTTTTTGTCATAACACCTTCTGTTAAGTATGGGTCACCGATGGACCGAACCGTCGAGGGGATAGGACAGCATATACCGAACAAACATTAGGGATGGTACTTTGTGGTGACTAGGGCTGGGCAATTCGATTCGGAGATTCGAATCGATTCGAAGTACAATTTATTCGAATCAATAGGGAATCGTTCATAGGTAGAAATACTTGCCAAATGAACTAGAAGTTTTATTTTTAACGGGATAATGTAATCGATTTTGTTACAATTAGATCAAAATCGATTATATTTTCTTGTTAAAATATGAACGTTGTTGCTCTTGGACATTGAATATGAATTGAAAGTACATAATAAACTATAGATTTTTTGATTTACACAATGGAAGCAATGAGTAATAGTAGAAAATAAAAAAACTGTCATTCGCATGAAATTAGAGAATCGATTCGATGCGAAAAAATATTCGAATTCTAAATTATTCGGTTTTGCCCAGCCCTAGTGTTGACTGTGTATCTGTTCTATGTTACAGCAACCCGCGAAGTGCCTTGGTGAAGGGCATGCTCGGTGGTGAAACGGTCAAGCGCCTCAGCGACAGCCATACGGACAATACAATTGCGTTTAACCGTCTGAGTTAGATTTATTGATTACACTTTTTAACGGTGCATTCTTATGAATAATCATCCACTTGTTAGCGCAATAATTTTTCAATACGGAACAGAAAGTCTCAATTCCCAGGGCCGTATGCCATGAAATAAACAAATAGGGTCAGTAAAAGGTTAATTACTCGCCGACGGCGCTCGGAGATTTTTTATTTTCACCGTTCAAAATTGATACGTCTTCTCTATTATTTTACATGTTTTATCCACTTCAATTTTTGGAGAAGTGTTGACCGAACGACCGAATGACACTTCTAAACTCCCTTAAGTTTTGTAAATTTCAGTGAAATATTGAAAATTTCGCAAACCTTCAGAACATTGCATTGCGGACATAGGGCTGGGGAATTCGATTCGGTAATTCGAATCGATTTGAAGCGCATTTTAATCGAATCAATCGTGAATCGTTCATAGGAACAAAAACTTGTTAAATGAATTAAACTTTTCATTTTTAACGACGAAATGCACTCGATTTTGGTCAAATTTTACCAAAATCGATTATATTTCGTATTTAAAATATGAAAATAGTTGCTCATAGTGTGAATTGAAAATACACTACAAACTATTAATTTCTTCATTTACACGATGGAGACAGGTTATAAGAGTAAAAATATTTGAATATTTGTTATATACATAGAATTAGTGATTCGATCCGATCCAAAAAAAAAATATTTGAATACCTTATGATTCGATTTTGCCCAGTCCTATTCCAGACATAGATCGTGTTCGGTCCAAATTGGAAATTCTCCCAACAAAATTTGTACGTGTCTCCAGCGGATCAGTGTACAGCTTTTTTCGATAAAAAAAATCAGAAAATTTACTCTGGTTTTGATATGTTGGACTGGCCAAGCATGGTTAATAAATTCTCATTAATAATAAATTTGAAGACCTGTTTATGTAATATTATTTAAATCGAGTGAGCGTATCAGCAACGGTGACTAAGCATTACATCGGGGGAAGTACTCCTTCCGGATCTAGTTATAAAATTGTAAAAACAACACGATGTTAGGCAGACCCGGTGGGCAAAACTACATTTTTTGTTAAGCTTGAGTCACTGATAAACCGCGCCACTGAGGCGCGGTTCATCTGTGACCCAAGTTTGACTAAAATAAAATTTCCTAATTAGGAAGGCATGCGCAATAAGAAAAGTTTTTTGAATGACGAAATATAATTTGAGTTTGGAGACCACAAGGTGTATATATCGGAGAGAAATGAGACCATTCATTTTCAACCTTCAATTTCCAAAAGGATGAACATTGAAAATACATATATTTGGCATATAAAACATGTCAAAAGTCAAAATTAAATATTCTCAAGCTGGAACGGTTAATATGTGTCGAGGCAGTAATTTAACGACATCACTAATTTGTCATTGGTCTGGGGGGCGTGGACTAAATACTAACCCTTCCTCTATGCCTTCTCGCAGAAATATCCAACTTTTTTGATTGAAATCATCTCTGTTATGGTAACAGAATTTTAGTACCAAGGACGCGCTAAATTTTTCTTTTTCTTATACTATTTTGTTATATAATTACAAAAACCTTGTAGGTCGACTGTCCCGGTCTCCCAGTTCTCGGGGGAAATTTACCATCAGCACATTTAGGGCTGGACGAAGTAGAATGATTTGGAACCGCACCTTCGCGGTGCGTTCCATCAACACCCCATATTTGGCCAAAAAGGGTCAATTTTGAATTTTTTTTAAAACCGCCTTGTAATAATACTGTCAAAGACCAGTAATTTTGTTGCATTTTTTATTGCGATGTGTGATATGAACGATCATTGACTAAATTTTTATAAAATATAATCCTATCTTGGATTTCTAATTTTGAATGTCTCTTTGTTTCCGTTTTATGCCCAAGTAAACACACTGCGTGAATAACGCAAGTAATGCTTTGCCGGAAAAGTATATTTCACATCCGGTAAAGTAACGCACTCGATTTACCGACTAAATAACGTTGTTTAATATAGATTCAGGACGTAAGGAGCAGATTGAAAACATAATATATGGACTTATATGGATTTTTCGCAGGCTGATAAAAATTCAAAGCAAGGTCTACAGTTTAGCAATGGCAACCTAGTTTTTTGTTGGTATAGTTTAACAAATTTTACTTGAAACCAGGTAAAGCATTGCTTGGTAAATAGGGCTGGGCAAAACCGAATCATTTGGAATTCGAATCTCATTCGAATAATTTTGTCGAATCGGATCGAATCATAAATTCCATGTCAACAACAAATATCCCAATATTGCTATTACAACTTGTCTTCATTGTGAGAATCGAGAAATTTATACTTAATGGTGCATTTTCAATTCACACTTCATGTCTAAGAGCAACAATTTTCATATTTTAACGACAAAATATAATCGATTTTGGTCAAACTTGACCGAAATCGATTGTATATTGTCGTTAAAAATGAAAATTCTAGTTCATTTAGCAAGTTTTTGTTCCTATTTACAATTCACGATTGATTCGAATAATTTGTGCTCCGAATCGATTCGAATCACTGAACCGAATTGCCCAGCCCTATCGGTAAGTTTTACGTTCTAAACTGGGTAGTTTTTTGAGTTCCTTTTCAATAGATTTGAAATTTGAAAACACCAAATAGTCAATTTCAGAAGTTTTTTATTATGAAAATACAATCTGCCTAGTTTTTTCAACCAGGTACGTAGTTGTAAAATAGGTGAAAGTATTTTGAAAATAAACTCAATTAACTAAGTATACTAGGTCGACTAGGTCAACTTCTACTTAGAATTGCCAACACTATTCTACACTGTAATATAATGCAGTAAAATCACTCCTCTTTGATAGTAACTTTTCTCGCTGGTGTTGAAATAAACCTATAAATCGACTTTTTCCAAATATGGTCTGTTGATGTGATGTACCGTCGAGGTGCGGTCCATTGACAGCCCATATTTGGCATAAATCTCATCAACAAGACGATTTTGAACTTTTGAAATATAGAATTACTGCTAATTAACAGTAATTTTACTGAAATTTTTTCATATTATATAGGTCGAATAGGCATTCGAAAAAGGCCACCAGCTAAAAAGTCGCCATAATAAAAATGTCACATAAAAATAATTGTCTTAAAAAATTTTCTCAACGCATTTTCATGTTCAGGTGTGTTGGATATAAAATTTTCGTATAGGTCAGATGATTACTGTCGATTTAATAGAAATTGTCATCTGCGCTAAGATGGGTTTAACATCACCAAGGGCAGATACCACTCGCAGCGCTTTATCATGGTGGTTTATTCTAGTATGGGGTGCTTCCCGCTTAGAGTGCAGTTGCTGGTAATTTATCTTGTAGTAACTAAGTAGTCCTAAGTAATGTCCGTTTTTTAGCTCCTTTTAGACGCTGCTTCCGGTTTTGCTTGGAGCGAACTTCAATAAAAAAACCTGTGTGGATCTATCGAATAAATATCCCATTTGCTCCGCTTGGCCCGGCATGAACGGGTGATAACGAGCTCAATTTCTTACGGCGACGTTTTTTCCTTACGCCCGTCGAGAAAGTTAAGATCAACCTGTACTTGTAATGACTATGTTAATCGGCTCTATGTTACAACTTCGCGAAGTGCCTCGCTGAAGCGCACGGTGGTGAAACAGTCAAACATCGAATTATCGGCCATTCGGGTAACACGATCGCGCTTTACTGAGTCGGGAGCCGAGCAAAAACATTCAGCCAATGTAGAGCGTTTTTTGTATTACATGCATTTGTCCAGGGAAGTCCGTCTCCTAAAATCAAGCACATCACCCAACCCAGGGTGTAATAACTCAGGCTGGCGGAAAAGACCTCAAAACGCACGTCCAGTAGCGTATGTATAGAAGGGTGAAATATTCGAGCCCCCTCTCGCCGACTCAAGACGGCATTTTAAGTGCTTCAAAACGTGTATATTTATTGGAAAATAGTATTTTTTGAGGATGAGTCACTGGGGATGACAATTCAAGACAACACAAAAATTACATAGCGGTCTAAATTTCAAATAACAAAAATCCATTATCAGATTAGCACACAATGGCAAGATGGTGGCCGACATTTTGCGAAATAAAATTCCTTATGCGCAATATTAAAGGTAAATAACATTTTGAAGAGCGATTGTTCTGTCCATTTTGTGTCCAATGAAACATTACAACTGTTTGATCGGCCGCTACCCTATTATTCGAACATTTGCTCGACTCCTTACTAGGGCTGTCCTAAATACCCGTTTAGAATATTCAAGTCAGAAATTATTCGATTCGATTTCTGCTATAATTCGAAATCAACAAAATGATGATTTTAATTTTTTTCCACGAATAAGCTCGAGTTTTCACGTAAATTATGAAAAAATATGCCTTTGTTTGTTAATTATATGACTTCCGATTCGAATATTGGATTCGATTCGGGAAAACGATTCTATTCGATTCTGAAATCAAAAGATATTCGATTTTGGCCACCCCCACTTTTTGCAGTGCATTCCAAGTCGATATTATAAAGTCCTAAATTATTGTTTTTTCAATATTCTTAACCAAACAATAGCTGACAAATATTATGAGCATGCGTGTTCTGGCTCAAAGTGCGTATATGTTATAATGGGGCGCAATATATTTACAAATAAAAATAAAAATGGAGGAATTTCAGTATTCCGGTTGGTATATGTTCCAAATTTATGTGTTGAAGTTTTAATGCCGCAGTCTTTGACCTAAAGAGTGGTGTATAAGAAGTCTAGGGCCGGGCAAAACCGAATCATTTGTGATTCGAATATTGTTTTCGAATCGGGTCCAATCACTAATTCTATGTATATAACGAATATCCCATTTTTACTATTATAACTCGTCTCCATTGTGAAAATGAATAACTTCGTAGTTTATAGTTTATTTTCAATTCACACTAAAAGCAACAATTTTCAATTTGACCAAAATCGTATGCATTTCGTCGTTAAAAGTGACAATCCTAGTTCATTTAACAGGTTTCTGTTCCTATGAACGATTCAGGATTGATTCGAATAACTTGTGCTTCGGATCTATTCGAATCACCGAATCGAATTGGCCAGCCAAATGTATAACTTTGGTAGGCTCAGCCGTACCGGGAAGTTCGTAACTTTCATAATTAAATAACCTCTTCGCTTATAAGTGGCCGTTGATACAAGGCCCTGAGTATGGTGATTCACTCGTTTTCGGAATGACCATAAAAAACACTACTTAAATAAAGAAATTCGTTTTTTGAAGTGTGAATCGAATAGTCGCGCATACGAATTGACAGTAGATTTGGTTACAAGAAAAACTTCTATTGCAAAGTAAGCGGAGGGGACTACATTTTTCTATACGAGGTCATGCCCGGGGCAGCACAAATTATTTGATAATGTGTATTCGACAGCGACGATATGACCAGGGCAGGGTTTAGTTCTTTAAAGAGCGTTTTCTGCTTGACCCACAATTGTTGGTTTTATATTTTCTTTCAGCTTATTGCACTGTAACAAAACACAGTAAATTTACCGGTAATTCGTGGTAAGTGTATATTCAAAACCACGTTGCTCATAATATATATCCGAAGTTGATAAACGCTTCTCAACAGTGCGGTGTTTCACCAACGGTCCATAATTTTTTTTTTTTTATAGCCACTTCTTAGAGTGGATCACCCTGTCCAAGGCCCTGTAACAGCGGCCACTTATAGACGGACAGGGTTACAATTACTGGAAAGATATCATCTTTTCCTGTTCGGCTTAGCCTACCCAAGTTATTATACCCTGGGTTGAGTGGTGGGCATGGATTGACCTCGAAAGTCGATTATATGGTTTTATTTCGATGGAATTAGGTAAAAATTACTGTCAAAGCGCAGCGATTTAACTACATTTTTGTTACGATGTTTACCTAATAACTTAACAATAACGCAAAATCTTATATTTTATATTTCGGAACTATTAAATTTAGTCTAATTTGGTGTATACATTAGTTGGACAAAAAATGGCGGCTTTGTGGAGATCGCATTTAATCTTACTACTCGTGATCTACATGTTTAAAGACGCACAGCCTCAGGGTGGAGAAGGGGGCGAGTCAGAAGAAGAAGGCGGAGATCCCGTGAACTTACCGGCACATGCGCAAAGTGAGTATTGGTCTTGAGCTAACAACTGACGGCGAAACGACTCCCAGTGAGTACTATGTGAATGTTAGAAGATTTGACTTCCTGAACACGTAAAATAGATTTATTTGAATTTGTTGTTTGTGAATTGTTCGATGCGACTTTTTTGAATAACTAACTATCAAAAAGCATGGTAAGATAGAGTTTTCGATTTCAATTGGCCAACGTGTTCGCGGAATAGGTTGATTGCTTTAGCGGGCCTTTAAGAGAAAAACCTTGCATTAAAGGTCAGCATTTGTCGATGTCGACCCATCTTGATAATTTCTCAGAATTTCATGTAGGGCTGGGCAATTTGATTTGATAACTCGAATCGATTCAAAGCACAGATTATTTGAATCGATCGTGAATCGGTCATAGGAGCAAAAACTCGCCAAATAAAGTGGAACTTTTCTTTTTTTTCAACTTTTCTTGGTCAAATTTGACCAAAATCGACAGCATTTTGCCGTTAAAATATGAAAATTGTTGCTCTTAGACAACGTAGGATGAATTGAAAAAACACTACAAACTATCAATTTCTTGACAACCACGGTGGAATCAAGCTGTGATATTTGTTATTTACATCGAATAAGTGAACCGATTCGATTCGAAAAATTATTCGATTTGAAATCCAAATGATTCGGTTTTGCCCAGCCCTACTTGTCCTTCAATACACATCTCATGATACCTGTTAATTCTCTTCATATTTTGTTATTCAACAGAATCATATCCTCTAAATGGACTTATATGCTACCCCGACGGAGTGCGGCTCCCGTGTGACTGGTAAATTGTCTTTATTTTTATCTTATATAAGAGTATTAGTGCTTAGAAACAAAGGCACGCCCTTAACGTCCGTTTTCGACTGAGTTTGCCCCTATTAATACAACTTCGGTTGGGTGTTTGGCGTGGATTCACGAACCGAACTTATCAGAAGTCGAATCCGATATATATAACGCACGCGTTGATCAATAATCCATATAGTTGTATTTTCTTCGACTCCATATTGGAATCTTTGTAATCTACCATGCAAATTCGAACAGGTGAGGGCGAGTTCGAAGTTTGCGCTCAAAAAGATTCTATCTTCATAGTTTGAATATTGTTATTCTCCCAAAATATTCGCCAATAGAGGGTAGTGCGTCCATTGTCTTTGTCACTTGTCCCAGCGACTTTCCTGGGATTCCGACACCCAATCTGAAATTCCATATCTCCGAACATGAGTCACCGATGGATCGCACCGATGTTGTAACAAAGATTTTGTAGCTGGGAGTAATCGATAGACGCACCGGTCTATCATATCTCCTATGGCGCCTCCCCTCTCACCTAATTAAAAATCGTAGAAGCGCCTGTTTGAAACGCGGGAATGTTTATGTCGCGCTTCGGCGCGCATTTCATTTGTTAAGCCAATCTTAGGCCATGGAATTACATACTTGAAAAATTTACGCGCATCCCGTGAGATTTATGGGGTTCGATATTTTTTCCTATGCCGTCCATTACGACGTCATACTTTGACCATGAAATTTTTGAAATTTGGATCCTTTTTACAAGACTTACGCCACTGATAATGCTGTTTTATTTCTTTCCAGTGACGATGACAACGGCTGCTACATCCCATGTTGTAGAGACTGGTCGACAGGTGAAACATTTATGCCGACGTTTTACAGTAAGTAAAATAGTATATTTTAATTTAAATTTACTCACACCTACAATGGGTCTATCTGGGAACCACTAATATGAAGAATATTTAACTATCCTCATTTAATAATTCTTGTATAACTTTCGCCCGTGTATAAGTTCGCTGTTATTTGTATTTTACTAAGCAATGATGTGCACAGCCAACTGCGATGGGGTTATTTATCTGCATTTACAGCAATGAAACTTGATATAGACTTGTCAACGCAATTGTCCGTGCACATATCGTATGTCGAATATATGTTTTTTTATTTTTCTATAGCCACTCCTTAGAGTGGATCACCCTGTAACAGCGGCCACTTATTTAACCAAAATATGCCATTTCACTCTCAAATGACGAAAATCGTATAGAAATCGCTCCGAAGGCGCAAAATTCTTTGTGTGAAACAATATTTTAGGGATTAAACAAGATGAAAAAAGAACTACTAAAAGATATAGTACCAGCAACTGCACCCTAAGCTGAAGAAATTTCAAATAGAACTGAACCCGTATAGTAAAGTGCAGTGATTTCTATCTGCCCTGGGCGATGGCAAAATCATCCACCACCTGTTTCGCTACATAATAGATTTTTATGTCAAATTATTTTCCACTTCCAGAATGGTCGCATTGGATCCCTTGTACAATATGTAACGACTATTGTGATGAAACAAAGGAGTGCCGAATTAAATATGACGAAGTAGCTCAATTAGTTCGACTAAACACCGAAGGAGAGGAGACCGAACCTCCGGAACAATATCGCCGGCGAAAAAGGCGCGAAGTTACCGAAGTAGATGAATCGGGATTACCGACCGTTGAAGACAGCTGGATGGCTCATCATCATAGGTGAGTTGTCAGAAATGAAGAAAGATAATCAAAGAAACCTACTCTTTGCCAATGTTGATTTACCCTGTATGTACGAGGTTTCGAATAGTCATAAGTAACGTATTCCCTGTGTGTCGTAAGCGGCGACTAAAAGGAAACAAAAAAATCCTAAATGGTTTTGCTATCGCCCAGTGAAGATACCACTCGCTGCGCTTTACTATGATAGTTTAGTTCTATTTACGATTTTTTTTGCTTAGAGTGCAATTTCTGTTACTACATTTTGTAGTATTTTGTAGTTGGTTCCTTTTGGGCGCTACTTCCAGCCTTTCTTGTAACTAATTTCCATAAGAGAAAAAATATAATGGTAGTTCCAGTTAAAACTAGTCAGCGCGTATGTTAATACCATGTAAGCTGAGAAGGCGAATATTCTTAACCCGCACTGTAATAAAAATGCAGTAAAATTAGCGTTCTTTAACGGTGATTTAATTCTATTGAATTGAAATAAAACTATAAAAACCTATGCGGTGCATGTTTGGTCAAAATAATTACGACTGGAATGAGAATTCCTATAAGAAACTTGGTTAATCAAGTATTTGACTGGATATGACTAAGCAGAATTTTCCTTAGCGAGATCGACTGATTTTCACGTTACATTTCCAGGTGCAAAGTTCAACGGTCAGAATGTCGTATTCGGCAGTCAGGAGAATGGGGAGATTGGGAGGAAGTTGGCGAATGCTCGTCAGAGTGTCACAAAGGTATTTTTTCACATCCCTTTTCCACTTTATTGGAGCTTGTTGACAAATAGGGCTGGGCAATTTGATTCGGTGATTCGAATTGATTCGAAGCATAATTTATTCGAATCGATTGTGAATCGTTCATAAGAACAAAAACTTGCTAAATGAACTAGAATTTTCATTTTCAGCGACGAAATGCAACCAATTTTGGTCAAATTTGACGAAATTTGACAATATTTTGTCGTTAAATATAGAAAAATTCTTGCTCTTAGACATGTAGCGTGAATTGAAAATATACTTTAAACTATAAATTTCTTGATTTTCGCAATGGAGACAAGTTGTAATAGTAATAATTAAATATTTGTTATTTACATGGAACTAGTGATTCGTTCCGATTCGAGAAATGTATTCGAATCAGATTCGAATACCAAATAATTCGGATTTGCCCTGCCCTAGTTGCCGGCATTATCCTGCAGTAGCTCTTTGTCATTTGATTGAGTGTTGGTCCTTGTGGGCGCTGCTCTCCGACAAGAGAACTTCTATATAAAAACGAACTTCTATGTAACTTGTTATATATTTAACATACAGGCGTACTATCAGAACATAGATTATGCTTTGATCTCGAAGGAAATCCGATTGATCCTGACAAATGTCCAGGAGGAGAGGAAGCTTCTCATAGAGTAAGTATAATTTTTGGCAATGATCGGAAAGTCTCATATTTCGACGTATAACGTGATCATCAGAGGTTTTCGTGCGGGACCCTTCATATGAATTGGGCCTTGTATAAAGAAAAAAAAAACAGAGTTGAGTTGAGTTGAAAACACCGCATATACAACTGAACGGTAACTTAAAGATCACGGGTTCGATTGCTGATAACTTCGTTTTTTTTTTGTTTTTTTTTTTTTCAAAAATCACTCGGAGCAAGGTCGGACGTAGTGCCTGAAAGAAGCCAACTAACGACCACTCAAAACCAGAGATGTGGTACCAGCGACTAATAACTTGGGTAGGCTCAGTCGCACCGGAAAGCTTGTAAACACTGTAACAAAAGTACAGTAAATTTACTGGTCATTTGCAGTAATTGCATATTTCCAAAGTTAAAAAAACGCCATGTTGATGAGATTTATGCAAATTATGAGCTGTTGATGGACCGGACCTTCGCGGTGCGTTCCATCAACACCCCATATTTGGCCAAAAAATCGATTTTTTACTTTAAAATTACTGTGAAAGACCAATGATAGTGTTGCATTTTTTTGAGGTGTCCCCCTCGGAGTGGTTCAATGTGAGTAAATCATAAAAAATTGAAAAGAATGAAGCAGCACATATTGCAGGCACCGGTATCTGTCCGAGGATATCATATTTCATCAAACTTGAGCCACAGATGAACCGCGTCTCGATAGCACAATTCGTCAATAGCTCATATTATACCTGTTTGTACAACTTCTTGACTGAAAACCTTTAAATAAAATATATAAATAAAAGAAATACAAACTTCGTTTTAGTTCGCTCCACCGATTTTTGCAGTGAAGTAACTGAGGGGTAGATTTTGTTTTTGTTTACTGCCAATTCTAAGAGTGGATCACTCTTTCCAAGGCCCTGTAACAGTGGCCACTTATAGACGGACAGGGTTGCAATTACTAGAAGTATATAATCTTTTCCTGTTGGGCTTAGCCTACCCAAGTTACTACACCCTGGGTTGAGTGGTGGGCATGGATAAGCGAGCCGTGGTAGAGAATGTTATATTTGCAACAAAACTTTTAGTGGCCGCTAGTAACCAGCTTTGCCAAAAGTGATTAAGTTTTACTATGCGAGTGACAAAAAAACCGAAACCGATTGCAGTGAGTTGTACCTGTTCTAGAAATCATATTCCATCAAACATGAGCCACAGTAGAACCGCGTCTCAACGGCGGAATTCGTCGATAGCTTTATGCACAACTTTTTCACTAGCGTGTCTTAGATTAAACATATACATAACAGAAATATAAATATTTTTAGTTTACACCATGCAACACCGAACTGTGTAGTGACGTCAGTGAATGGGAGGACGATGGAGAATGTTATTTGTCAGGATCCGAATGTTTGCTCAATCAAACGAGGAGTTGTCTTTCCACAGAAAACGGTGATCCACCGCTGACGGAGGAATGCGCTGAACAAGTCATTGAATGTCCGACTGATGTTTGTGGTGTGTATAGTGAATATATTTATATATTCATTTATTTTTTATTTTTTATTGAACTTTATTGTTTTAACTTAAATGGCTTACCATTGCCCAAGGCAGATAGCACTCGCTCAACTATATTATGGTGGTAGTATGTAGGGCTGGGCAATTTGATTCGGTGATTCGAATCGATTCGAGGCACAATGTATTCGAATCAATCGTGAATCGTTCATAAGAACAAATGCTTACTAAATGGATTGGAATTTTCATTTTTAACGACAAAATGAAATCGATTTTGGTCAAATTTGACCAAAATCGATTATATTTTGTCGTTAAAATATGAAAATTGTTGCTCTTAGACATCGAGTGTGAATTGAACATACACTATAAACTATAAATTTCTTGATTTTCACAAGGAAGACAAGTTTTTATAGCAAAATGGGATATTTGTTATTTACATGGAATTCGTGATTCGATCCGATTCGAAAAAAATATTCGAATTCCAATTGATTCGGTTTTGCTCAGCTTTAGTAGTATGATTGAGTTGTTCCCCACCTGCACGTGTAATTGTTTGTATCACATTTTGAAGTGGTTCTTTGCTAATTTAACACATACAATTGGTTTCTTTTGGACGCTGCTTCCGGATTTGCTTAGAGCAAATTTCCGGCTACGTGTGAAAGTTCATCTTCATCCCTCATCTACATTAACAAAACTTTTCAATATCAATATTTTCTATTCAGACTTGACAGGCATTTCCGATTTGAAGTGGGGTGAATGGAGTTCCTGTAATTCATCGTGCACCTCCGGTTGGAGATACAGAGAAGCAACTTGTGTTTATGTCATAGATGATTCGCCGTCTACTGAGTGCGATCCACTAACAGATACTGAGGTAGGCTATGAAAATAGTAAGCTAACCGTATGAGGTACATTCCAATAGGAGCACGGTAGATTTAGCTTTAATATGAAGAAAATCATGGCCATATATAATTGTTCTGCAGATAATATATATGCCAAGTATTGACTGAAAAAGTTGACTTTAACGCCTGGCTCGGTGACTCAGTCGGTTAAGCGCGATCGGACTGCCGACAGGCCGATGGTTCGATGCTTCACCGTTTCATCACCGAGCGTGCCCTTCAGCACGGCACTTTGCGGGTAGCTGTAACATAGAACAGATACACAGTCACTACGAAAGTTCCTAACGGTTGTTGGGTAAAAGCCCCTTTGGCCCATAAGCCAAAGGTATATTTTGAAAATTTAAAAACGTTTTATTAATTTTATTTATGTTTATGTTTATTTACACAATTGGCGGAAAAGTTTAACTTCATATTTTCATTTCAATATGGGTAGGTTGTTTGTTGTTGGACCACACATCGGCGGCTCGATCTATTAACAAACCATAATTCTATTTCAATATGACCAAACAAGAATAATTGTGATATACACTGTAACAAAAGTATAGTTAATTTACTGGTCATTTGCAGTAATTGCATATTCCCAAAGTTAAAAAAAAACGCCATGTTGATGAGATTTATGCCAATTATGGGGTGTTGATGAACGTCAATTTCGAATTTTTTGCAATACCGCCAAGTAAAATTACTGTAAAAGACCAGTGGTTTTGTTGCATTTTTCGTTACAGTGTAGGGTCAAATTGTAATGACAAAAACGGGGCACATTTGCGGTGAATATGGAACTGGTGCATCTATCCGATTCGAGCAAATTGTAGAAATTAAATTCGATTTCCGAATTATCACAAATTTCAGATTTGTCTTTGTTGCTTGTAGTAAGAGATGCCTAAAACTAAACAAAGAAATGCTCGATGGCTTTGCTACCGCCCATTGCAGATACCACTCACTGCAGTTGTTACAGTGGTTCAGTTTTGTATAGAACGTTCTCAATTCAGAACTGAACCACTATCATAGAGTGCAGTAACTGGTGCTACATTTTGTAGCAGCTCTGTAATACGTAAGTAGCTCTGTTGGTTCTCGGCTTTGCTTCGATTGAACAAATTTGAATTAAATGAGAAAAAATAAATCTATATTACAGTGGGAAGAATGTGACACTCATATATGTCACCAATATCACGAATTCACAGCATCTGAAGATTGTTCACAAACATGCGGCGAAGGAACGCAAACATTTACAAGAACGTGTATTCTTCAAGGCAAAGTAATACCGGTAGGCATGCGATCAAGAAACAAGAGCTTGTAACGACGGGTCTTGTCGTAAGTATAGTTTTACCGGTGACGATGGGACATGTCTTTAGAAGGGGGTCTTCTTATAATTTTGCATTTTTATACCAAAATAAACTTAAAATTATAAATGTTTGTTGTATTTGCATCTCAAATGTTGAATTTTCCCGATAATGAAGGTTGTTGGCTACACTGTAACACAATTGCAGTAAAATCACTGGTCTTTGGTGGTAATTTTACATTTTCGTATTGTAATATGACTAGAGAATCGACTTTTGGGTCAATTTTACCATTTCCCAGGGCAGATACCACTCACTGCACTTTACCATGGCGGTTCAGTTCTGTTTGGGATGTTTTTTCGTTTAGAGTGCAGTTGCTGGTACTACATTTTTCAGTAGCTCTCTGCTTTTAAGTAGCCGTTGGTTGGTTCCTTTCGGGCACTGCTTCCGAGCTTGCTCAGAGTGAATTTTAATAAAAATAAATCATGGGCTGTTGATGGATCGCACCGATGAGGCGCGGTCCATCAACCGCCCGTGCTTGCATCTTTATCAACATTGCGGTTTCAACTTTTAAAAAATAGACAATAACTGCAAATGAACGGCAAATTTACTGTACTTTTGTCTCAGTGTAGTCAGTGGATCTTTTTACGCTCTGCTTCTAGCTCGATTACAGTAAAAAAGATCATTCATAGTTAAATTTGCGTAGAGCGCACTTACATTAAAATAATATTATTAGGCATTTTTTAATTGCCGGTCCTTGGAGTAGATAGTCTTGACTGTACCAGCTGGAGCTGGGCAATTCGATTCGGTGATTCGGATCGATTCGAAGCACAAATTATTCGAATCAATCGCGAATCGTTCATAGGAACAAAAATTTTCAACGATAAAATGCAAACGAATTTGGTCAAATTTGACAAAAAACGATTGTATTTTCTCGTAAAAATGATTCCATCCGATTCGAAAAAATATCCGAATCAAATTCCAAATAATTCAGTTCAGCCCAGCACTACCTGCGGCCACCTATAGGCGAACAGGGCCAGAGTTGCTGTAAAGATAGGATTTTTCTGGTTCGACTTGGCCTACCCAAGTTATTACAACCCCGGTTGAGTGTTTTTTATAGCCACTTCTCAGAGTGGATCATCCTGCCCAAGGCCCTGTACAGCGGTCACTTGAGACGGACAGGGTTACAATTGCTTGAAAGATATGAACTTCCTGGTTCGACTTAAACCTACCCAAGTTATTACACCCTGGGTCGAGTGGTGCATGAACTTCTCAGAGTGGATCACCCTGCCCAAGGCCTTGTAACAGCGGCCACTTGAGACGGACGGGGTTACAATTGCTTGAAAGATATGTTCTTCCTGGTTCGACTTAAACCTACCCAAGTTATTACACCCTGGGTCGAGTGGTGCATGACTAAGCGAGACGGACTCGCTGAGACTCGAACCCGAGATCTTCAACCTTCGATGCCAACATGTTTAACCACTAGGCCATCGCGCCCACAAATGGTGTTGGGCATGGATTAACGAGCTAGACTCGCCGGGACTCGAACCTGAGATCTCAAACCAGCGGCGTCAACATGATAACCCCGAGCCAGAAAAGATGATTGAGCAAATTGTAATCTCAAAATATTAAATTGTATTAAACTTTTTCAGCAAATTTTGAATACGAATATGCCGAGTTCGGGCCCTGTAACGAAACATGCACGAAAGGAGTCAAGGTGGCCGTTGGTACTTGCAAAAATTCAATCACGAATGAAGTTTCGGACCAGTGCGTCGATGGACAAACAACCACCAAGGCGAGTAGATAGAACGGTCGTGAAGTTCAGCCAATGTCAAATATTGGTTGGAATTTCGCCGTTGCTCCTGAATTTGAAAAATTGAAATAAAATTATGATAAACAGTACATTTTAGCGCCTTCGCCGTGCATCTTTGTTAGTGTTAAAACTTGTCAAAACAAAACGGGTTTATATATTTCAACGACAAATCACACGAAAAGTATTTCGGTTAAATTTATTTGTGATCTTTGAGATTATATTAATTCGTAGTAATAGATTTATTGATTTTGAAAAGGGGGAATTGTAGAAATCGATTCAATTCGAAAGAAATATCGGAATCGAATTCGAAATCCATTTTATTTGCCCAGGTTTTATTTTTTTATCAAGACAGACACGATTTCTTTCCGCCCAGCTGGTGGCTCAGTCGGTTAAGCGCGAACGTATTGTCCGGAAGGCCGATGCTTGGCCGTTTCACGACCCAGAGTGCCCTTCAGCAAGGGATAGGCACATGTAACATAGAGTCACCACAAAGTTCCGTGCCGAACGGTTTTTGGGAATTAACCCCCCCCCCCCCCGGTAGATTCACGGACATGCCAAAGCAAATAATAAAAACCTTAAAAAAGAAAAGAGAAAAAAACGATTCGTTTCCTCGTATACCAATATGATTTTGCAAGTATACAGTACTAGACATACGGGGCGGAAAGGTGCAAAACGGCAAGGCCATCGAGGTATTGACTCGTCAATGGTAAGGCCCTGTAGGGCTTCAAAGTAGTCCTAACGTATTTTCTGCCTATCGTAAGAGGCGACTAAAAGAAAGCAAAGAAGTGATAGATGGTTTAACCATTGCCCGGGGCATATATCACTCACTGCACTTTACCATGGCGGTTAAGCTCCGTTTGGGATGTTTTCCGTTCAAAGTGCAGTTGTTGGTGCCACATGTTTTGGTAGCTCTTGCTTTTAAGTGGATGTTGGTTGGTCCCGTTCAGGAACTGCTTCCGACCTTGCTCAGAGTGAATTTGAATGAAAAAAAAATCACGAATGAATTGCGGCGCGTTCCAGTGGTCGTGCTTTCCGAAAGCTTTCGAACAGAAAATGCCCTTACTGGGTCGGTAGGAGACCTCGTTTTTTTTCTTAAATCAGTAGAACGAAGTTACCTCAAAATCTGGTAAAGTATTGCCAGGTAACCTAGTTTCACTTTCAAGACTAAAAACCAGGTAATCTGGGCTCTGCCGCAATTGAGACAATTTTAATAAATTTGAAGACAGAAATCACAGAGTTGTCTATTTCAAAAACATTTTCACGATGAATGTATGATTTGCCTAATTTTTCATTCTAATTACATGCTTTTTTGAACCAGGTATTCATTAATTTTTTTTTTAAATAAAAAGGGAAAAATGAAAATTTTGTTTGTTTACTAGGTAAAACTTTGAACAGGAAACTCGGTAAGAGTTAAAATAACTAAGTAAATCTAATATCCACGAAACTGGGTAAAACCATTCTCAAAATAAACCCGGTAAACTAGGTATACTAAGTTACAATAGGTAAACGTGGCTACCTCCCTCTCTTGGCTAGAATATCAATGAAAAAACTATAGGTGTGGTTAGGGGTTGTGGTTGGGAATCTATTGATTCTATAACCAGTGCGCACAAGAACCCCCCCCCCCCCCCCCCCCTTCCCACCCAATCTTTAATTGAATATGCCACTTTCATTTCAGACGGAAGCTTGCAATTTGGATCTCTGTGACGAATACGGGCCATGGACTGGCAGTACAGCATGTAGTGAGACTTGCGGTGATGGAATCCAGGATCAGACTAGGACTTGTGTCACTGTAGGGACTGATCCGACACCAACGCTTCCAGCCGAATGCATCAGTAGATCTGGTGCTAGTTGCAATCTAGGACAATGCTGTGAGTGTTATGATGATTTTATACATTGAAATTAGCAATGAAGTTTGATCAAAACAAGGACGCATTCGGCTGAGGAGAAGAAAGCTTAGAATAGAATAGGATTTCATATTTTCCTTGTGGGCGAACCACGACCTCTCGTATAGCCTTCAATATTGTTAGATGTATTGTTAGATGTATCGCGTTTAAATTCACAAATTTGAGTTATGCACAGTGTTGCTGTCATTACAGCGCCCATCCCCCCAAGTAGGTGATCTCTGACTAAGGCTGGGCAAAACCGATCATCAAGAATTCGAATCTGATTCGGATAATTTTTGCGAATCGGATCGAATCGCTGATTCCATAAACAAATTACAAAAATTAGCATAAACATACTTGAAAGTAACATACTTTAAATTACACTTAATGGCCACGAGCCAAACTTTTCAGTGTGGATGATAAAATGCAATGGGTTTTGGTCAAATTTGACCAAAATCGATTGTATTTTGTCGTTATAACTGAAAATTCCTCTTCGTTCAGCAAGTTTTTGTCCCTACGGCCGATTCACAATTGATTTGAATAATCTGTGTTTCGAATCGATTCGAAGCACCGAATCGAATTGTCCAGCATTTGACATTTTCGACCGCGCGGTCATTTTGCGTTCATCCTGTTCAGTAAAAGCAAATGTGCATTGTATCAAAATCGATTATTATATGTCACGGTATATCTGCAAGTTTTCAGATCAAAATCATTGTAATCGTCTTTTCAAGGGGTTTATCAGTCGTTCTACACGCACACGAATATATTTTTGTGACGTTTAGTCTGACCAATGTCATACCCCCTCAGACATTTGCATTATCGATTGTATTTTGTCGTTAAAAATAATAAATTCCTCTTCGTTTATGTTCTTATGAACGATTCGCGATTGGTTCGAATAATGTGTGCTTGGAATCGATTCGAATCACCGAATCGAATTCCCCAGCCTTAGGCACTATTTGTCGTTAAAAATGAAAAATTCCTCTTCGTTTATGTTCCTATGAACGATTCGCGTTTGATTCGAATCGATGCGAATCACCGAATCGAATTGCCCAGCCTTAGGTATAGATTGATTGATTATTCTGTTATTTCTTTGGGTTTGCTCAGAGTGAATTTCAATTGATTGAAACTTTTCTAGTGACTGTCGGAAATTGGAGTGAGTATAGTACTTGTTCCGAAACTTGCACTCCAGGAATTCGGACCAGAACAAGAGATTGCCTGGATCAGGACACTTTAGAACCTGCTTCAGGATGTACGGAGGCACTGGTGAGTGGACGCATGCAATTTAATCTGAAAACTATTTTGCTTAAAATGAGGTACGGATTCATACGAATATCCCAAAACCACCGAAGCACTTACAGCTGATAGATTGAAGTATTTTTTTTTTAAAAAAGATCATTTCGGAAGGATACGAGTGTAATTTCGTGGGGCGCGTTGACCTTGGGGTCAAACGCTTTTTTTTATAGCCACTTCTTAGAGTGGATCACCCTGTCCAAGGCTCTGTAATAGCGGCCACTTATTGACGGACAGGGTGACAATTACTGGAAAGATGTGATATTTTCTTGTTCGGTTTAGCCTACCCAAAATATTTCACCCTGGGCGGAGTGGTGGGCATGGATAAGCGAGTCGGACTCGCCGGGGCTTGAACCCGAGATCCTCAACCTGCGATGCCAACATGTTTAACCACTGGGCATCCATTCCCACCACTCAATCCAGGGTGTAATACCTTGGGTAGGGTGAGCCGAACAGGAAAAGATCATATCTTCCTAGCGATTCTAACCCTGTCCGTCCATAAGTGGCCGCTATTACAGAGCCTTGGACAGGGTGATCCACTTTAAGAAATGGCTATAAAAAATAAATAAAAAAGAATCGTGTTTGCTCTTCGTATTATTTTAGAATTATCGCACTATTTTTATCCAATATCTCTTACCCGTTTATGCCATTTATGGAGTTAAAATAGACTTGCTTACTTGCTTTTATTATTTCCATAATTAATATATTGATTGGGCCTATTCATTCCAGATCAACAATGGGAAAACTTTTCCCGGGCCACCGACGCGCATGCGCTTTTAAGGTACTTTAGTATCGTTTTTTTTTCATCCAGCATGACGACTTTTCTAAGAGAAACGGTAAAAAATTTTCACGCCGCTTCTGTGCAACCAGTCTGGGGAAAAGGATAATTTCAAACTTGTTTTTTGTGCACCGTTCAAGATTTAATTACTTATATGCTCTATCCTAACAAGAAATGTGATTTCGTCAAGTATGAGCCACTGATGGACTGTGCCGACGAGGCACGGTCCATATGTGGCTCATACTTGTCAAAATAAAAAAAAAATTAGTTTAACATTTTCTCACTGCGATTCCAAAATTGCAGTCGGAAGAGCAGGAATGCAATACACACTTGTGTTCAACCTACAATCCGTCTGAATCTGATAGCGAATGCTTACTATGGCCTGGAAGATGCCAAGAGCCTTCAATTCTTCTCCGGCAAACGTGTGCCTCGAATGATGGTGACGCCCCGGATGAATGTGCTTTGGAATATCAAGATTGTACTTACACAGGCCCAGGTGAGATTCTTTACAGTATTTGTTATGGGTGAAGAGGATTAAAAATAGTCCTAAGTATTTCGTGCGTGTCTTAGGAATGGAAATATAAAAGTGTTAGAAGATTTTACCATCACCTAGGGTAGATAGCACTCACTGCACTTTACCATAGCCGTTCATTTTGAGATGTTTTCTACTTGAAGTGCAGTTGCTGCAACTTTTTCTTATAGTATCTCTTTGGCATTCGAATGGCTGTTGGTTGGTTCTTTATAGACACTGCTTTCCGCCTTGCTTAGTGTGAATTCCAACGGAACAGAGTTGCTAATGCTAGAAGGTCAGAAACTTTCCGTATTTGCTGCAGGAAAAGGCAAAATCGAATCCTTTAGAATTCGAATATTCTCAAATCAGA
Source organism: Styela plicata (assembly GCA_963675895.2). Lineage (NCBI taxonomy): Eukaryota > Metazoa > Chordata > Ascidiacea > Stolidobranchia > Styelidae > Styela > Styela plicata. Next base: position 17,911,001 of record OZ023146.1, on the reverse strand, counting down.
TTTGCTATTTATATACAAAAATACCGCTGCAACTTGTCTCAATTATGAAAATCGAGAAATTTATGGTAAAGAATTACTAGTATTAGCATAAACAGGCGTGGGTGTAATTTATTTTCATTTACACTCCATGTACAAGAACGGAAGCGTTCGTCTTTTAACGGTAAAATACTTTCGATTTTAGTCAAATTTGACCATAATCGATTGTATTTTGTCGCTAAAACACAAAATCCTATTCCTTTAGCAACTTCTTGTTCCTATGAACGATTCACGATTAATTTGAATAATATGAGCTTCGAATAGATCCGAATCATATCGTCCAGCCTTGGTTGGCCTCGTTTAGGCACTGCTTCCGGTCTTGCTCAGAGTGAGTTTCAATAAAAAAAAAAACGAATTCATAGTCTCATTTCAACGTCAATGAGTGAAATTACTATAAACGAGCAGTGATTTCACCGCATTTTTGTTACAGTGCAAACCTTAGTTCAATCAATCACCAATTTCTTTTTGTTTTTAGTGAAAAATGCTGATATTGTGATTATTATGGACAACACTATGTTCATGACTGACGCTTGTGTACCCGACACGCCTATTGCTGCGGATGATACACAGTTAACAGACCCAGCGGTCTCGCCACATTTCATCCAACAGAAGAAATTCATAAACGAGTAAATAAATTCATTAAAGATAGGGCGTTATGATTAAGACCCCGATACCAGTGTTGGCGATTCTGGGTAAAAGTGCTGAGTTTATCTATCACACCTAGTTTACTGAGTTGCAATCCAAATTACTTTTCGGTAGTTTCACGGTTATCAACATTTACTGAGTCTTCAGTTCGAAGTTTTACTTGGTTAATTTTTTTGGTAAAGTCATTGTGAAAATTATCTTAAAAAAATAAAAATTCTGCGATTTCAATCTTCAAATCAATTAAAAACGTCCAAAATGCAGAAAAACGACGATCACCTTATGTGCCTGGTTTTAATATAGATAGTACCCAGTTTTGCAAGTGAAACTAGGTTGCCCAGTAATACCTTGCCTAGCTTTCTGGTAAATTCGTTTTACCACATCTAGTTTAGGTAAAAACAAGGTTGCCAGCACTACGCAATACACCCATGTGCTGGTCGTGTTTTTCGAGGTTTGTTTATTTTACCTTGCGTTTTATGATAGCGCAACGTTGCGTTTGTTCTCATTTTCGATCGTAGCCTAATGGCTTCTTGTGCAAGCCAACTGAGAGTGCTGGTTTCGTTGCGTAGTTTTACGTTCCAGAGGTTTGTGCTTCGTTGAAACAATAAACGCAAAGCAATTCAGACGTGTATTGCTGTTTTTGTTTCGTTACCTAAAACGTAATTCATTGGTAAGACTCCACGTTTATTGTAGCCCTTATTCCTGATGTAAAGCGTCGTAAAACGAGACTGAAGAGGGACAATGAGGTGGTGCCTCCTCGTCTGAAAATATTTCATTGTGGGTACAGCCGATACCAATACCTTCATCTCTAACGGCAATTTTTTATAGCCACTCCTTTAAGTGGATCCCCCGGCCAAGGCCGTGCATCACCACCCACTTTTTTCTTTTTTTATAGCCACTTCTTAGAGTGGATCACCCTGTCCAAGACCCTTTAACAGCGGCCACTTATAGACGGACAGGATTACAATTACTGGAAAGATATGATCTTTTCCTGTTCGGCTTAGCCTACACAAGTTATTACACCCTGGGTTGAGTGGTCGGCATGGATAAGCGAGCCGGACTCAACGGGGCTCGAACCCGAGATTTTCAACCTGCGACGCCAACATGTTTAACCACTAGGCCATCGCGCCCACTAGAGTTAGAGTTGCGTGAAGGATATGATCTTTCCCATTCGGTTCAGCCTATCAAAGTTATTACACCCTGCGGTGGGTACAGATTAACGAGCAGAAATCTTCAAGACTCGAACCCGAGATATGTAAGTTTTCTCACTCGTTATTTTTTGTTACAGTTTTGCCTGCGCCTGGCCGTATATTACAGGCAGTCAAACTAACATCGCTGTTCAGAAGCATGTAACGCCAGTATGCGCAGACCTGGATAACAACTTAGCTGTTGCATTTGCCAACGGTGTCAGCGCAACTGCAGTACATGAAGCGGTGAGAAATCTTTATTTGAAGTCCATCATCGAATCGCTAATTCCGTCCAACTAGCAAATGTCCGGTTGCCCGGTTAGCTCAATCGGTCAATCGTTAGGAATACGGTTCGAGCCACACATCTCTAACATCCTGGTTTCGAATCCCGTACAGGATGATTATATGCTAGAAATCTGTTGGACGTCTCGCCGGCCACGGTGGTTCACATAAGGACTGCGTATGGCTTCCTCCACAAACCAGGTCCATGTACAAGAAAAATGAAAATTTTGACAAACCAAAACCTTCACTCCGATTTGGAACTAGTGTCTGTACGAGATAGTCCTGGTCCACTATATGGTTAACCCTATTCTCGGCTTTCCTCTCCCACAGGATAAAATGAAATCCTATTCTATATTTAATTAGTTATCGAAATATTAATATCCATCGCTTACTTTTTTTCTGATCAATTCTAATAATTTCAACCCATTTTTCAAGTTCCTATAAAGTCAGAAAATTGATGGATTTGATGAGAAAATGTTTTTTTTAGCCTGAGGCACAGACGGATCGCGCCGTCAGGGCGCGCATACGCCCATCCCTACCCATTTACCATTCGAAAATATTTGCCCCTTTAGAGGCGGGTTCCAGAATTGTCCTTTTGTATTGTATTTTCTTAGAAACAAAGTGATCTGTAGCGTATTTGGGTGGGAAAGCCCGGCTCGGTGGCTCAGTCGGTTAAGCGCGATTGCATTGTCCGGAAGGCCGATGGTTCGATGCTTGACCGTTTCTCCACCGAGTGTGCCCTCCAGCAACGCACTTCGCGGGTAGCTGTAACATAGAACAGATACACGGCCACTACAAAGGTCCGTGCCTAACGGTTGTTGGGTGTTAGCCCCCCGGTAGGTTCACGGACAGGCCATAGCAAATAATACGTAATAGCTTTAACGGCTTCCAAAAGTAGAAAATCCCAGAATTGTATTGGCGCGCATAACATATCACACTTAGCTGGTCTACTTCGGGCCCAGGAATCTATTTTTCAAAAATTTTTTGGCGCCTCCGGTGCGATTTTGACTGTATCATAGAAATATGCAATTAAAATGCGCTATTTTCCGAGGAAAGTTTTTTGTGCGCGGCGCCGATCACGACGTCGTAATTTGACTCGAAAATTTTTTTATAATTTGTCCAACCTCCATTTTTTAAAGTTTGGAATAGTCCACTGGGAGTGGTAGACGGCCTACCAGTACCCAGAGCAGATATCACTCACTATCGGTCCCCTTTTTTCAAATGTTTTCCGCTTCAAATGCAGTTGCTGTACTACATTTTATAGTAATTTTAATTTCCCCTAAAAAATCATGATCGGGTAAGTTTGAGTAGTTGATGGTCTCTGACTCATTCTTGAAAAATTTTGGCATATACGGCCGCTGTGAGAGTGATGGCGGAAGGTATATAATCTTGTTGGAGAAACAAAAAAATTTTATTGGGATTTTGTTGGGAAAATGCACAATTACGAAATAGAAAAAATATACACTCTAAATGTGATTCGGCGCGGAAACTTTGAAATGTCTCCATAAAATCGTTATCAAAATTTTTCAATGAATTAAGGGGTATACTGCCTCCAAGTTGGTTGCTTATCAGGAGGATCTCTTCTTCTCGAGACCTCGAGATTTCATGGGACGTTTTAACAATGGTAATACAATCTTTCGCAAGCGTTTGAGATGGGATTCATTAAAATAATACTAAATTAATATTTGTATACCTATTTCTACTATTATCTCGAAAATAATCATTTTCGAGCGGGGAGCAATAACGTGGGGTAAAGATTGGTATTGCTGCTCCTTCAAAATGATGTTTTTTATCGAAATAAGGGAATTATTATCGCGTGGTTCGGCGAACTATCAGATTAATTCAATTTTTTGATACCTTCAGCTTTTCAAGATTCCAGTGAATGTTTTTTCATCCTTCTTTATCCATTCCAGATGAACGTAACTGGAACACAGTGCTCAAGCGCGGTGAATCATGTGGGCGCCTTGTTATGCGCGAAAAACGTGAAAAATACGGGGAGAGCCGATGTAAAAGATGTCTTCCTAGTGATTGTCTCGGAAGTAACCTCAGCTGTAGAAGCAAGTTTAGGTTTGTTTTTTTTTTCTAATAATTCATTTAAATATTAAAAATGTACCGGCGTATCGGTATGGTCGAACCGTTTGACGGAACCACCCGGAGCGGGGAGCAATAACGTGTAGTAAAGATTGTTATTGTTACTAATAAATTCTCTCTCTTTCTCTCTCTCTCTCTCTCTTCAAAATGATGCTTCTTATTGAAAAAAGGAAAATATCATCGCGTGGTTTCGGCGCAAAATCCGCCTACTCAATACTGGTACCTGCACGAGATCCGGTGGTTCGCCACATGGTTGAGCCGTATCCTCGGCTTTCATTTGCAATGAAAACTATTTGTTCTGGGCAAAGGTAGGCTCCATCGCACGGAAACTAGGCGAATCATTTCATTATTAAAAAGCATTCATATTTGATTAAAAACAAACAATAAACCATCTGGTGATCTCAATCTTCAAATAATTCAAAACTTCAGTTCATATGATTTTTTGACCTACCACCTAGTATTGGCATTGAAACTAGGTCACATAAAATTACTCTACGTAGTTTTGTGTAAAATTTGTTATACTTTAACTAGTTAGAGCAAACACTAGGCTCCTATCGCAACTTCTCAAGTTAGGCCCTGTAGATACCTACTTTATGACAGTCCTGGATATTTCCTGTGTGTCGTGCGAGGGTACTAAAAAGAAACAAAAAGAAGTAGATGGGTTTATCATCACCCAGAGCAGACACGACACACTGCACTTCACCATCGCGTTTGATTTCGATTCAGGATGTTTTTTTTATTTATTTTATTGGGGAAATTCACTCTGAGCAAGGCCGGAATCAACGCCTAAACGGAACCAACTAAATAAAAGTCATTCAATAGCAAAGGACTTCTGAAAGATGTAGTGCCAGCAACTGCACTCTAAACGGAAAACATACCAAACGTAACTGAACCGCCATGGCAAAGTGCAGTGAGTGGTATCTTCTAAGGACAACGATAAAACCATCTACTCTTGGAGTGCCGTTACTAATACTACATTTTGTAGTTACTCTTTCCTTTTTCTGTGGGTTAGGCGTAGGGCTTGGCAAAATCGAATCATTTGGAAATCGAATTTGATTGGAATAGCTTTTTCGAATCGGATCGAATTCTATAAAAAATAAGAAATATCCCATTTTTTCTATTACAACCTGTCTTCATTGTGAAATTCAAGACATTTATAGTTTATAGTGTATATTCATTTTACACTCCATGTCTAAGAGCAACAAGTTTCACAAAGAACAAAATTAAAATCGATTTTGGTAAAATTTGAACAAAATCGATTGCATTTTGTCGTTACAAAGGAAAATTGTAGTCCATTTAGTATGTATTTGTTACTATTCACGATTGACTCGAATATATTGTGCTTCGAATCACCGAATCGAATTGCCCGGCTCTAGTTAGGCGCTCCCTCCGGCTATGCTCAAAGCAAATTCCAATAATAAAAACAATGATAATGAAAACTAACTCTTTGTGTTTTACAGTGTCTGCTGTGTCTAATTCGATGCCTTCAATAATAAGACCACAAATTGGAACTGATACATTGTTGGTTGTTGTATCTGTCGCACCGCGGGCTGACAATGACCCGGGTAAGTAATAAATTACCATTCTAGAGCAGGGAAATTCATATTTTTTACAGTCACTTATCTGAGTGGAACCCCCTGATCAAAGCCGTGTACCAGCAATCACTTTTAGGCGGACAGGGCTAGTTATATTGGAAAGAAAGTGGTAGATGGTTTTACTATCGCTGGTACTTTTACCAACTGCTTAGAGTGCAGTCGCTGGTACTTTATCTTTTAGTAGATTTTTGGCCGTTGGTTAGTTCCTCTGGGGTACTGCCTCCGGCCCAGCTTAGGATGAATTTCAATAAAAAAACTTTTCGGTTCGGCTGAGCGAACCCAATTTATTACACCCTCGGTTGGATCCTGGGCAGAGATTAATGAGCTGGACTTCGGCGATTTGAATCGATTCGAAGTACAAATTATTTTAATTAGCCAAGAGGGGGTTATAGCCAACCAGAAATTATATATATACGACATGCATGGCCCATGGGGCTGGGCAAAAGCGAATCACTTGGAATTCGAATCTGATTCGAATAAATTTTTCGAATCGAATTACTTTTTAAATAGCAAATATCCGATTTTTGCTGTTATATTTTGTCCTCATTGTGAAAATAAAGAAATTTATAGCTTGTAGTGTATTTTCAATTCACACTAAGAGCAACAATTTTCATAATTTGACGACAAAATATAATTGATTTTGGTCCAAATTTGACCAGAATCGCTTGCATTTTGTCGTTAAAATTGAAAATCCTAGTTCAGTTAACAATTTTAGTTCATATACACGATTGACGACTGATTCGGATAAATTGTGCTTCGATTGCCCAGCCCTAAAGGCCCACGCTTCGACCTTCACTTGTAATCTCTCGCCACCACTGACTATTGGGGGTGCTTTTTTAAGTAACCTTCCTTTCCCAATTCACAGAGTCTGCCTTGTACATAATTTTATGTTAACCTTTAATTTTACAGATATCAACGCATTTGCTTGCCTGGAAAGCTTCACTCAAGCAGGGTGCCCGAATTATGTCGGAAGCATCTACGATTCTATTGATGCTATTGTGAAAAATATACAAGATTTAATTTTGGTTTGAGCATTTCAATTTTTTTCTTCCGGTCAAATTTTTTTTTACTGTAACAGATATTGGGTCATTGACGGAACACACCGCTTATTGGCGGTCAATCTGTGACTCATGCCTGACAAAGTAGTTGATTAATTCCGCACAGCACTTGAGATTTGTCTTTTTTTTAATCAAAAAAAAATTGTAGCAAAAAGAGCACGATTCACAGATGCACCACTCTTAGGCGGCTCGTATATAATAATGTTCATACAATTAGGAGTAATGTTAGAATACTGTGCATCGGTTATTATTAACGCGGAATAGCAAAAGTTGAACCACTCACTGCACTTTACCGCGGTTCAGTTCCGTTTGGGATGTTTTCTGTTTAGAGTGCAGTAGCTGGTACTATGTCTTTTAGATTTTTTTTATAGCCACATAGAGTGGATCACCCTGTCCAAGGCCCAGTAATAGCGGCCACTTACATTAGCTGCTACATTTGCTGGGAAGATATGATCTTTTCCTGTTCGGCTTAGCCTACCAAAGTTATTACACCCTGGTTTGAATGGTGGGCATGTTTAAGCAATCTGGACTCACCGGGACTCGGACCCGAGATCATCATCCTGCGATGCCAACATGCTTAACCAATGGGTCATCGCGCCCACAATCGATGTAGTTCTTCGCTATTGAGTGGTTCATAATTTGTTCCTTTTAGGCACCGATGCCTGCCTTACTTAGAGTTTATTTTGATAAAGAAAAAAAAGCATCCCAGAATGTCGGAAAATATTTTACTTATCTTTTGTTGGGTCACGTAATCAGAAAAAGCATATACAAACAAGACATGTTTTGTTAAGTATGAGTCGCTGATGGATCGCGCCGACAAAGCGCGGGCCATCTGTGACTAAAACTTGGCAAAATAATATCTGCATTCTTTTAATATGGAATGGAAGCGTCAGAAAGACACCGCCTTCCGTTTTAAACAAGAATAAACCAAACAGTTCGTGTAATTAATGGAATTGGTCCAACCTTCTTAGAATCTCAAATAAGCGGACTTCTTATTGGTTCATAGTAGGGCTGGGCAAAATCCAATCATTTGAATCAGTGTACCATCGGATTCATGCATGATCTCTCAGTGCGCAAATATATTGCCAAATAATTCAAATATGAAAATTTTTCTTTTTTCCACAAGTTTTTGTCCCTATATTCGATTTGCGGCTGATTCGAATTACGTGATCGAATTTCTCAACCTTAGGTAGATGGTTTCCAGGATATGTACAGGGTGCCTGTGAAGCCTGACTTCAAGCCAACTTATTATAACTTAAATATCATAATATAATTTTTTCTTATATTCGGCATTTATATCTCCATATCGTCTACTTCATATTATTTCTAGACTTTACTCGGATAAATAAATAAATATATGGAGTCTGTGTTTATGTGAAATGTTCTGTCTAATAGGTTATGCCAGAACACAGTTACCACAAACTATGTTAGAAACTAAGTGCACGCTAGATATAAATCTGCGAGCGACAGGTTTGCTTTATCCAGTCAGAAATTGAACTTTTTTTTTTCTAACCACTTCTTCGAGTGTATCATCCTGACCAAGGCCCTGTACCTGTGGCCACCTTTAGATTGACAGGGTTATAATTGCTGGAAAGACACGATATTTCCTGTTTGCCATAGCCTACCCAAGTCAACAAACGCTCGCTGGGTTGAGTGGTGAGCATGGATTAACGAGCCGGACTCGAACTCAAAATATTCAACCTGCGATGCCAACTCGGAGTCACCACTGTGGCGTATGCTTGAAAAAATTTAGTTTATGATTGGGTATGGGTAAGCCCCATTATATCCTCTTCCCTTGATCAGTGGGGACGGAAGGTTTCAAATCTTGAAGGTAGATGGAAAATTTTTCCTCTTATTTCTGAAAAATATTCGTGCGGGAGGCTCGCAAAAAAGTTTCTGGGATTATTTCGCAGAAAAGTGGCCATTTTGGGCCAACACGAACAAAAAATATCGTCCAATAGGCCGCCTTTTCAAAGTGATATCCAAAATCCTATGATCGACTGACCCTCTGATTTGGCATCTTACGCGGACCGCCTCCCGTCACCTCGTATATGAAGTTATCCGTCAAAGGGTTCGAGCCTATGTTGCTATTGTGAGACAATTACGTAGCTCGAAATGCACCAAGACCCAAGTCAGTCGGGTAATGACGCCACTTTAAGATTCAAGGTTCGAATCAGAATGAAGTCTGGAGCTAAATCATTTTTTTTTATCTGAAAAACTTCCAAGAAATTTCGTGGCCTAACATGCTTTGCAAAGCATAAATTTGAGTTCAATGTTATTTTCTAAAAATCAGCTCGTAGAATGCTGAAAACGCAAGATTCAATATGCGATTAAAACATTGTATCCACGACGCAGTCATCTGTGGCGGTTATTTGGCAAAATAAACTTTCCGCTTGAGTAGTGCCTTCGAAACGATAGGGTCTTTTCAGTTTGGCCTCACCCTTACCAAGGCATTACACCCTGGGTTGGGTGGCGGGCACGGGTTCTTGAATCAACAATCCGTACTGGGGCCAGACATCTTCAATCTGTGATGGCAACATGATATTCACTAGGCCATCTTGATCGAAAGTTTATATTTGTCAAGAGCCTTCTCTCTATTTCCCACAACATCACGATCAAAACACAAAAAGCAAGGAATTACGAAACACAGGTAAGTGTATATATTATTCACCAATATCAATTAGCGATCACACAAATTTGTTCATAAAACTTACTTAACAAGGTCAAATTACTGTGTAGAAGTTCGGGCTGTCAAAGATATTAATTTCACTTTCTGCAACAATTCGATAAGAACAAAAAAATATTTTTACTTTTTTTTTAAGTGAAATTCCACGTAAATTATAAGCTGATAAAGAATGGGTTTTTTTGTCATGACCTCCGATTCCATTCAGGAAAATTATTCGATTCGAATCAGAAACCAAAATCTATTCGATTTCGTCCACCCCTAGTAAAAGTATATTTCGTGCACTTAGTTGTAGAATGTGACAAGATACTTCCTTCAAATCCATCATGGCTTAGAGATAATAATAAGCAGTGGCAAACTGAACGATCCCGCTATAAAATTTTGTGAACGGTAGTCCAGGTTTTCATCATCGAGCAGATTATGTATTAAAAATTAACTCGAAAGAAATCACAGCAAAAAGAAAAAAAAAGTATATCAATGGAACACTTGTGAAACTCTATATTGTATGTCATGATTTTACTGTTTTTTGAATGATCCAGAAAAGTATGAAGTGAAAACAATTAACACACATACAATATCAGAAATACAACGGAAATACTTGTATGTATAAGAATCATTTTTTAAGCGTGTTTGAAATACTGTGTGGAAAATTAATCTTAAAGACAAAACAAAAGCACGAGTTTAACCGAACTTTAACAAATATCAGGAAGTTTCATTTTGTCAAGCACAGACCATTCCATGTAAGATTCATTCTAAAATAAAACAGAACCGACTAGAAATTAAACATTCGAAACATATTTACACAATACCAACCACGAAGAAGTCTAAACAAACCAGGCGACATTAAAAGATTATTGACCTAAAAAGCAACAATGATAAATCAGTCATCAGAAGATTGACGAATCACTTGTGTTCATTCAAAAGGCTCTTTTGTCGCCCAATGTCCGAAATGTTCTTGTTCAAAACCATCATCACCGCTTTTTCATAGCAGTATTGACAACTTTGAACCTTTGTCTATAGTTTGTCTGCTACTAGTAACTCAAATAAGTCATTTTATTCTTTTAGTGAGAGATATATCATGCTTTTAACGCAAATTGAAGTTATTTGGAATAAAAAAAAAAGAAAATCAGTAATCTAAAATGTAATACTATTCGGAAATGGACAACCCAAAAATGGAATTATATTTTGTTAAGCATGAGCCACAGATGGACCGCGTCTCATCGACGCGATCCATCAGTGACTCATACTTAACAAAACTTGTCGGGACTGAAGATTTCTGATCGGAACTAGCAACAAGGGCTTGAACAGCGCCAGACAACATCTCGGCACGATTATAAATATTGGCATGGAGTTTTCTAGAATACTGTCTAATTATTACATCACAATACCGCTTTGTCATGAATATGTGCAATGTCGTGGGTTATATATTAATGTGACATTGCATTAAACCACGAAGTATCGAGAAAAGATGGGCGTTCAGCTCAATAACACCCGGCTTACGTGACATACTGTTATTACCAACATTTTTGAGGCAGAATGCCAGCACAGAAAATACCTAATTAAGTCTTGGTCTAGACTTGACCTTTTACTATTAATATGCTGTGTAATGAGGTTTAAAAATAAGATATTTGTATCATCCTAGTCACAATCTTGTAGGGTTTAACAGTTTTTCTATCAATTTGAAGATTTCTTTCACTCGGCTCACTGCTTTTTAAAGTATTCTTTGCTTTTCTTTATATCCGGTTCGATTGTATCTGATCCAGGCTTCCAACCGGCGGGACAAACTGAAAAAAAAATTAAAGAGCTAAAATATTTATTTTATTAAATCCACACCAAGGCCAGGAGCAGTGCTATATCATTTACACCGCAATTTCGTAGTTCCATAAAATCTTGTTCGTAATCTTTTTATTATCGCAGAAAGAGGTATTTTATAGTCTTCTGTCAAAGGTTTTATCATAAATATTCCCTTTCAGGAAATTATCTTTCAGTGATGTCCATTTTTTAACAGCTGATCAACAGCTGACATTGTGGCTAGGGCTGGGCAATTCGATTCAGTGATTCGAAGCAGACATTATTCGGATCAATCGCGAATCGTTAATAGGAACGAAAAATTGCCGAACGAAGCGAAATTTCCATTTTTAACGATAAAATGCAATCGATTTTGGTCAAATCTGACCAAAATCGATTGAATTTTGTCGTTAGAATATGAAACTTGATGCTCTTAGACATGGAGTGTGAATTGAAAACACACAATAAGCTGTAAATTTCTTGGTATTCACAAGGGACAATTTGTAATACTAGAAACAAGAAAAATTGTTATTTACAGGGAATTAGAGATTCGATCAGATTCAAAAAAAAAAACATCCGAATCAGATTCAAATTCTAAATGATTCGGTTGGGCCCAGGCCTAATTGTGCCATCATGTCCATCCGACCTAGACTCTTATATTAAAATTTAGTAAACCATCCGGCACAAACGTTAAACATATGTTAGTACGTAAATAACATGTAAATTGATTTTCACACTCTACAATGAAAGGAAAGTGGCAGGAAGCAGCATGTAGTATTCAAGATTAGATCCGCGATGAAGATTTGATTTCTTCGCCATTTTATTTGTGTCATTTGTGGAGAAAACAAAATGAATACCTCATACAGCCTGGAAGGTTTTTTGTCTCCAGAAATTGATTAATTATTTATTTATATATTTCAGTGGGCCCGATGGCCTAGTGGTTAAACATGTTGGCATCTCAGGTTCAAGATCTCAGGTTTGAGTTCCAGCGAGTCCGGCTCGCTCATCCATGCCACCACTCAACCCAGGGTGTAATAACTTGGGTAGGCTAAGCCGAACAAAAAGGCTATCAAAAAAAAAATATGTCAACAGAAATCTACAAGGTTTTACTCAAAATCACAAACTTTTGTGGCAACTATCTAACTGATTAGAAACTGACGACTAACAAGATAATTATTGTAGCAGTGATGCAGTCAGGGTTATTCTAATATTTTTAAAACACTATTTTTGAAATTCAGTACACATGATAGTATACTGTTTAACATTCCAAATAACCAAAAATTATGCCTATTATACATACATTATTATAAAATTAAATTGTCACTTCTCTTTAAAAAGGCCTTGAAAGCATCAACACTTCTATTAAATAGAATCTCTTTTTCATCCCATGGGAGAGGAAAGCCGAGAATACAGCCTACACCATGGGCGTGATGGCATAGTGGTTAAACATGTTGGCATCACAGGATGAAGTTATCGGGTTCGAGCCCCAGCGGGTCCAGCTCGCTTATCTATGCCCAACACTCAACACAGGGTGTAATAACTTAGGCAGGCTAAGCCGAACAGGAAAAGATCACAACTTTCCAGCAATTGTAACCCTGTCCATCTATAAGTGGCTGCTGTTACAGAGCCTTGGTCAGGGCGATCCACTCTCCAAGAAGTGGCTATCAAAAAAAAGACCACTCATGCAGACTCCGGTACCAAATCAGGAGTGAAGGTTTTGGCTTAACATTTTACTCGTTTTTCCTGCATGGACTCCCATGGACAAGGGGCAATGCTCGATCAGATCTATCAAAGTTTCCAACGACTTAACTTAAATATTATCTCATATCCCTGATTGAATGATGAGTTTTGTGTAATTAACACAATCATTCACTGCCCGAATCAGATATTTCATTTTGTCAAGCATGAGCCAATGATGGACCGCGTCTCTTCGACGCGATCCATCAGTGACACATACTTGGACAAAAAATGTTTTTCAGCAAAATGTTTCGATTGGGATAAACCGTGATTGGCACAAAAATTCTTACCTTCCCCATGTTCATCAGTAAACTTGAAAGCTTGTACGAGTCTTATAGTTTCATCGACAGATCGTCCAACAGGCAGATCATTGATTGTTATTTGTCGCAGGATTCCTTTCTCATTGATAATGAAAAGACCCCTGAATAAAATTATTCAATGTTATAAAAGTTTGTTGTACAAACCAGGGTGCAGGATCTTGTTTTTCCCGCTGGTCTGAAATGTTTAAGTCATTTCCATCGGATGGACAAAAAAGCTTAATGTATTTGTATATATTTTATGATGTATCCCTTCTTTCCATAAAGAAATAAATTAGTAGAAAATGATTTTGAACCTTTTTTTCAGTTTTGCTTCTAAATTTATTTCTATATGGGAAAAAGAGATAAATCATAAAAAAACATTGACCATTTGTTAAAATTGTTCTGGTGGAACCAATTTACTTCGGGTAACAGTCATTCTGCCAGTCTGGTAAGAGTTACATCCATTTTATTGAATATCTCTTGAATCAAGGTTAGAAAAAGCACCTGAGATGATTCAACTTGTGACAACTTATGAACTGTGAGCTGTTTATTTAAAAAAAAAACAGCGACTAACCCTAAGAGAAACATTCCGTACAGAACGGAAACCACTTTAGTATAGCGCAGCCACAGTTAGTACTGGGGAACCTTAGTGGTATATGCTCTTAAGGAACCTACTGGCAGACACTATGATACGAATTGCTACATGAAACTAGCAACAGTATAGCGCTCCGGGCAGAAAAATTCCAAACAAAACTGAACCACAATAATAGGGCAATTCGATTCAGTGATTCGAAGCACAATATATTTAAATCAATTGTGAATCCTTCATAAGAACAAATACTTATGGAACTAAATGGACTAGAATTTTGATTTGAAATGAAAAATACAATCAAATTTCACCAAAATCGATTATAAGAACCAGTGGATATGAAAACATTACAAAAAATAGATGTGAAAGGTATTGTACAGAAATCATTTGTACGGAATTGATTAGGTCAGAGAAATGACGGCCACTGTGGTATTCAAGTGGCATAGAGTAGAAGACAATAAAACATCATGGTAATTTTTTATGTTGCGTCAATTGCAGGAAATATACAAAATTTTTTTTAATTGTCAAATTAAATAAAATCAAACTGAAGGCTTCATGTCAGAAGCCAAGTCTCTAAAATCATGTCTCGAAATTTTGAAATCTAAAAATACTATTCTTTGAACAAACTTTTGATTAATTGCATAGCAAAATCTGGGTTAAAGTGTAAAACATGATTGATTTAGTAGAATTAGTAAAATTTAAAAATAACTGTACGAGGAAATGAATTTTCAACATAATTTTCGGCCCTGTAGGTTTGGGCTTTAGAGCAGTCCTAACCTATTTCCACTGTGTCGTAAAAAATGAGCAATGAAAGCAAAGAATGGGTAGTTGGTTTTTTCATCACCCAGGGCAAATCCCAACTGCCCATTGGCCATTAGTTCCATTCAAAATGCTTCCCTCTTAGAGTGCAGTTACTACCAAATTGTCATAGCTTTTTGCTCTCAAGATGATGTTAGTTAAATATAAAAATAAAAAAATTCTATAATACATATGCGTCTGATAAACATTGCTAAAAACTCCTAACATAGTAACTGGTATTGATCAAAAATAAATACAATGGAATAGTTTTGAGGAATAGTTGAGTCAAGTCTTAAATGGAAAACAAGACCACACACACACAAGCACATAAAAAAACAGATATAAAACGAACAAAAAATTGCAGTGTAAGCGGATATGTTTGCCAGAGAGAATGAAATATTATTCACGAATTCAGATCTTAATTGATCACACCTTCCGGATATTGTTAATGATTCATTTCGTAGTAAAATGATGTTATAGACAGGGATGTATCTTCAAATGAATATTCATATATATTAGAAAATGAATATATTTGACACAGTAAAATTCTTGATTTTAGATATATCTCAGAATAGTAGGATATAAAATTATGCCATTCTTGCAATCTAAATTGTCATAGTTTTCAGAATAAGGAAATTTATGTACTAGAAATCAAAATTTTCCGGATTTTGTAATTTATATTTTTCTTCAATGCTATCTTTCATCTAAATATGACTGAATTTAGAATGTATTCGGCATTTACATATTCAAAATCTAATTTTTTGAATGTATTTGAAAAGTAAAATATTTGGTTTTGGCTATCCCTGGTTTTAGGTCAGTTTTTATGTTGAGGGATTTGTGATAAATCACAAGACAAGGACAACAGCCCGTTAGTGATTTTATATTGTCATACATGGGCCATGGATGATTCGTGCACAGTCAGTGATTTATAAGTGGCCTATATAATATTTACATTCAATGAAAAAAAAAACATGTCAGAATAGATGGACTATTGATTTCACTGTTGGGTTTCTTTGCCATGCAATCTAAAATCATGCTTTGTCGAGCATGGGCCATAGATAGGTCGCTCTCGTGTGCATAATCCATCAGTGACTCATGATGAACATGTCTTTCTACTACAACTGGGTAACTATGTCATTATGCTTTATTTAAACAGATGAAATAAGTTTCATATTCACAATTTATTGCTTTCAATCCTGTGTTTAACTGGAAACTGAGTCGTCAAGGACAGCATCTGTCAGATGTTAGGTTTTTATTAAGGTGGAAAAACCCATTCATTTGCTTTACAACAGCTTGTATCACACTTGCCAGACATGGCAGAATTTCCTGCTACTCAGACACCAAACCAAAATTAACCACAATAAAAAATAATTAAAAACGATACAACACCCTTGCATGCATTTGCATGTTCTCTCGTTTGTCCTTGTATTTTACTCAAATCAATACAATTCAACAAAACATAGAAAAACCCCAATAAAAAGAATTAGAGTCACTTGAGTGCTGTTGCTAATGAAACTGTAAAATCTTTTGTCGTTTCAAACACGAGAACTCTCTAACATTAGGATAGCCAATCCAGTCAGAAAAAATTGTGTCACATCAATTCATCGAAAAAATAACATTTTTTGAATTGGAAAGAACTTCCAATAGTTTCTGGGATACACAGTTTACATCAAACCGACAGAAAGCCAGCTGCTCTGGTACTCGGACATCCGAAAAAATGGGACTCATTGGAAGGAAATTTAACACAAATCGGCAATATTTAATGATATATTTGTTGGAAGATTTGAATATCTGTTTTTGAGTGCCTAGTAGCAGTCAAACTGTATAAAAAATTCAAAATCACCAATACTGCCATGGAAAAAGTGTCGATTGTTTTTGACCTTTTATGCTCGTCCAAAGAAGATATCATGAAGCATTCAGACACCCGAAAAAAATATCTCTGCCACACTGGCTTACTGTACTGCAAAACTACAAATTTCAGCACAATATATTTTCTGATGTAACAGACAAAAAAATTGCCCATTATTATGGTTATCAATTATCACCACATTTCGGAAGATGACAATGAAAATTCGAAAACAGAAGTTCGTTATAAAAGAATCTTTTATTGGCAAACATGCATCATATACACTCATGTGCGTACACATAAATGCACATTAATATGACAAGCCTATGGCCAACTGGTATAAGGTCCAGTACGTTTTTAACTTGTAAAACAACAGCTGGTAGCAAGTACCAGATGATCAATATCATATATTGATTGAATATAATGTTCATTGAAACGCAAATAAATCAAGTGGAATACTATTTAAGACGTCAGAAAAAGTCAAAATGCTTTCATAGAATGTCTAGTCTAATTTCATCCGCAAAAAAAATTAACACGATCAACGTTGATATTTAATAGCAATGTTAAAGCTTCTAAAATCACCAATAGAAAGTGACTGGGATACATCCAGACAAACACCAAAGAGATGAGTACCATCAGAATCAACGAAGTATGAACTCTTTTAAAATATTTCACTATAAATTGCAAAATTTGAATGTCCGACATAAATATAACTATACAAAAAGCTTTAAAATTATCAACAAAGCTGTGGAGCATCTCGTAGTGTTGATGCTTTTAAAGCCGTTGACACTGCGAATGATGTCAGATTCTGTCAACCTCCAATCAAATCCAAGAATAGACAAAATTCTGCCATTATATGGAACCAAGATCCATGTCATTATCACTTCTGCAGAAAATACAAATATAATATAAGAATACTCTTTACCTGAAAGCAATTCCCTCGTCTTCTTTCAAAACTCCGTACTTCTTTGATATTTCATGATTTCTGTCGGCAATAATTGGGATCTTCATCTGGCCGAGTCCGCCTAACTTTCGCGGTGTGTTAACCCTGGTAAGACATAATGAATTGATTAAACAAGAGAAAGTAAAAAAAGTGGAAAAACCTGGTCGAATTACTCGTAATAAAGATGGAATGTCTGTCTTGGTGAATGACGATGCCACAAATATATAAAATGCTTCAATAACTAAAATTGATCTGCAATAGCGATGCAGATTTTTATTTTTTGATAAAGCGCTTTAACCTGCTTGAGTTGCTTGCACATATTTTATTATGATTATTTAATTTAGGTCCTGCATTGCGTAAATTGTAAGTCAACTGCAACCAAGATATATAGAAGAAAAAAGATGGTTTTATTATTGCCCAGGGCAGATACCACTTCCTGCACACTACAATGATGTTTCGGTTGTGTATGAAATGTTTTCCACTAATTTATAGCAGTGTTGATGATTTCAAAAACTTTTGCATAAACTGTAAAGTTGTATATCCCTGGAATATTCAAAACTAATTACTATTTTTCAAGTGCAGTTGCTGGCACTTTATATTGCAGCAGCTCTTTGTCATTTACGTGACTGTTGGTCAGCTCCCTTTAGGCACCGCTTTCGGTCTTGTTCCAAGTATACTTCTATGTAAAAAAAAGTACCTACCATGCTAAATGTGAGAATTCTGAGTCCGTTGAACAAGCTAACACCTCACATCCAATATTTTTAAATTCCTGTGCTCGGTCACTAAATGCAATAATTTCAGTCGGACATACGAATGTGAAATCCATTGGGTAGAAAAAGAGAACAACATATTTTCCTGAAAAAAAAAAAATTGACAGTTGAAATTATATTAATAAAAGATGGAAAAAATAAATAAATGCAAAAAATGCTGCCAGAGTTGCTCAAGAACTGCTGAAGTAGATTTTTTTTATAGCCACTTTTTAGAGTGGATCACCCTGCCCAAGGTCCTAAAACAGCGGCCACTTATAGGCGGACAGGGTTACAATTACTGGAAAGATATGATCTTTTCCTGTCTAGCTTAGCCTACCCAAGTTATCACACCCTGGGTTGAGTGGTTGGCACGGATAAGCGAGCCGGACTCGCAGGGACTTGAACTCAAGATTTCTGACCTGTGATGTCAACATGTTTCACCACCATCGCGCTCACTATAATTCATCAAGGTGGCAGAATATTATTTTTCTTCAAGTGTCCAAAATGTTTATGTCATTTTCGGATGTTCATAAAAGCTTCAGAATCATCAACTCTGCTGTTTCACAGTCATTAGGGCTGTCCAAAAAATATTTAATTCGAAATATTCGAATCATAAATTATTCCTGCAACAATTCGAAATCAACAAAACGATAATTTCAATTTTTTTCCATAAACAAATGTGAACTTTAACCTAAGCTGATAAAAGAATGTCTTTGTTTGTTTATTGTATGACTTCGATTCAAGTCGATCCGGGAAAATTATTCAATTTAGTTCTGAAACCCAAAGATATTCGGTTTTGGCCACCCCTAACAGTCATATCGGTGATTTTGCAAATTTCCCTGCACTTCGCTGCACAGGAATGTAGGATGGAAAATGATGCTAAAAAAAATTGGGTTTGCCCTCATTCCGATCTAAATCTGAAATTCATAAGCAATGCATATAGGCATGCAAAAATTATGTGAAGCTCATCAAAATATTTTAATTTCAATAACAAATCCCACGAAATACATAAAATTAGTCAACAAGAGTATAGATAGAGGTAAGAATATTTGCTAGTAATTTTCTAACAAAAAATCAACCATCAGGGTCATTCCATGTACCATGTATAAAGAAATATCAATGTAAAAAAGCATGGCAAAAGCAGACACCGAATAAGAAAAGCAGCCAAATATACCTCTATAGTCTTTAAGACTAATTTCTTTGAAATCTCCGTCATCCAGTGCAGTAGCAGTGAATTCTGGTGCGGGAGACTGAATACGAAGTGAGCAAGATGACATTCTGTGTAAGGTATGATAATAACGCAATATTCTATGCTAAATACAAATAATATATATATACGTTAACAAAGTCATAAACTGTCAATCAGGCAGTAAGGCTGACAGAACGACACAAAGATGACAGGCTGATTTTATCAATAACATCAGGTAACATAAAAAAAAAATTTTACATCTGAGAGATTTTTTCCTATTGAAATTCTGAGCCAGACTGTAATCATTACCTAGTAGAAGAAACAAACTAACAGCCACTCAGCACTGTACATAGGAAAGGGCTACAATGAAGTACAGGTAAGATTCACTGCGCCTATCCATGAAAATGGTTTGACAGTCAATTTAAACCTTGGTCAATTGTACCACTATGTTTTTGGGGGTCTCATGAAGTTTAGTACCATATATCCGATTATCATAATAATTTCCTATGTTGCAAGCTACTCATCCTAACCCGGGAGACAATGCCAAATACTTGCAGCATTGGCGCCTCCTAGTTGGGATGAGAACATTCTGCCAGTTTTCATTTTAATGACATTCGGGAATATGGTACTAAACTTCACTAGACCTGTTTTTGGTGGGTCGATTCGCTTCCAAAAAAAAATTCCATTCGATTCGAAGCCTGAGGAAATTTTAGGAAAATTTGGTATAAAAAGTCATAAAGGATTGTTTTATGGCTGAAAATATTCAATCACATATTTCATGCATAAATAAAAAAAATATTTCATGCAAAAACAAATAGATCTAAAAGTCGTGGAATCTGTGGGAATTGAAGTGAGCTCGACCATATTGTTAGGCTGCATTATCGGGGTTCTTATTCTACTGTCTATAAGATGATTTTGAAATATGAAATGAAAATTATTAATTGACGAATTGTTCTTAATAGAATTTTATACTTGTACAAATTGACTGCCATCCAAGGAAAACATCCTAAAAATTAGCGAGTTTCACTCCTCAAAATCTCATTTTTGAGAAATCTTTCCCACATTGGACAAGAATTTTGAGTTTTGCTGAGTTTGCGATAATTCATAATCCGATAATACTGAATAGGCCTTCAAAAATTACATTTCAGAATTCCATTTCAATACCAGAATGCTGACGTTTGATACCACTCCTGTGCTGCTGGAAGAAGGCTACCCGTATGATTTCAGCAGAATTGAATAGCAAAATATACTTGACAGCCTTGGTCATTTTCTAGTGCAGTAGGCTATCGCCCTGTCGCCACTCTCCAAATGCTCTATAATCTTTAACCCATCCCAACTAAGACTCGTTCCAAGTCTAACTTGCATAATTATACTCATGATATTATATAATATTACTATAATGCAAAGAAATTGTAACTAAGTTACCAGGAAACGAACAACGCGGTGAACTTAACATCTGCCAGACAGTGCGTGACGTATAAGAAGATTTCGAAACCACAATCATTCAAAAACCACACTGTCAAAATTACGCAACTGAGAGAATATTGACAATAGGCCTAGCAGTAGCGCGAACACAGTAACGAAGAGATAGCTAAAACGGGAAGGAAATATAAACGTGACTAGTACAAAATATTTTTGCCAACAAAAACTTAACGTGTCGAGCATGAGCATGGTCCATGTGCGGCTCGTGCTCGACAAAACGCCTTAACAAGCGACAGACAAAACATATCTCAGACAGACAAAACATGACTCTGTTTTAATTACCATCCAGAAGCCACGTGGGCAACAGCGTCCGTTCAAAAACATTTGAACGCGCAAAAAATCGCGTTTTGGATCACAAAGTCGATACGCGGTTGAACTGCGGTCAACGCTTGGCGAAATAACATAACACAAGACAGACAAACATACCAAAACGTGACTAAGCTGTATTTACAAACTGGAAACCACGTGGTTGACAGCGTGGTCTTGTTACTGCGCTGCACAAAAATATTATATTTGTATACGTAGAAAATTCGCGCTTATATATACAATTTCGATTACGAAAAATATGACGCAACTATTTTTATTTCCCGAGTCACTATGCCTACGTGACGATCGGCACCGTAAATCGATGAAAATCTGCAAGTCACGGCGATTTGTTCGCCGATTGCCTCGGTAATTACGTTATTTCGAGGATGTGTTGAAATAATTTATAACTACGTGATCATAAATAGGCGAATAATCCTGTAATATTCACGGGGCAAAATGCTATATCCGTGCTGCCTTGCCAGCTGGCAGGCATTACTGAGTGAAACATACCAGAGGCATGGGCAGAAGTGGGATATGAGTAGTGTAAGTCGAAAACACATTTGTATGTATCGTGTTCTATCCTATCGCCAAAATATGCCAATTCATGCTCAAGATCGGCATTTAAAAAATTGAAAATTCTGCGATGTCGGCTTGGAGTCTACCATGAACATGAAAATTATCCTAGATTTATCCTCGATTAAACTCCTATTAGGCTCATAACGGTAATGTATTTTTTCATCAAAATTCGATCAGAGAAAAGTTGCAGGAGACATGGCAAATTTGAAAAGTCTCGTGAAACCACTTAAGTGCACAAAATGCGTTCATTGACGCGACTTTTACAAGTCATAGACGGATTGACAAAGTTTGTGAAACCTCCACAGTGAATACGCGTGAACTGAAAGCCAATCGAGTAGACCAGACCGAAAACTTAGTTCGGAGAAACAAGAGCGGAAAGCTTCCTTGAACAAAGACCACCAAAATATCTGCAAAATAAACAAAAGCGGGGCAATACTGCGACAAGTCCAGCAGACAAGCCCGGAAGAAAGCAGAGGTCCAACCACACTGATCACACGCCGCTGAAAGAGGCTGAGAATGCTGAGAACAGCGACAACGGCACTGCACCAAATGTGACAGCAACATTCCAGTAAGGGTCGAATCATGATTTGTACAAATGGAGAATGACCAAATATCCTCGATTTATCTTAGGTTAAACTCGATTTTATTCAAATGCAAGAAATTGACTTGTAGCTTAAAAAAACCTTAACGGAGTTCCGGATTTTTATTAAGTAATTTTGTTTTATTGCTGTTCACTACTAGGCCGGAAAGCGGTTACTATAATTACCGGAACGACCGAAAACCACAGAAACAACTATGAAGCGAGGGAAAAATGTACCAAAACGGCCCCAGTTGTACTTGGCCATTAGTTGATTAACCTAAAACGGTGTTTCAAAGTGGTTCCACCAACCTCTCCTCCCCAGGGTTGAAATTTAAAATCTGTGATAAGTGATTATGACATTTAGAACTATTACATCCCAATGATGATAGATAATAAGAAAGTGCAATAATAAGGTCAAACTCAATTTCTCATGACCAAATTGGTATTTCACCATCATTATAAAGTAAACATAGAAGCGTCCTTTTTTGTGTACGATAAAATCCAAGGCCAATCTGTTATTTTTTTTATTATTATTTTGAATAGTTGGAGTGGTTTTAAAACTCTGATTTCAGCATGGTATTAGGACCGACCAGCTTAACTACAGGTTAGGGCTGGGCAAAACCGAATCATTTTAAATTCGAATCTGATTCGAAGATTTTTTTTCGAATCTGATCAAATCGCTAATTCTATTAAAATGTCAAATATCCTATTTTTACTATTTCTATTATTGTCCCCAGTTATGTTACATTAAAAATTCACAGTTATGAGTCACAAATATTAGTATAGCAGACATAAAATCGGTGTATTTTTAATTACACTGCAGTCTGAATAGGAAAATTTTTATTTTAACGACAAAATGCAACCGATTTTGATCAATTTGACGTTGAAAATAAAAAATCTCCACTACATTTAGCAAATTTTTGTTTCTATTTCCGGTTCACGACTGATTCGAATAATCTGTGCTTCGAATCGATTCGAATTCGAATCGGATTGCCCGGCCCTAACTACAGGGATGTTTCGGTAAATTTTCCACTTTTTTTGAGGTCGTTTCTGTAGTTTTCGATAATTGGAGTAATCCTGCCAGAAGCAGTGCCAATATGGAACCAAATGACAGCCACAAGATGTAGTACCAGCAATTGCACTCTTAGTGGAAAACAATCTAAACGAAACTTAACTGCTATGGTAGAGTGCAGTAATCGATATCTGCCCTGGGCGATGGTAAAACCATCAGGGTTACAATTTTTGGAAAGATATGATATTCTTCTGTTCGGCTTAGCCTACCCAAATTGTTACACCTGGGTTGAGTGGTAGGCATGGATAATTGACCAGAGATCTTCAACTTGCAATGCCAACATGTTTAACCACTAGGCCATCGCGCCCACAAATCTCAGATTAACTTCTCCTGTCACCCCTTTTTGCAAATCACAGGATTATGCGTGATAAAATGGTAGACAATTTTGAGGGCAGACTTTCAACACACTTTGGGCAGGGTAAAATAATCTTGGAACAAGAAGAGCTCGGCAGTTTTTTCTGTATTCAGCATCATTGCTTGCGCGTAGGGCTGTGCAAAACCGAATCATTTGAAATTCGAATTTAATTCGGATATTTTTTTTCGAATCGGATCGAATCGCTGATCCTATATTTACTTTTACTATTATTGTGTCCATTATGATAATTGAGGAAATTTACAGTTAAAAATTACAATTATTACCCTTAACACACAAAGGCGATGTATTTTCAATCACACTCCAGTACAGGGGCGAAAATTTCCATTTTGACGACAAAATACAATCGAAAAATGAATAATTCCACTTCCATTCCTCTTTAGCAAGTTTTTGTCCCTATCACCACGTTTGATTCGAATGATCTGTACGTCGAATCGATTCGAATTGCCCAGCCCTACTTCTTGCGTGCGATCATATGTGGGAAAAAGTTTGTTTAAGCGATTGAAGGTGGAGTAATTTCAAGATGTCGTAATACTTAACATCATCAGTGAAGTGAAATAACGAACCATAGTCATCTCATGTGTGGGTACAGAGAGGGGTATGAGGGGAATGCACCCACCCTCATCAGCTTTTAAAATCCTGAAGTTGTACAAAAATGCATTAAAAAAACGTCAAAATTTATCTACGCGTATCTCTCCATCTTGTCTTGTTGGGAATAAAAGGGAAAATGGATGTCGGAAAGAGATCCTCTACTGGATATGCGGCACTTTGTATTCTTGAATGTTGCTTTTCGTTCATGGTCGAATTCGGGGCAAATATTTGCGTAATTTAACAATATATTTTCTGCCGAAATATACCATAAAATGTGCCATATAAATAAATAAAACATTTAGCTTGAATTTGGTTTCGTCAATTTTGTCGTTATTTGACATTTAGCCACCGACCTCCCAAACGTTGGGAGGTTTTTGTGCTATTGTCCTCTTTGCTAATCTAAGGTTACCATATTTGATGACGCTGAATGACAAACTTATATCATTAATACACCCAAATATTTTTTGAATGATTTAAATTTAGGAATCAGTCACATCATATGACTTATATTGACCCTTTAAATTTATTTTAAATATACGTAATTCCCAAATTTTTCCTGTATCTTTTTTTCTTCTTCATGTATAATAGTTCGCTCAAAGCAAACCGGAAGCGATGCCTAAAAGGGGCTAACGGCCACCTAATGGCAAAGAGCTACTACAACATGTGGTATGAGCAAAAGCACTCTATGCGGAAAATATTTCGAACGGAACTGAACTGCTATGGTAAAGTGCAGTGAGTCGTATCTGTCCTGGGCGATGGTGAAACTATCTCCCAATTCTTTGTTTTTTTTTAGTCGCCTCATACCACACGCAGGAAATACGTTGGGACTGTTCTGAAGCCCGTACCTCTTATTTCTAATATTTGAATAAATTCACTTCTCTTTTTACAATTTTTGACATTTTACCCAAATTCAGGCAATAATGGCAATTTTCCTCTTAACCATCAACTTCTTTTCATATTCCTATCCGGTTTATGACGACATAATTTTTCTTAAATCCAGCGGCTGAAGAAGATATCAAAAACGTCAAAGTAAAAATTTCGTAATAGTTTTGGCCGGTAGATGGCCGTTTTTTTTCTTTTTTCGCCTTCCCTGTGCCAAACCCCCTATCTCTAACTCGCCTTCCAATACAGAACCGCCCAACAAGGCGGCTGCCAGGTCACCTAAGCCCTGTCGCCTTCCTATTTCCATATGACTCTACCTCACCTATTAACTCCAGCCGACTGCTTGCGGTCTTCCCAAATGTTGAATTTCACATGTTTAAACGTTCTCTTGGCATAAACCCGTCGTGTATAAACTCGTATCTTTCCGGGATATCGATACAGATTTGTTGAGCAATAAAGTCGTATATTGTTGGAGGTGGTTCTAGGGGGGCGTATATTTGGAGCCGTTCAGGTTTTAGGGAGGCGATTGGGGTAGGACAGCTCCGGTGTAGCCAAATGGTCTGGGTACTACAGGACAACTTTAGAGAGCCGGATCAGCGGTGTGGGCAGGTCATGTGTGGGAAAATGCATTTGGGGCCGGGTAGGTTGGGTCAGGTATAGGAAGTTAAGTCGGGTCATTAGGGTTTAGGGAGGTGGGACGGGACAATTATATGGAAGCGGTTAGGATAGAACGGATCAGGTATACGGAAGCGGCTCGGTAGGATGGGTCAGGGAGTGAGTCGGGTAGGGTCAGGTATAGGAGAAAAGTGATATTTGAGGGTGGCTATGGTTCGATGGCCCCCTCCCTCACCAACTGAAATAGCCATACGATATTGCACTGTTTAGGTCGCATTCAGTCCTTTAACAAATTTTTGCGCCCCCGGCGCGATTTTTGGTATATTTTTATAGTAATATTCAATAAAAACTCTGCATTTCAGGAAAATAATTTCCAGGTCATATTTTGACCTTGAAAATTTTTCAAGTTTTGTAATCCGATTTGCCCCGATGATAGACCACATTATGCTCACCAACCACTTCAATTTTACTACAAAAGGAAGAAAAAAACATACATTTTTTACAATATCTTTGTTTTAAGCATGAGCCACTGATGGACCGCACCTCGACGGTGCCTTCCTTCTGCGTCCGACACCTAACAAAACGATTGAACAAAGTTGGAAGCATCTAAGCGTTGCCAACATTGGCCATTTCGTCTGTGTACTTTTTTTATTTTTTGCGGTTTCATTACATTATTTAGCTTTTGTTATAAAATTTCGCTCTAAGCAAAGCCGAAAACAACTTGTAGAACCCGCCAACTAACGGCCATTCAAAAAGCTAATAGCTTCTACAAGATATAGTATCAGCAACTGCACTGTAAGCAGAAAAACATTTCACGCACAATTAGCCCGACTCTGTGGCTCAGTGGTTAAGCGCGATCGTATTGTCTGAATGACCGATGGGCCGAAGCTTGACCGTTTCACCACCGAGTGTGCACTTAAGCAAGGCACTTCGGAGGTAAAAAAAATAATTTCATGCAGAATTAAACCACCATGGTGGAGTGCAGTAAGTGGTTGTGCTGAGACCGTGATAAAACCAACTATATCTTTTTTGTTTTCTTCAAGTCGCCTCCTACGACACGCAGGAAATACCTTAGCACAATTCGTAAGGTCGTTTTCAGAATCAGGCGCGTGCAGTTGCCTTTTTTGTATAGTGTTTTCAAAGAAGGTTGGGAAGCATGGCACCTCCCCCCTTCGCCGGACGTAAAAGGCCTTGATGAAGTGTTTTAAAACATATAAAAAATACTAAACATTTTTTTAAGGGCGCGCGTTAGTTATTTCCAAGATTTTCCAGTTTCAAGCCATGGAAGCTTATTTTTTAACAATTTTGCGCGAATTTGGGGATTTTTTTTCCTGATCTTCAATGAAAAATTATAGACATACATTGCTTTTGCATACATCGCCTAATATGACGTCGTAATAAGACCACCAAATATCACTTCCGCTCTCCCCTTTTTTATTTTTTTTTTGCCTCAGCTACGTCATCCTATCCCGGCGAAGCGCGTTCCATCTATGGCCCATGCTTGACAAATGTACATATCTAATTGAGTAAAATCGCAATCGCCGCATTATTCACTCCCATCGAAAAAATTCCCATGTCAGCTTTTGCCAAGCATGGGTCACTGATGGATCTTGTCGACGAGACGAGGTTTATCTGTGTCCGATACTTGCCAAAATGATATTTCTGATTGCGATTCGGAAAAGCCGTATATGCAATCACCCGCGCGATTTCGACTTCTCTGACCTGTGTACTAAGTCTGGCATTTGAGCTCAAACCCGGCGTACACACCAGTGACTTTCCTAGGGAAATACCCGAGAAATTGCTCGACGGCGCAGACGAAGATATCTGTTCTGAGTTAGAAATGTTCCGCATTCCGCTTAAAAAGATCGCTCGACAGGCTTTCACATTTACAAGTTTAGGATAGGGTCGTTGCACATTTATTCAGTTTGATTCGTCATTCACGAACCACAGATTGTTCGATTAGATTTTCTAGCTATTGGAAATCAATGGAATTAAAAATGTTTATGGCTTGGTTTCAGTAAGTGTGGTTTTTAGTGTATTTGCCTATTATTGTTAAAAGCTTGGAAGCTTCCGATTCGATTCTGAAAGGAAAGGTATAGAGGTCTCGGACATATCTGGTTTTGAAGAAAGGCAGATGAGATAGATTAATAATAACTCTCCCTCTCAATCTAGCACGAATCTGTACTGTAGAAGTTTACTTCGAAGTATATCTAAATCACACACATACTTTTCACTTTTTGTTGTTTAAAAATGGGGGATTTTCCAACCAATACCGCCAACATTTTTGGCCTTCCCCGGTGAGCATGTTTTTAAAAAATTTGATTTTGTTTGTGCCCCCGTCTGATGATTTGGGTTCATATATCGCAACCAGGCCATATTCTAGGCATGAGACATGGAAATGTTGTTTTCTAGTGGTAACCAGGCAGTAATTTTATTTCGTCATATATACGCCACAGATAAGCCGCGCGGCGCGATCCATCAGTCACTCATACTTCATAATATTGACAGAACTGTTATAATAGTGCAATACTTTTTACATTTATCGGGTAGATATTTGCTTTTCGAGTCAGATTTCTACAGTAATGACTAGACCGTTGCTCTCACACGCAGAGCTCAAAATAAAATCGTCGTTGTTCACAGGCGCAGAACTTAGCTAAAATTGTCGTCGGTCGTCTAAATATTAATTACGTTTTGTCTGAAAGCCGTTTACGGTCTTTCGATATATCGGAGAAATCATATTTTTTATTTAAATCTGTCCACTGCACCGCAGGGATTAGAGTACCAGCGTACTTAGGGGGGGCAACCAAAAAAAAAAACGACCGGTTAAGTACCTTAAAACGTGCGAAATCTATCGATTTTAAAATATTACACATATTTAGCCCATTTTTGGCTTTGAAAACACCCTTTCGTGCCTTCTGCGCTTTTTTCTGGAGAAATTTGGCGCCCATTATAATGTCATAAATACCCCATTGCCCCCGCTTCCCCCATCAGTGTACACGCGCTACATCCTTTGGAATCATTATATTTTGTAGGCTATGAATTACCTTTTTCAAAATGAGGAACAATGTATTAAATTGTTTATCCCAAATAGGTTTTTTCTAGTATGCGAGTTGATTAATAAGTTCCTCTTTTTGCGGCGATGGTTTCCGCCTTTAAGCATCAGTCGCAGACGACGGATTGCGTTTGAACGCCGAAAAATTTGCAGATTTAGTCACAAAGGCTTCAGGAGTCTAGTTATTTTGCCATCATCGCGGTTCAGGGTCTAGGGAAACGACAAGATTGGACCATGAATTTTGACAAAGTATTGGTCAAACATGTGTCACATCCCGGTCGGAACTGGACCGCCATGGTAAAATGCAGTAAGCGATATCTGCCCTGGGTGAGGATGAAGTCATCTACCACTTTTTTGTTGCCATTTAGGTGCCTGACTAAATTATCTTTCCTCCTGAAAGTTAACAATATTAATTGGAGATATGAGAAATATGCGCATTAAGTGCCGGAAAAATAGGTACATTCAACCGAACGAAGATTTTCCACTACGTTTTATAGAAAAAACAAACATTTTTTTGCGTGCCTTCGGAGCGCAAGCATGTTTTCTTCATTTTGGGCAATTTTTCCTCACAAAAACGATTTAATCTATTTTAAATGTACCCCCGAAGATTTCAAATCTTTCGCCGTCGTTGACCTCAATAATTGAGTCACGACGTCATCGACGTGGTTGTTATCTAGTATGCAAATCAATCAATGTTCCTCTTTCTCAATGAAATTTTCCAATTTCCAAGTATGGACAATAGATAAACCAGGTCTTGTTGGCGTCAATTATCACTGGCCCATAACAGGCGAAGGTATGTATATCTTGAAGAAAATTTCCAAATTGCGCTCTCAGTCGGGAAATATCGTTGAAACATCGCCTGTTAAGATTGAGCCACTGATGGAGCTGCGATTCAAGCTTGATAACTTAAATTTCTCACTCGATAATCAATTCTCCGCTTCAAGGATATTTTTGACGGATGTGCGATTCGTGTTTGCGTATTAAAGTCAATATTATTTGTCGTGACGGAAATCGGCTTGTCGTCTTAGTCTACCAAAATTTCGTCGTGTTCCTACAGAAAAAGACTACCAAATCAGGTTTTAGTTAAGTACGAGCCACAGCGGCGCGATCCATCTGTGACTCATACTTCACAAAATATAATTTCCGATTAGAGTATGGTGTGATTGGACGATGACCACCTTTTCCGTGCCTTACGATTTTATTTGAAGAGTGCAAGCATAGGATTCTATTTCTACTAGTTCGGCTTCATTTTGTATCAGCTCTTTGTAACTTGAGTGGCCAATAGCTGTTTTCTTTAGGCGCTGCTTCCGGCCTTGCTTAGCTAGGGCTTGGCAGAATCGAACCACTTAGAATAGTAATTTTTCGAATCGGATCGAATCGTGGTGATAAAGAAACCCGACTCGCCGGGACTCGAACCCGTGACGCCAACATGATGACCGCTAGGTCATCGCGCACCCTCATTTAAATACAAGGGACTGAGAGAAGCAATGTACTTCCAATTTTGACATCCTCTCGGAGCGCAAAAAAAATTATCCAAAATCGAAAATATTTTTGTTTTAATTTGTCGTTCCAATATGAAATTCCAGTGTATTTTGCAAGTTTTTGTTTCTATGATCGATGTACGCCTGATTCACATCAATTGTGCTTCGAAGCGATTCAAATCACCGAATACAATTGCCAAGACCTACTTGAAGCGAATTCTATCTAATATACTAAAAATAATAATCATATATGGTCGTCTAGATATAAAATTTTATTTGCAAATAAACATATAAAATATATACATTAACATGAGTGTTTCTTCAAGCTCTGTAAGCGAAGATCAGCCTTCATCAGTAAACACTGGGGAAACAGAAGGAAGGGGATTGATTTATACGACAGGTATCAGCCTTTTTGTGTTGCATTTTAGTATTACTCTAAACAAAGTATACAACCACGGTTCAATTGGGCTGGGCAATATATTCTGTGATTCGAACCACAATTTATTGATTTGTATCCCGTGTCGGATTATTTAATGCGAAAGAATTGCTGGGCGCCCGGCTCCGTGGCTCAGTCGGTTAAGTGCGATCGTATTGTCCGAAAGGCCGATGTTTCGATGCTTGACCGTCTCACCACCGAGTGTGCCCTTCAGCCAGACACTTCACGGGTAGCTGTAACACAGAACCGATACACAGTCACTATAAAGGTCCGTGAAGGTCCGTGCCTAACAGTTGGTTGGTATAAGCCCCCCTCCCCACCGGTAGGTTCACGGAAGGCCATAGCAAATAATTTGAAAACCCTAAAAAAATGAAAAAAAAGAAGAGTTGCTGGACATCTCGTTGAAACGCGGTTGTTCACGTAGGGAAAATTAGTAAAGTTTGGACAAAATCTGTTATAATCAGCTGGTGAAACTGGTAACTGAGCCGTATTCTCCGCTTTCCACTCGCGCAGGATAAAAATAAATATTAAATTCTTATTTCTTTTCTCCAGTTCCACAAGCACCAAAACTAAACAAAGAAGTGAAATGGGATGAGAACGACAGAACAAGTACTCGCATAACATGGGAAGGCACAGCAACAGCACAGTAATTCTAATAGTTAAATATGTTATAGTTGTCTTTTCTATGCTATATGCATGTATATTCAATACTGTGCTTATCAACAATAAGGGTCATGTGCTCCATGCCCGATAGGGTACCGTTAGGGCTGGACAAAAGCGAATCATTTGGAATTCGAATCTGATTCGAATAATTTTTTCGAATCGGATCGAATCGTTAATTTCATATTAATAACAAATATTCCATTTGGAGTTTACTATTATAGTCTCCATTATGATGATTAAGAAATATACATTTACAAATTACAAATTTTAGCATAAATTGACTTAAAAGCGATGTATTTTCTTTTTAACGGCAAAATACAATCGATTTTGGTCAAATTTGACCAAAATCGATGGCATTTTGTCGCTAAAAATGGAAAAAAATGCACTTCATTTGCAATGCTTTTGTTCCTATAACCGATTCACAATTGTTTCGAATAATCTGTACTTCGGTTCACCGAACTGAATTGCCCAGCCATAGTTACCGTAATACGATGCAAACATCAAGGATCAACCATGTAAACAAAAACAGGGCAAGTTTTTGCTTTTCGTAGCCTTTTTTACATCTGTTTCCATCGTGAAGAACATCTTCAAGCTTTAGATTTCACAGGTCATTCATTATTCCTTTGGTATATTCTTTTTCGATAATGGTATCTTCCTCTTGTCAACATGAAAGAGTATCCAACGGAAAGCATGTTGACAGACATGGGGAGCCCGGATGGAGACAACTACCACGAGCAATGCGCACGACGCAACCAGTATTTTCTATTCTAGACTGGTTGATCTCAGTCAAAAATACAGTAGCGAGATATGTTTTGTCAAGCATGAGCCATTGATAGATCGCACTGCCAAGGCGAAACTAGGTAAAAGCACTAAAAGTACTGTTAATAAACTTGGTGAACTCGGTATTTTCACCCAGAATCGCCAACCCTAAATCGGAATCATCGAAATTGGTTAAAATCTTAATTCTACAGCAGAAAGTCCTTGAAATCTTTTTATCTTTAAGGAAAAAATCAAATTACTTGTTCTTTTACGGGAAAGGAAATAAAATCGCTACAAATTCGACAACAAATTTTTCTCCACTTGTTGTCATCTTGCACTATTTCACTGAAATGAGGATTCGAACATTTCGAATCGTATTTATTCTAATCACTCA
Source organism: Styela plicata (assembly GCA_963675895.2). Taxonomy (NCBI): domain Eukaryota; kingdom Metazoa; phylum Chordata; class Ascidiacea; order Stolidobranchia; family Styelidae; genus Styela; species Styela plicata. The sequence goes on along the minus strand of OZ023146.1, from coordinate 17,878,227 downwards.
GGACCTTTTTTAATTGGAATTCACTCACCGACTCATTCGGCTCATTAATCTGTGCCCAAGATCCAACCCAGGGTGTATTAAATTGGGTACGCTCGGCTGAACCGAAAAGTTTTTCTTCATTGAAGTTCATTCTTGAGCCGAAAAAAGGCCGAAAGCACTGTCTAATAGGAACCAATCAACGACCGCTCAATAGAAAAAAAACCTACCAAAACATGTAGATGTGGGCGCGATGGCCTAGTGGTTGAACATGTTGGCATCGCAGGTTAAAGATTTCGGTTTCGAGGTCCGACGAGTCTGGCTCGCTTATTCATACCCACCACTCAACCCAGGGTGTAATAACTTGGGTGGGCTAAGCCGAACAGGAAAAGATGGTATCTTTCCAACAATTGTAATCCTGTCCGTCTATAACTGGCCGCTGTTACTGGGCCTTGGACAGGGTGATCCACTATAAGAAGTGGCTATAAAAAAAAAACTGTACTCTAAACGGAAAACATCCCAAATGGAACTGAACCACCATGGTAAAGTACAGTGTGTGGTATCTGCCCTGGGCGATAGAAAAACCTATCCACCACTCCTTTGCTTTTTTTAGTCGCCTCCCACGACACGCAGAAAATACTTGTGGACTATTCCAACGCCCATACCTACAGGGCTTGCTCCTAAAAGTACCAAATCTAATTGAAATATTGAAAATTAAATGCAAATTTTAGTAAAACAGCCAAATCACCCCTTTTATTTGACAAGAAAAATAAACAGTTCAAAGTCGGATCATAGTTTTGTTTCGATGGGTATTTTTTTGCTCGTCGAATAAATATGACGCCGTAAAGTAAGCAGAGACGCGGATTTTGTACACGGATCATTGAGTTGCCGAGAGTGGTACAGAAGGTATCTTAATCGATTAACTTGTTTATTTTACAGGCAAGAAAGATACATCATAACATGGTGGGCGAACGAATCTGATAAACAAGAAGCCGAATCAAACGGTCGCGAATACGTCTTAACTGAACTGAAGGAGGGTTCTGTATATTTTGTCAGAATGATCCAAATCAACAGCGAAGGACAGGAATCAAACCCTTCAAACATTATAAGATTTGAGACAGGTTGGTTTTGAAATAATTTCATTTCCTCCCTGTGAAAAAAAACGTGTCCAGGTATGTTTGGTCAAGTATGAGTCACTGATGGATCGCGCCGAGAAGGCGCGGTCCGTCTGTGGCTCTTGTTTGACGGAATAAAATTAATGTGTTTTTTTCAATTTGTGATGGTATTAAAATTTGACAGCTTATTTGAGTTGTTCCGGTCAAAGTAGTCCCCTAGTATTGTTCGATTATAAGTTCCCCATACTGTACCAAAGACGCAGCAAAATATTCGGTTATTTGGTTGTAATCTCAGGATAGGAGAGGATTTCATTTTTATCCTGCGGGAGGGGAAAGCCGAGGACACAGCTTAATCATATGGCGAACCACAATTTGTGGTGCAGACACCAGTTTCGAATCGAGGGTGAAGGTTTTTGGCTCAGCATTGGCTTGGCATTTACTAATTTATCCTGTGCATGGACCTGGTTGGCAGAGGAAGCCCTAAGCAACGCTTACGTGAACCCCCGTGCACCGGCGAAGCGTCCAGCGGATCTCTTCATCGAGTACAAAGATTTGTTGGTTCTGACTCCTACATTTACGTAGCCTGCACCACACGGGGTTTCAGTAACTCTGTTCGTTTTACGAGGCTTTCATAAATAATAAGCATCTCGCAACCTTGTTCCGAGGGAATTTCAATATAAAAATATGATAAATAAATATATAGAGTTTTCGGCTGCAAATATGTCGCCAAAAAGGGCAGTTTCGAACATTGGGAATATACATTGCAAATGAGCGGTAGACTCACACTTGCAACAGTACAGCATACGACATTTTGGAGTGATCTGCAGTGGAGACATAATGAAATCATGCGACGACTCAAAATCTGAAAAAAATCCTCTAAATTTACTGATTTCAGTTTGTTGCTTTTTTTTAATCAAAATTCACACTAAGCAAGTCTAGAAATAGACCCTTGAAAGTGCTTCACATACGTCCACAAGACAAACAATCGCGCTAAATGTAGAGAGAGAGAGCAACTATGCCTCGACTACACCCTGAACGGAAATAGCCCATACAGAACTGAATTACTACGGTCGACTGCAATGAGTATTATACGCCCTGGGCTATAGTGATATTATCCATTTTGTTTGAACCTGTATTTATTTTTTAGGAGGATCACTCATTTGTGATGATCACCCTGAGCAAGGCTCTCTACTTGCGGCCACTTTTGAGTAGCAACGATTATCATCCCCCTTATATGTAGGGCTGAGCAATTCGATTCCGTAATTCGAATCGATTCGAAGTACAAATTATTCGAATCTATCGCGAATTGTTTATAGGAACAAATGCTTACCAAATGGACTAGAATTTTCATTTTTAATGACAAAATGCAATCGATTTTGGTCAAAATTGACCAAAATCGATTATATTTTGTCGTTAAAATATGAAAATTGTTGCTTTTAGGCATGGAGTGTGAATTAAATATACTCTTCAAAGTCTGAATTTCTTGGTTTTCACAATGAAGAAAAGTTAATATTGTAAAAATGGGATATTAATTATTTACATCGAATTCGTGATTCGATCCGATTCGATAAAATTATTCAAATCAAATCTGAATTTCCAAATGATTCGGTTTTGCCCTGCCTTACTTATATGTAGTGGCGACTGAAATTATTTCCCATTTCATTTAAACCAGTATTTACCTCATTATTTTCTTCTAAGTGCATTTCAGGACAAAAGATAAAAATATAAAATCAAAAACTGCATTCTGAGCGTAAAATTTTGTCAAAACATCTTTGCTAAGTATGAGTCACTGATGGATCGCGCCGTCGCCCGTCGAGGCGCGGTACATTTGTTACTCGTGATTGACAGAATGAAATTTATGATTGGGGGAAAGCTATAATAGAGTTAGGGCTGAGCAATTCGATTCAGTGATTCGAATCGAATCCATTAGAAGCACAATTTATTCGAATCGTTCGTGAATCGTTCATAGAAACAAAAACATGCAGAATAAACTAAAATTTTCATTTTTAACACAAAATGCAATCGATTTTGGTGAAATTATTCCTTTTAGACATTGAGAGTGAATTGAAAACACACTATAAACTGTAAATTTCCCAATTTTCACTATTGAGACAAGTTGTAATAGCAATAATGGGATGTTTGTTATTTACATAGAAAATTAATGATTCGATCCGATTCGAAAAAATTATTCGAATCCGATTCGAATTCCAAATGATTCGGTTTTGCCCACCCCTAATTATAGTGCTGTGAGTGTTATCCTCCCTAGGCGAAGATGAGTGATAATGATTTTTTAAACTATACCTCCAAAATATATTTTAGGACCAAAGAAGCCATGCAATATTCAAGTCTTGAACTACGACCCATCACCACATAACAGTCTACTGGTGAAGTTCGAAGATTCAAACCAAAAACGAGTCAAACACGAAGTTGTCTTCCAACCTGTCAGCGTCGGGGACAAAATATCAGTTCCGGTCGAAAAAGGAATAAATTTTGTCTTGGTGAAAGATTTGGTCCCTGGGGAGTCATACAGTGTAAATGTATTAGCAGTGAATGGTGAACTCAGAAGTGATCAGACAAATCATCCTGCATTGGTGCAAACATGTGAGTCAATGCTCTTCTCACTAAACTATTCACTCGTGATAGCAACCTATTTTTTTATTGAAATTCACTCTGAGCAAGGCCGGAAGCAGCGCCCAAAGGACACCAACCAACGGCCACTCAATAGCAAAGAGCTACTAAAATATTTAGTACCAGCAACTGCACTCTAAACTGAAAACATCCCAAATTAAACTAAACCATCATCGTAAAGTGCAGTGAGTGGTATCTGCCCTGGGCAATGGTAAAGCCATCTACCACTTCTTTGTTTCCTTTTAGTCGTCTCTTACGACACGCAGGAAACACGTTAGGACTATTGTAAAACCCGTACCTACAGGGCATTTAGTTCTTAAACTACTTAAGTAAAGTGAACTCAGGTAGTTGTCGTTTGGCTGCATTTTAGTCATTTTTAATAGATTTGAAGGGTACAAACTTCAAATAGTTTATTTTGAAAACTTTTTTTAAGAGAAAATATAATTTACCTAGTTTTTTATACTATGCAGCTAGTTTTTTTCAATCAGGTACCTTTCATTATATTTGAATTACTTTTCGGACGAGTATATTTCAATTTTTTGCGACCCTGCGGCGGGTAAATACCGAAATACTTTACAACTACATTCTATAAAATTCACCTGAATTTAAATTTTTACTAACGAAAATGAAGAATTTTCGCGCAAAAAAATAGGATAAATGGCAGGGATGAGGGCGGGACTAGAAACTTGCTAAACCCAGTTACCCAAATCGGAAAAGTTTTGTCAAAGCATATTTTGTTGAGTTTGTGTCACTGATGGATCACGTCGATAAGACGCGGTCCATCTGTGGCGCATGCTTGACAAAATGGAATTTCTGATTGGGACATTGTAACAAAATGCAGTAATGGCCATAATTTTACGCTGTGATATTAAAATGTATATTCGTCTTTTTAGGCCCATGGGCCGTTGATGGAACGTTTTCGTATGGTGCGACCGTGCTTAACTGAAAAATCCGGCTTAGGAAGGAATAGGATATCATTTTTATCCTGTGGGAGAGGAAAGCCGATAATACAGTTTAACCATATGGCGAACCACGACCACTCTCGTGCAGATACCAGTTCCGAATTGGGGTGAAGGTTTTTGATTATCGTATTTCTCATTTTTCCTGTGGATGGATCCGGTTGATGAAGGACGCCGTAAGATGCGTAGCTCGAAGCGTATTCTCAGCGCTTTACCGATGGAGCTAACCGGGCACCCCAAACCGAGCTTGTAACTAGAATTAATCTGACCTTTTTTCGGGTGAGGGCGCAGCATCCTTGCCTGTCGACTAGTCTGATAGTATTTTTATTCTCTTTCACATAGACCCAGACACTCCACCAAATATAAATAAAGAAGTTGCTCCCAACGGTCTCAAGATTCAGTGGGATCATCTTAAAATCAGACCGAAGAAATATAAAATATACTGGGAAGCAAATGGAGAGAGGAACAATGACGAAACGGTCGAGAACGAGTACTTCTTACGCAATCTGGAGCCGTCTTCAATCTATAAGTTCAGAGTTTCAGCATGTAATGGAGCTGGGGAGGGAGAGAAAAGCAAAGAACTGGAGCACGTTACAGGTAGGGCTGGGAAATCGGAATCATTCATAATTTCGATCTTTTTTCCATCGAAGTCAAATTCAAAAGCAGCAGTAGGGAACCAACTACCGACCACTTTAATGGCAAAGACCTACTACAAAGGACAGATCCAACAACTGCACTCTAAGCGAAAAACCTTCGAAACAAAACACAACTGCCATGGGTAAGTGAATGAGTGTTATCTTCCCTAAGCGATGGTACAACCATTTACCTTTTCGATACTTTTCCGAATCGATTCAATCGTTAGTTTTATAACAAATAATAGATGTGGATAACAGATGTTTTGGCAATTTCAATATGTCTCTATTACCGAAATAAATAGATGTATAGATATGAATTAACTAATTAGGATATCAACCAACGGCAACTAACAATTTACTTTCTTTAAACTGAGCCAAGGCTTCTATTGCAGCAAAATCATGTTTGATCAAATATAGAGATATGTCGCTCGTATTTTGCTGTTAAAACATTCACATTCATTTGGCAAGTTTCCGTTTGACTGTTATAAATAATTTTTGCTTCAAACGTCCATCAATCAAATGGAATCGTTCAACCTTATAAATAGCTGAGGCATATACTGGGATTTGTGGAAAAACTATTTTGCTAGGTACCCAGTAAGACATTCTATTCTGTCAACGGGGCTGGGCAAAACCAAATCATATGGAATTCGAATCTGATTCGAATATTTTTTTCGAATAGGATCGAATCACCAATTCTATGCATATAACAAATATCCCATTTTTACTATTATAATTTGTCTCCATTGTGAAAATGAAGAAATTGATAGTTCATAGTGTATTTTCAATTCACACCAGGAGCAACTACTTTCACATTTTAAAGAAGCGATATAATGGATTTTGGTCAAATTTGACCAAAATCGATTGCATTTCGTCGTTAAAAAAGAAAATCCTAGTTCATTTAAACAAGTTTGTGTTCCTATGAACGAATCACGATTGATTCGTATAAAATGTGCTTCGCACCGATTGAATCACCAAATCGAATTGCCCAGCCCTACTGTCAAGCTTGTGCCGCAGATGCCTTCTCGACGCGATTCATCAGCGACTCATACTAAACAATAATATACATTTGGGCACTGATGTACGGCGTTGGCAAGGCGACGTTGTTCCTACTAACGCTATGTTAAGGCAACTTTGATTTCATTTCAATTTAATCCGCCCAGACTTTCCGAAATGTATTGTCGATAAACAGATCATTTTAGTGGATGGCTTTTTTCTCAGGAGAATCTCGAGTTTTTTCCCACTCCCTTAGTGATTTTATATTTTACGTATTTCGAAGGAATTTTGGTTCAAGTTAACTTCACCTTGGTTCTCAAAAATTTCATTTTTATCGATTTAAATATTTTTTCCGTGAACTTTTAATTTTAAGAGATAATATGATTTTTGCGAAAAACAAAATATATGATAAATTTTTTTGTTGTAAATTTACAACCCAGTCCTGATTTCGCTGCATAATACGAAAACTATCATCTATAAACAACGATTGTGATTTCTTGTTTCTTAGAGCATAATATTGTTGGATATACGTTGTTTTAAATGCTTTTTGCTCCATATATTGTCTGTCTAACAGCCACCTCTGTGTGCGTTTGTCACGTAATCTCGAAATTAACGCTTCGCCCCGTAGATGCCGACTCCAAGCACATATTACCTGCGTATCCCAAAAGATGACAAACTAAAAGGAAACAAATGGCCCAGGGCAGGTGCCACTGACTGCACTATATTATGGCGGTTCGGGTTGTTTTCAACTTATAGAAAGCCATTCATTGCTGGTAGTATATTTTGCAGTAGCTCTCTGTCATATGGGTGGTCGTTCGTTGATTCCTTTTGAGGCATTTTTTGGCCAAATTTCAATAAAAAAAAAGTTACGCAAATTAATCTTCCATCCCTATACCGATGATACACATATTTTTCATCTTTTTCCAGCGCCCAGTGCACCCGTGAATGTCCAGGTATCCAACAACCCAAAAGCCAAAGAGAGAAGTTTCATTGTAAAGTACGAAGACCCCAAACCTATGGCGAAGAAGTCATATCGCACAGTTGCTACGGGTTTGGATGGAAAAGTAGTTTCGGAAGTCGAATCTGAAGATTATAATGTGGTTCTCCGTGATCTAGAGCCTGGGCAATCGTATTATATCCACGTTGTTGCGATATATCAGGGACTTGAAAGCCCCTTGGCTCATTATCTCAAGAAACAATAATGAGATATCGCTTTAAAACGTGTACATTGTGATGAAATTGCTGTAAATTTACTGTTTATTTGCTGTAATTGCATATTTCAAAAAATTCGAAATCGCTTTGTCAATGAAATCTAACCTAATTATGCAGTCTTAAAGTATCACACCTTGGCGATGCGGCCAAGTAATTACTGTCAA
>OZ023146.1:17750256-17870445 GCA_963675895.2 Styela plicata | reverse complement strand
CCTTTCAGAGGGGAAACAACACTATGAATGCCAAAGATTGGACGGTCGCACTTTAATCATACAAAACATCCAAAGTATCTCTCCCACCATCCACATACCACTCGCTGCACTTAACTATTGTGGTTTTCGACGAAATAGAAAATATACATCTATGTTTAAAAATATTGTGAATGGCATTAGCTAAGAAGAAATTAAGTTAGTTTCCACTCCCCCAGGGATATCCACTGACTGCACTCTACTATAGCGGTTCAGCTTTATATGAAATATTTTCCACTTGGAGTGCAATTTTTGGTTTTCTACGGCTAGTGCTCGTTTGCTGGTTCCTTCCGGATGCGTTCTTGCTTTGAGTAATTTACCAATGAAAAAGTGTATTTCTTGCTTTAACTGCTATTTCCGCAATTTAATGCAATAAAATAATCATTGTGTAACACAATAAGTGCGCGAGTTCGATTTAACTAGGAAAGTTGGGCGGGGGGATTCGATTCGATGATTCAAAGTACAAATTATTCGAATCAGTCGTGAATCTATCATGGGGAAAAATGATAAAAGAAAGTGCAATTATCAAACTTTCCCAATCTGAAATTTTATTTTGTCAAGCATGCGCCACAGATGGACCGCGTCTCATCGACGCGATCCATCAGTGACTCATACTTAACAAAAGATCCTTTGACGAAATTGTTCCGATTGGGTTAACGACGAAATATCCCTAGAACATTTTTTGATTTATTTTTGCTCCTAGAAGACGTTGTGGCTGAGTGATTATCATATTGGTATCGCAGGTTGAAGATTTTTGTTTCAAGTCCCCGCAAGTTCGGCTCGTTATCCGATGCCCGCCATTCAACAAGGGGTGTAATAACTTAGGTAGGTTCGGCCGAATTGGTAAGTTCATATCTAGTCCACTAGTCCTTTCGTCTATAAGTAGCTTCTGTCACAGGGCCTTGATAAGGGCAATCCACTCAAAGGAGTGAATTTAAAAATGGAATCGTACCAACAAATTTATTGATTTTGGAAATAAGGACAGATTGCAATAATAAAGTAACGTTAATTTGCTCTTTAAATGAAATTAGTGAATTGATGCGATAAAACAAAATAAAAATAAATCTAATAATAAAATCTAATCGACGCTCTCCATCAGTGACACATACATAACAAATGTTTTGAAACAATTCATAACAAGCTACAAAAGCTACAAATTCCTTGATTGAGCTGCTTCTGGCCTTGCTTAGAGTGAATTTCAATAATAAATAAGTGTTCTTTAAAACGCAAAATGCAACAATTCTGCTTACGACTACTCGCCGTTGAATGCATTTAAACTAGTGAATTTTTTTTTAGCAATTTAAACCCATCGGTGCGATTTCTTGTCATTTGAATCAAACATACGATGTAGTGCAGTATTAGTTCAATGCCTCATACGATTTAGTAATGTTTCGTGCAATTCTTTCGTTTTACTCATGGCAAAAGATGGGGATGTTGCAACTTAATCTAACTCTCTTTCTAACATGCTTTCGACGGCAAATCATCCTAAAAATATTTTTTTACCTGAAATCTGATTAGGTTCGGAAATAACCCAAATTTTTTTTCGCGCGCCTTCGCCGCGTATTCTTTGCCTAGAACTATCAATTTTATGATGCGATGTATAAGGGTCTTTTAACTGCCTTTAACGGTAGGAAAAGTCAGCGCGCAACTGTATTTAGACATAATTAGATCATTTTAGGCTTCATGAAAATATATAATAAAACCATATGTTTTAGAAAAAATTTTCCACCTGCGTCATCGATTATGACGGCATAATTCCCCTTCAAAAAACTTGTCTAAACTTACCGTCTTCTCATATTGAAGGTTCAAAACACGCCAATGCTGATGTCAAACCATCTACCACATTTAATTTGGTCGAAAAAGTTGATTCTACAGCCTTATTTCGATAAGTAAAATATAAACAGGACACAGAGTGCCCCGAAAGTGCCAATACCCGCAAACGCAACGTCATTATATAGTAAATCACAATATTGGCACGAAAGGAACAATTACTCATTTTGACACTTTTGTCTGAAGATATGATGCGCCGTGTATCTGTGTTTCATTCTAAATATATTAATAAGAACCGCAAGGCCCGCTGGAAACGTTGATACAATAATTGACTATTACCTTCTGCTTTCACGTTTCGCAAAATTTCACTTCTTCTTTGAGAGAGGAGGAGTTTATGTGCCTACTATTTTAGGCAGCATTGGTTTTATTCACATCTTACTCAGTCGGGTATTCAGAACCTTGAAAAGGGGAGAAAACTTTCTGGTTCAAATTATGCAATAAAGTTTACTGTCGAATATTTATTGTAGTTCACGACGATAGCACAAAGCACACCGTACTTCCTGTTTATCAAGCTCAAACACACGTGAGCAGGATTATGGAGAAGGGTTGGTAACCTCATGTCACCAGGGATGCGGATTTGTCACAACTCATGAGTATTCCCATGTCACCGGGGATGCGGATTTGTCGAATGTGAGTCGAATCTGAAGTCGAATCTGAAGATTATGATGTGGTTCTCCGTGATCTAGAGCCTGGGCAATCGTATTATATCCACGTTGTTGCGATATATCAGGGACTTGAAAGCCCCTTGGCTCATTATCTCAAGAAACAATAATGAGATATCGCTTTAAAACGTGTACATTGTGATGAAATTGCTGTAAATTTACTGTTTATTTTCTGTAATTGCATATTTCAAAAAATTCGAAATCGCTTTGTCAATGAAATCTAACCTAATTATGCAGTCTTAAGGGATCACACCTTGGCGATGCGGCCAAGTAATTACTGTCAAAAACCAGTGATTTTGTTGCATTTTTGTTAAAGCGTAGCTCTTCACTATTCAATTGGCCGTTCGTTACTTTCTTTGCTGAGAGCGACCTCAATCAGAAAAAAACCATAATTTAATGAATTTATTTTTATTAGATTCTAGAATATAGTACCATACAGATCTCCTACATTGTGATAAAAATGCAAAAAATCGCCGTCTTTGACAGTAATGTCTCAGAGGGGAAACAAAAATTTTTGAATGAAACTTGTGCGGCGAAGGAGCGCAATTTATTATGAAAAAACTCAACAAGTTAGAGCCAAAATGACAATAAATCTGTAGTATTTACGATTACACGTCGAGGGCGCGCAAAAATGTAGTGAAATAATATTGAACTTGACTTCAACAAAATATTGAACTTAAAAACTCGTGCAACGAAGGCGCGCAAAAGATTTGCGCATTTAAAAGATATATTTTTGCATAAAATCCCACCCCCGTCAATCCCTCATTTCGCGGCCAATATTAGTAGGCGAAGTCTTACCCGAATGATAAAGAAATTTTTGTATTATATTTTTAATTTAACTGCTCAGTGATCAACTTTTTATCGTTTTACCATATAATGGAACCGCATGTCATGTCAATCTTATCTTAATAAGCGTAATGATAGAAATGACGTGATTCCTGTTTTGCACCACAAATAAATCGCCGTATTATTACGCGTGAGATGAAAACAGAAGCAACACAAAAAAACAGAAAATTACATTTTTCATATAATTAAAATTCACTCTCTCAACAACTGTTGATATCTAGAACTAGTTCCCAAACATAAATTTTATTTTGTGAAGCACGTGCCACAGATGGACCGTGCCTCAGCTGCGCGATCAATCAGTGACCCGTACTTAATAAAGCATGTTTGATTGAAAATCATCCTGTAGATGGTCTTTATATCGTACAGGGCAGACGTCACTCACTGCACCCTACTATCATGATTCAGTTCTGTAAAACAGATGTCTTCTGCTTAGAGTGCAATCGCTGGCTTTTTATGTAGCTCTGTGTAACATATAAGTGGTCGTTATTTCGCACTTTTTTGAGGCTTGCTTGAAGAGAACTTCCAGTAAAAGGGCAGGTTTTATGTACACACCGGGCAGTTACCACTCACTGCACTTAACTATTGTGGTTTTTGACGAAATAGAAAAGATACATATATGTTATAAATGTTGTGAATGACAATAGCTAAGAAGTGATGAAGTTGGTTTTCCTCTCCCCCAGGGGAAATATCCACTAACTGCACTCTACTAAAGCGGTTCAATTTGTATTGAATTTTTGCCACTTGGAGTGTAATTTTGGTTTTCCACGGTTAGTGCTCGTTTGCTGGTTCCTTCCAAATACGTCCTGCTTAGAGTAATTTGCCAATGAAAATATGTATTTCTTGCTTTAACTGCTATTCCCGCAATTTAATACAATAAAATAATCATTGTGTAACATAATAAGTGTGTGAGTTCGATTTCACTAGGAAAGTTGGGGCGGGAAGATTCGATGATTCAAAGTACAAATTATTCGAATCAGTCGTGAATCTATCATGGGGAAAAATGATAAAAGAAAGTGCAATTATCAAACTTTCCCAATCTGAAATTTTATTTTGTCAAGCATGCGCCACAGATGGACCGCGTCTCATCGACGCGATCCATCAGTGACTCATACTTAACAAAAGATCCTTTGACGAAATTGTTCCGATTGGGTTAACGACGAAATATCCCTAGAACATTTTTTGATTTATTTTTGCTCCTAGAAGACGTTATGGCTGAGTGATTATCATATTGGTATCGCAGGTTGAAGATTTTTGTTTCAAGTCCCCGCAAGTTCGGCTCGTTATCCCATGCCCGCCATTCAACAAAGGGCGTAATAGCTTGGGTAGGTTCGGCCGAATTAGTAAGTTCATATCTAGTCCACTAGTCCTTTCGTCTATAAGTAGCTTCTGGCACAGGGCCTTGATAAGGGCAATCCACTCAAAGGAGTGAATTTAAAAATGGAATCGTACCAACAAATTTATTGATTTTGAAAATAAGGACAGATTGCAATACTAAAGTAACGTTAATTTGCTCTTTAAATGAAATTAGTGAATTGATGCGATAAAACAAAATAAATATTTGAATCTGAAGTAAATTGCACCTGATTCGCCTTTACCCAGATTCAGTGTGTGGAAATAATTTTTTGAATCCATGTTTATCTATAAATTCACGCTTTTTCAACCAGATATGATGTCGTAAGAGAACATGGCGACATAACAATAAGGAGAACCGTGACCTTTCTTTCCTTTACCAGACGTATTTTGACCTTCGTAAAGAATAAATACGAACCAACAAGTACCAACAAGTACCCAAGTTATCGTTTAACTGCGGTCGCGACAATCGGTAAACACAGCAAAGGAAAACATGACGACGATAATGAGGAACTGAAACAGAAATCAAAATTTAGTGGGCGAGATATCGTTTTATGATGTTAATAAACCATTAATAAACCGCGCCGCCAATGCGCGATTTTGAATTTTGCCAATCATGCGCCAGACGTGGATCGCGCCTCGGCGGCGTGATCATTTGTGACCCATGCTTGACAAAAAATGTCTGAACACCTTTTTTCCAGATAAAATATTACTGCGAAAGACGGAATACTATTCCTAGAAACGCAGAGCCCAAACTAAAATTGACTTTTTGGGAAACAGAAGGTTGCGCCGATTGGCTTTTTTCTTTGACCAAGGCCAGCATCGTCCAGGAGTAATAAATAAACGTCCAATTAATTGCATATAGCTACTACAAAATATAGTACAAGCAATTGCACGCTAAGCGAAAAATATCCGAACAGAACTGAACCTTTTTAGTACACAGTAAAGTACTGTGAATGGTGTATGAAAGTCGCTTGCAGTTCTCGTGTTGTAAGAGAAAGCTTTGGCGTTTTCTGACGGCGGTCAGGACAAGAGAACTTTCAGCAGATGGAAGTGTTTAAGATTTATATATTTATTTGCCGCCATCATAAGATATCATAATTTCGTGCGCGTGTACGTATTATCTGTTAGTGGGATATGTGTTTTCTTTGCGTCTTAAGAGTCAACTTTGTGTCTTTGGCGTGGGTTGCGTTGCGTTTTACGAATACATTTGCGCACGTTTTCCATTTTTACCGAACGGTTTACGACGCAAGCTAAATCTGCGCGAATTCATCCCGAAGAGGACTGAATCTCTATAATAAAGTGCAGTGAGTGGTATCTGCCTTGGGCGGTGGTAAAACCATCTACCACTTCTTTGCGTCATTTTAGTCGGCTCTTACGGCACGCAGGAAGCAAGTTAGAAGAAATTCTGAAATAAAGTATAAACCATTATAAATAAGAAATTTTATTTTGTCAAGTATAAGCCACTGGTCAGAGCCACAGGTCACTTGGTCAGAGCGATCCATCAGAGACTCATACTTAACAAAAGTTGTTGGAACAAATTATTACTGGGCTAGGATGGGGGATGTATTGCGCCCACGCATTACTTCAACGTAACCCTACAGGCATGTTGTTTGTTGATAAGTGAGGTAAATTTACTTTCCATTCCAAGTAATCGGATATTTTCAACATTCAAAATCGCCTTCCTGGTTATATTATTCCAAATTCGAGCGCTTCAGGAAACGAATACATTTATTAATTAGAAATTCTATTCCGCCAAGCATGTACCACAGATGGACCTAAATAGCCTTTTCTTGTAGATCGCGATAAAATATCTTAAATTTGTTTGGGTTTCGCTACGTTTTAATTAAAAAACCATTCTGCATTTTTCCCGTCAATTGCAGGGGCGGCTTGGCACCATGCCCCTCATCGAAATAAACTTACGCCGTTGACGCGTGGTTCCCCATTTGTCATTCGACGATAGCGGTGGCCACAACCGGTAAACATACTAAACATGCAAAAAAATAGGAACTGGATTGAGGGTATATATTGCGGAGTTTATAAATCGAGGCAGAGATGCGGGCAGTGAACAGGCCGGTCATATTCTACTACATAGTCTGATTTTTAAGCCCCGTTGGTGCAGGCATTAGAATTGCCCTAACGAATTTTATGTGTGTTGTACAGGTCGCACTACACGTTAGCGTAGGTTGCGTTTTTTTCGGTTTGTTTCATTTTATCTTGCGTTTTAACCAAGTGCAATGTTCTGCATGCATTTCCTTACGTTTTCCAATGAAATAGAACAGTTTGCTATGCAAGCTAATGCAGAGTGCTTGTTTTTTGCGTTTGTGCTTTGTACGCATGTAAACACGATTAACCTAAAGCAATGCAGGCGTGTATTACCGTTTTTATTTTATTACTCGAAAAGTAATGCAAAGCATCGGTAAGACGACTCAACGTGTACTGTGGCCTTAAGAGGCGATAATATAAGGAAACGTAGATGGTGACAGTCTGTAGATGTTTTTACGATCGCTCGGGGAAGATATCTTTCAACCGCTCACTGCACTTGATTATGTGTCACTCAATCCATTCGTTGATGTTTCCCACTTAGAGCGCAGTTGCTGACACTTTATTCAGTAATAGTTTGTATTGATTGGGCATAGCCCGTGTAGTTTGTTAGAACCATTATTATTGAATTCCCAAATCAGAATTTTTTGTCAAGTATGAGTCACAGATGGAGCGCGTCGATGAGACCCGATCAGTGACACATACTTAAATGTTTTGACAAAATTTATAGCAAGCTGCAAAAGCTATAGATTCCTTGATATCGATGTGGGAAATTGTAATTTTTAAAAAAGGAACATTTGATGTATACATGAAATTAGGGATCTGACTCGAAAAAAATATTCCAAATCTGTACATAATAAAATGATTCTGTTTTGCCCAGACCTACTTGCAATATAAATGAAAATCGTCGCCGTGCGAATTGTGCTTTATTCTGTACCGGGCAGATGAAGAAAATGTTTTAGTAAATGCAATAAGCGTTTGAAGTAAAATAAGAATACTGCACTCATCAATTCGAAAGTAAATTTATTTCTAATTAAATTAAAAAAGTCGTGGTTATGGATCATAGTACGAAGTTGGTATTTTGATTAAATCGGTATGTTGTACGAGTTTCGGATTTTTTTAATGACCGCGGTATAACGTTTATTACTCACAGGATTTGCCAGCATTTTGTCAAGGATAGGTCACAGATGTACTTACTGCGCCTCGGCGGCGCGTTCCATCAGTGACCCAGACTTAACAAAACATGTTTGAAGGAAGTTTTTCTGATATTTCCCGCGTGTCGTAAGAGGCGACTCTAAGGAAGCAAAGAAGTGGTAGGTGGTTTCACCATCGCCCAGGACAGATACCACTCACTGCACTTTACCATGACGATTGAGTTCCGTTAAGGATGTTTTCTCTTTAGAGTGCAGTTGCTAGTACTAAATCATTTATTAGCTCTTCTCTATTGTGTGGTCGTTTGTTGGTTCCCTTTGGGAGCTGCTTCCGGCCTTGCTTAGAGTGAATTTCAATTATAAATAAGTGTTCTTTAAAACGCAAAATGCAACAATTCTGCTCACGACTACTCGCCGTCGAATGCATTTAAACTAGTGAAATTTTTTTTAGCAATTTAAACCCATCGGCGCGATTTCTTGTCATTCGAACCAAACATACGATGTAGTGCAGTATTAGTTCAATGCCTCATACGATTTAGTAATGTTTTGTGCGATTCTTTCATTCTACTCATGGCAAAGGATGGGGATGTTGCGACTTTTTCGAAATCCCTTTCTAACACGCTTTTGAGGGCAAATCATCATAAAAATGTTTTTTCAGCTGAAATCGGATCGGGTTCCTATACAACCAAAAATTTTTTCGCGCGGATTCGCCGCGTATTCTTTATATAAAGCTGTCAATTGACTTCTTTGGTGGATTATCCAAAATGGCGGAGATCTTCCGACGCTACTGAAAGCTTCCTGTTTATCAAGTGCAAACAAACATGATCAAAATTATGTGTCGTCGATCACGAAGTACCGCGTAACAAAAAAGCGATAAATACACCGAATACACAATGAAAAAATTACAGCAAATTTACCCTTCATTTAAAAGAATTTTAGTTGTATGAGCGAGGGATGTGCCATGTAGAATTACATTTAAGTTTCCTTTAAACGTAGAAAATGTCTGCGTGCAACGGTATTTGCAGATAATTAGACCATTTCAAGCCCTGAACTACTCATTTTTCTAAATTTTTAGATCCTCTCGGCCGTTTTATTGTGATATACAATTAAGAATCATATTTTTTTGAAAATTTCTCCCTGCATCGCCGATTATGACGTCATACTTTTATCTTAATATTGTTCAAACTCGCCCCATCTCCATTTCAAGGGTCAAAATACGCCACTGGTAATGGTTAATCAACCTACCACTTCCAAATTGGCTGAAAAAGTCGATGTTATAGCTTTATTTCGACAAGTCAAGTGAGATTTCAAATATGAAACCTATATTTGCAATTATCCGTAAATGTGGCGTCAGCCTATTGTGAATCACCATATTCCAACAATATCACCGGACAAGAAAACAGTTCCTCGTCTTGGCGTGTTATAACCTCGCTTCCAAATTTGAGCCACTGATGGGTATTGTTATTGATGCGCAGATTATCAATGAATCATGCTTCGTGGAGATGAAATGTGTGTTAGAAAGACCATAAACTCGGAAAAATTAACTAAAATCCACTTTATTGAGCTCGGGTCACTTATTGATCGCGCTACCAGAGCGCTGTGCACCTGAGGTTTAGGTTGAATATGTTAATAGTTAATGCAAGTGGCGCGTTGTTGGAAACGATTATCGAGCATTTACCTCTGCTCTCACGCATTGTTACGCAATCAAAATTTCACTTCTTGTTTGAAGGAAGAACCCTGACGTGTTTTTGTGACTATTAATTTAGGTAGCATTAGTTTTATGTACGTTCTACGGAATTCGTTTTACTTTATACGATAGTGGCACTTAACATTGGTTTCAACAAGACTGAATGTGTTTCCCAAATCTTATGCTTCCGTTGCTATCGGTAGATTGTTTTTCACAATTAGCGTGACATTCTGAACTAGGACCTACACGTCAGAAGCACTTGTAGGCGAGCAAGGATGTATGGTAATAAAACACAGGCATTTGCTTTTTCCTGGCTAGTTTATGTGCTGGAAACGACCATAATCAGCAGTAATGACGAAAGGTTCTAAACGTGGTTGGAGAGGGTCGTAAAACTCAAAAAGTATAATACTTTCAAATAGAGATTGATCGATACCAAAATTTTCGCCGATACCGATACAATTAGCGATACAACCTTCTCAATCCATATTCCGATACCGATACCGAGGCCTTGTTGAAGGCCTCTTTGTATCCACATACTTATGCCCTTGTTATAGTTGCACCCACGTATGTGTGCGCCTACGTACGTTTGCACCTTGAACTCTTGCATCCATTTGAGTGCAAACTTTCATGGATGAAAATATAAAGAATTGTTGCTGCGTTCAATCACACATGGGTCCAAAGATTGAGTGCAAATGTTCGTGGTTACACAACTAACGTGACACCTAAAGGCCACAAAAAAAAAACGTGAAGTTGTCTCACCGATGCGTTGCATTACGTTTCGAGCAATAACATAAAAACGGCAATACACGCCTGCATTGCTTTGCGTTAATCTTATTCACATGCGTTCAAATCACAAGCATAAAAAAGAAACAAGCACTTAGTGTAAATAAAATTGTTCACGCGAAGCATGGCCCGTTTTAATTATTTTTCAGAGCAATGGAATGCGAGGTCTTTCCATTTATCATCAGTAAATAAAGCGTATTCGTACACTCCGTTTTAAAGACGTATCCGGTATCGGTATAGGTTTTGGTATCGGCGGTATCGGTGATGACAATTTTCCGACATCATTTTGCATTTTCTCTTGGCAAGAGTTGGTAAACTACCCGCCCCATCAGAATACGCTAATGTACATACATCTATGTTGTAGACAAAGGCTCATAACTTATACATGCAAAATTAGTCCCTTATGACTATATCCGTTCAAAATATTCGTTCAGATTCGTTATTCACGAATCAGAAATTATTCGATTTTACCAGGTATTCGAAATGATTTCTAAATTTGAAAAAATGTACATTTTCAGAAAATATTTGTTGATTTTTCTGTCTTTAATGATTCCTGAGTAATTTTTTTTTGGTTTGTTTATTATAACACTGTAATTACAATATTGACGCAGCGTTGGAAAGGAACAATTACTCATTTTTGCGAGATATAAACACGCTCTTGTAGGATGCGCCGTGTATGTGTGTTTCATTCTAAATATAGTAACAGGGAAGGCAAGGAGCGTTGGAAACGTTGATACAACAATTGACTTCCATTGACAATATTAACCTCTGCTTTCACGTTTCGTAATCAAAATTTCATTTCTTCTTTGAGAGAGGAGGAGTTTATGTGCCTACTATTTTAGGCAGCATTGGTTTTATTCACATCTTACTCAGTTGGGTGTTCATAACCTTGAAGAGGGGAGAAAACTTTCTGGTTCAAATTATGCAATAAAGTTTGCTATCAAATATTTATTGTAGATAGCACAAAGCACACTGTACTTCCTGTTTATCAAGCTCTAACAAACGTGAGCAGGATTATGCGCCACCGATCACGAGGCACGCTCTGACAAAAAATCGGTAAAATCATCAACGATTAAACATACAACCTTTTTTGGCCAATTATGTGTTGTTGATGGAATGTTCCGGTCGAGGCGCGATCTATAAACAGGGTTAAACTTGTTCAAACCTACGAAATACGCAATTATTCCCCTTGAACTTTATTAAACGTCTCGTTACAAAGCATACCTCGTGTTTGCCTAATATCTAGCTACAATAAATATTAAGCAAACCACAGTATACACTGTGAAAAAATCGCAGCAAATTTACCCCTCATTTACAAGAATTTTAGATGTACAGACGAGGTGTGTGCCATGTAGAATGACCTACAAAGTTCCTTTAAATTTAGAAAATAGCGGTGACCACAACCGGTAAACATACAAAACAAAGAGGAACTGGATTGAGAGTATATATTACGGAGTTTATGAATCGAGGCAGAGATGCGGGCAGTGAACAGGCCGGTCATATTCTACTACATAGTCTGATTTTTAAGCCCTGTTGGTGCAGGCATTAGAATTGCCCTAACGTATTTTATGTGTGTTGTAAAGGTCGCACTACACGTTAGCGTAGGTTGCGTTTTTTTTCGGTTTGTTTCATTTTATCTTGCGTTTTAACCAAGTGCAATGTTCTGCATGCATTTCCTTACGTTTTCCAATGAAATAGAACAGTTTGCTATGCAAGCTAATGCAGAGTGCTTGTTTTTTGCGTTTGTGCTTTGTACGCATGTAAACACGATTAACATAAAGCAATTCCGGGGTGTATTACCGTTTTTATTTTATTACTCGAAAAGTAATGCAAAGCATCGGTAAGACGACTCAACGTACTGTGGCCTTAAGAGGCGATAATATAAGGAAACGTAGATAGTGACAGTCTGTAGATGTTTTTACGATCGCTCGGGGAAGATATCTTTCAACAGCTCACTGCACTTGATTATGTGTCACTCAATCCATTCGTTGATGTTTCCCACTTAGAGCGCAGTTGCTGACACTTTATTCAGTAATAGTTTGTAATGAATGGGCATAGCCCGTGTAGTTTGTTGGAACCATTATTATTGAATTCCCAAATCAGAATTTTTTGTCAAGTATGAGTCACAGATGGAGCGCGTCGATGAGACCCGATCAGTGACACATACTTAACAAATGTTTTGACAAAATTTATAGCAAGCTGCAAAAGCTATAGATTCCTTGATATCGATGTGGGAAATTGTTAAAAAAAAGAACATTTGATATATACATGAAATTAGGGACCTGACTCGAAAAAAATATTCCAAATCTGTACATAATAAAATGATTCTGTTTTGCCCAGACCTACTTGCAATATAAATGAAAATCGTCGCCGTGCGAATTGTGCTTTATTCTGTACCGGGCAGATGAAGAAAATGTTTTAGTAAATGCAATAAGCGTTTGAAGTAAAATAAGAATACTGCACTCATCAATTCGAAGGTAAATATATTTCTTATTAAATTAAAAAAGTCGTGGTTATGGAGAATAGTACGAAGTTGGTGTTTTGATTAAATCGGTATGCTGTACGAGTTTCGGATTTTTTTAATAAAATGTCTTGTTCAACTCTTACATTGTGAAGAGCGTGGGTTGACATTGGGCTAACGACGCCCAGTCAGTAATATTTCGTTCACCTATGTTTTGTTAAGATCGAGTCGCTGATAAACTTTGACCAAAATGGATTATATTTTGTCGTTAAATAGGAAAATTGTTGCTTTTAGATATGCAGTGTGAATTGAAAATATACTAAAAACTACAAATTTTCTGATTTGTCCCCATGGAGACGAGCTGTAATAGTATAAATGGGATATTTGTTTTTATGTGAAATTTATGATTCGATTGGATTAAAAAAAATTATGCGAATCAGATTCGAATTCCAGATGATTCGGGGCGGGGTTAATGACCGCGGTATAACGTTTATTACTCACATGAATTGCCAAGGATTGATGATTTGTCAAGGATAGGTCACAGATGTACTGCGCCTCGGCGGCGCGTTCCATCAGTGACCCAGACTTAACAAAACATGTTTGAAGGAAGTTTTTCTGATATTTCCTGCGTGTCGTAAGAGGCGACTCTAAGTAAGCAAAAGAGTGGTAGATGGTTTTACCATCGCCCAGGGCAGATACCACTCACTGCACTTTACCACGACGATTGAGTTCCGTTAAGGATGTTTTCTCTTTAGAGTGCAGTTGCTAGTACTAAATCATTTATTAGCTCTTCTCTATTGTGTGGTCGTTTGTTAGTTCCCTTTGAGAGCTGCTTCCGGCCTTGCTTAGAGTGAATTTCAATTATAAATAAGTGTTCTTTAAAACGCAAAATGCAACAATTCTGCTTACGACTACTCGCCGTCGAATGCATTTAAACTAGTGAAATTTTTTTTAGCAATTTAAACCCATCGGTGCGATTTCTTGTCATTTGAACCAAACATACGATATGGTGCAGTATTAGTTTAATGCCTTGGACGATTCAGTAATGTTTTGTGCGATTCTTTCATTCTACAAGATGGGGATGTTGCGACTTTTTCGAAATCCCTTTCTGACACGCTTTTGAGGGCAAATCATCATAAAAATGTTTTTTTAGCTGAAATCGGATTGGGTTCCTATACAACCAAAAATTTTTTCGCGCGGATTCGCCGCGTATTCTTTATATAAAGCTGTCAATTGACTTCTTTGGTGGTTTCCCCCAAAATGGCGGAGATCTTCCGACGCTACTGAAAGCTTCCTGTTTATCAAGTGCAAACAAACATGATCAAAATTATGTGTCGTCGATCACGAAGTACCGCGTAACAAAAAAGCGATAAATACACCGATCTTTGACAATAAGTTTACTTGGTTATAATGAAATGAAGCTATAAAATCGACTTTTTTCGGCCAATTATGAGCCCAGTCGCGATTCATCAACTTCCCATTTTGGTTTGAATCTCACCAATTAGAATTATTTCCCTTGAACGTTGGATTTACCGTACTTTTGCTCCAGAGCATCGTGTTATTCAGATTTCTAGCTACAATTAATATTAGGCAACGGAAAGTACACGTGAAAAAGTACGATAAATTCACTGTTCATTTACAGTAATTTTAAATCTGTAGGCGAGGGATTGCGTGTATGGCCACTAAAAGGAAACTATGAAGCGGTACGTGAACGTGAAATTCGATGAAAAATTGGTGAATTCTCCAAAATATTAACCTTCTGATGAGATGTGTTGACAGTTGATGAACCGTTCGGCAGTGGTGCCATGGTGCCAAGTAGATTTTTTAGCTTTATTTCGATAAGTCAAGCAAAATTTTAAACAGGACACATAATACTCCCAAAGCGCCAAAAATACGCGCAACGGCGGCGTCAGTATATAGTAATTACAATATTGGCGCAGCGTTGGAAAGGAACAATTACTCATTTTTGCGAGATATAAACACGCTCTTGTAGGATGCGCCGTGTATGTGCGTTTCATTCTAAATATAGTAACAGGGAAGGCAAGGAGCGTTGGAAACGTTGATACAACAATTGACTTCCATTGACAATATTAACCTCTGCTTTCACGTTTCGTGATCAAAATTTCATTTCTTCTTCGAGAGAGGAGGAGTTTATGTGCCTACTATTTTAGGCAGCATTGGTTTTATTCACATCTTACTCAGTTGTGTGTTCATAACCTTGAAGAGGGGAGAAAACTTTCTGGTTCAAATTATGTAATAAAGTTTGCTATCAAATATTTATTGTAGATCACGACGATAGCACAAAGCACACTGTACTTCCTGTTTATCAAGCTCTAACAAACGTGAGCAGGATTATGCGCCAACGATCACGAGACACACTGTAACAAAAAATCGGTAAAATCACCGGCCTTTTACAGTAACTTTACCTGGTTATATTGTAATACAACTATACATACAACCTTTTTTGGCCAATTATGTGTTGTTGATGGAATGTGCCGGTCGAGGCGCGATCTATAAACAGGGTTAAACTTGTTCAAACCTACGAAATACGCAATTATTCCCCTTGAACTTTATTAAACGTCTTGTTGTTACAAAGCATACCTCGTGTTTGCCTAATATCTAGCTACAATAAATATTAAGCAAACCACAATATACACTGTGAAAAAATCGCAGCAAATTTACCCTTCATTTAAAAGAATTTTAGATGTGTAGGCGAGGGATGTGCCATGTAGAATGACATTTAAGTTTCCTTTAAACGTAGAAAATGTCTGCGCGCAACGGTATTTGCAGATAATTAGACCATTTTAAACCCTGAACTACTCATTTTTCTAAATTTTTCGATCCTCTCGGCCGTTTTATTGTGATATACAATTAAGAATCTTATTTTTTTGAAAATTTCTCCCTGCATCGCCGATAATGACGTCATACTTTTATCTCAATATTGTCCAAACTCGCCCCATCTCCATTTCAAGGGTCAAAATACGCCACTGGTGATGGTTAATCAACCTACCACTTCCAAATTGGCTGAAAAAGTCGATGTTATAGCTTTATTTCGACAAGTCAAGTGAGATTTCAAATATGAAACCTATATTCGCAATTATCCGTAAATGCGGCGTCAGCCTAATGTGAATCACTATATTTCAACAATATCACCGGACAAGAAAAAACAGTTCCTCGTCTTGGCGTGTTATAACCGCGCTTCCGAATTTGAGCCACTGATGGGTATTGTTACCGATGCGCAGATTATCAATGAATCATGCTTCGTGAAGATGAAATGTGTGTTAGAAAGACCATAAACTCGGAAAAATTAACTAAAATCCACTTTATTGAGCTCGGGTCACTTATTGATCGCGCTACCAGAGCGAGGTGCACCTGAGGTTTAGGTGAAATATGGTAATATATAATGCAAGTGGCGCGTTGTTGGAAACGATTATCGAGCATTTACCTCTGCTCTCACACATTGTTACGCAATCAAAATTTCACTTCTTGTTTGAAAGAAGAACCCTGACGTGTTTTTGTGACTATTAATTTAGGTAGCATTAGTTTTATGTACGTTCTACGGAATTCGTTTTACTTTATACGATAGTGGCACTTAACATTGGTTTCAACAAGACTGAATGTGTTTCCCAAATCTCATGCTTCCGTTGCTATCGGTAGATTGTTTTTCACAATCAGCGTGTCATTCTGAACTAGGACCTACACGTCAGAAGCACTTGTAGGCGAGCAAGGATGTATGGTAATAAAACACAGGCATTTGCTTATTCCTGGCTAGTTTATGTGCTGGAAACGACCATAATCAGCAGTAATGACGAAAGGTTCTAAACGTGGTTGGAGAGAGTCGTAAAACTCAAAAAGTATAGTACTTTCAAATAGAGATTGGCCGATACCAAAATTTTCGCCGATACCGATACAATTAGCGATACAACCTTCTCAATCCATATTCCGATACCGATACCGAGGCCTTGTTGAAGGCCTTTTTGTATCCACATACTTAAGCCCTTGTTATAGTTGCACCCACGTATGTGTGCGCCTACGTACGTTTGCACCCTTGAACTCTTGCATCCATTTGAGTGCAAACTTTCATGGATGAAAATATAAAGAATTGTTGCTGCATTCAATCACACATGGGTCCAAAGATTGAGTGCAAATGTTCGTGGTTACACAACTAACGTGACACCTAAAGGCCACAAAAAAAAACGTGAAGTTGTCTCACCGATGCGTTGCATTACGTTTCGATCAATAACATAAAAACGGCAATACACGCCTGCATTGCTTTGCGTTAATCTTATTCACATGCGTTCAAAGCACAAGCATAAAAAAGAAACAAGCACTTAGTGTAAATAAAATTGTTCACGCGAAGCATGGCCCGTTTTAATTATTTTTCAGAGCAATGGAATGCGAGGTCTTTCCATTTATCATCAGTAAATAAAGCGTATTCGTACACTCCGTTTTAAAGACGTATCCGGTATCGGTATAGGTTTTGGTATCGGCGGTGTCGGTGATGAAAATTTTCCGATACCGATACCTCAAAAATCATCGATACTCGCCGATACCGATTCCGATACCGATACATCGGTCCATCACTACTTTCAAATAAAGTTGCATGCGGAAGACCTGCTTTGCCTATTTTAATGATAAGTTGGTTTAAACTTTCAAATTCTGGAGGGTTCCTGCTCAAAACTTGGAGGGGGCAGGCGGATTCTCGTTTATGATGTGTCATGATTTTATTTATTCTTTGATTAGTTTTGTAGAGGAAGGAAAATATTTGTGCTTTTAAAATGGGAAAATACTCACTGTGCTATTACTCAAAAATTGCTTCCTATCATATGCACAATTTTGGCGTTTAAAAATTAGCAGATTAACCACCAAGAAATTTAAAGATCCTACACGGTTTTTCTTTCCTGTGCAGGTGCATCATTTGTAAGCTAATTAGTAAGGATGAGCGACTAAGACAGTCAACTTCCTTCTGGCAAAGAGGGGAAAAATTTAGAAGTACGAAAAGGAAGTTCATCATACTGCATATGTCAGGGTAAAATTGTCAAAAATCCAAGACACGGGCAAACATGTTTTTAAGCATTATTAAGATCATTTTGCATTTTCTCTTGGCAAGAGTTGGTAAAGTACCACGCCCCATCTGAATACGCTAATGTACATACATCTATGTTGTAGACAAAGGCTCATAACTTATACATGCAAAATTAGTCCCTTATGACTATATCCGTTCAAAATATTCGCTTAGATTCGTTATTCACGAATCAGAAATTATTCGATTTTACCAGGTATTCGAAATGATTTCGAAATTTAAAAAATGTACATTTTCAGAAAATATTTGTTGATTTTTCTGTCTTTAATGATTCCTGAGTAATTTTTTTTTTTTTTGATTTGTTTATTATAACACTGTAATTACAATAGAAGAGCGTCTGTTTTCGATATTACCACGCGCTTTACTTTCTGTTCAATAAAGAAAACGTTTTTGCAAAAGTAGGTAATAAAAATACAATGTTTTTGAGAAAAATATTTGCGCATGTACGAGCTTACACAGATTCACTACGTTGACAAAATATTATCTGATGTTGTACTCTACTTGTTACTTTGACCAAGTTTGGTTTCTACAAATGGGGAAAACAAATCTCAGTTATGATCGTGATAGGTCGATCTCTCAGCGGCCAACGCCTGGTGAAAAAGAGTTAAAAAATCATTTTCTAATTGAGTTTGTGGTTCAAAAAAACTCCAAAAAAACTCCAAAAAAAATCACTTATTGGTTTTCTGAGTGCTTTAAAACGCGCCATGGTGGCACGATCCAATGTTGGCTCTCGCTCAACATAAGATAATTGGGAAAAATTTTATCGGCCGCGTTTGCCCAACAGGTTAGTTTTTGTTCGTTAATTAAAAACAATCAATACTTGAGTTGCGTATTGTTCCTTGTTAAATACCAGTGGTGGCGCGATTGTTCTGTGACCCATACATAACTCGACATGATACCTCGGACTTTGAACCGTTAAAAGTTCCCTATTCCAGGTCTATCCCAATCAGAAATTTTATTGTGGGAAACATGATCCAAAGATAGACCACGCGTTGCTTGCGTGATCCATTCATCGGTGGCTCAATTTTAACAAATCGTGTTTGCTCGACATATTTCGGTCTGAAAGGAATCGTAAACATGTAGAAACTACCTCACGTCCCTTTTAGAGTTCCCAGCATTATTTTAAAGACAGAGCATTTGGGTGTAGAAGAGTCGCTTTCGTCATTGACAACGCGACGGCATATCGCGATTGATTCTATTAAACTAATTCTGCCCTGTTTGAAGGTTTTCCGCGTAAAGTTAAAGCACTAAATTTCGAAGTAGAACTAGCTCTTTGACATATAAGTTAACCGTTTGTTAGATTTCTTTACGGTACTGATTTCAGCCATGCTCAAAATGAATTTTAATATAAATTGATATATTTCATATCTTGCAAATCCAGGATGGACGTCACATCACCATATATAGATGGCTCCCATGAAACTGGCCCACAAGTTTAGTTTCATATGCAAGGTACTGATCGCTACACAAGTGATATTTATTTCATTTTAGGCCACTTCTGCCAAAAAACAACGCTCATACATGCCAAAAATTCAATCACTCGGTTGACCACTTTTAAACCAACATATCCCGCTCAGTTCTGTACATTGATATACCTAGTAGCTTCTGGTATGCTACAAGTACAAATTTTTGGTAAAATATAAAATGCGTCGCACGAGCGACTTCCATATGTTTGAAAAACGCCTGGGTGACCCGGTTCATATTCTACAAAATTTAACTTTTTACATTGAAATTTTTGCGGAAAAACAAGTTCAACTTATTTGAATGAAGAATTTATTAAGGCTTTTGTATAAATTACGGGAAATAATAACATACAGGACAATCCATTATGACTCAACAGGCTTAATTCTTTATTTTTATTCTGTCGTTGAATTGTCAGTTGTAATGTTGTTATTCAACTATGCGTATGAAGTCCATCAACGGGATGGGATATATATATTTTTATTAACAAATATTTGTTTATCTGCACAAAATATCTCGCTAGTCGAGGTTCTTATTGTATAAGATCGAGCATCGCGGGCGCACGAACATTTTTCCTATCTTCAATATATATTCGTAAAAATTTCACAATCGTGGGGGAGGTGACAATGCTTTGAACTTTTTTTATATCAGGGCAAGTCCAATAGTCGACCATGGAGCGTTGAAAAATCCTTCATCGATGAGGTAATCATTCTCTGGCTTGTATATATATGATACATTGTTTCCTTTCCATATAAAGGAATATTCAATTTTATTTATTAAAAGTATTTACCATCTCTTTAAAGTTCCTCATTTTTATCATGTGCTAGTAGCGTGTAACATACACTTCATTATCGTAAAAGGGCATTTAAATCTTCGCATGGTATTTCTGACATGAGACTTTGGCAAGATATTCGTATTTACTCAATTCAAGTAGTCATGGTACTTGGCATTTGACGTACTATGATCACACAAACGACTAGAATTTGGTTTTGCAAACGTAGGTGATAAAAATACGCCATTTTACGAAGAACATTAGCAAACTCACGGTTTCATTATATTAACAAAAGTTATTCTGCTTCAGTTAATGTATCGCTCAAGTTCGTATGTCACAACTGGGGCAACAAAGATAATTTCTCAATCAAATCAGGTCAAGCATAGTGCACTGTTAACTATTGCATCGATTACTTGATCTTCCTATGAACCATACATAACATGTTACTCTACTGCCGCTACTTATAGGGAGAAAATTCTGAATTCCACCACTGATAAAAGTTCCTCGTTCCTTTCCACGAAATTTAATCGCGTCCAACAATTTTTTTTTATAGATGACGCACTTCATAATCAGCCTCACATTTTTACTTCTCAGTTCAAAAAATATTTTTATTCCGGTCCGTATCGCAACTGTTCAAAATATTAATTCTTGATTCACGATTTCTAGAATTTTTTCAGTGAAGCGAGATCGACAGAATCAAAAATATGTAATAAACGTATTTTTATGTATTCAGTATTTTTTGATAATGTGTCTTTGTTCGCTTTGTAGTATTTTGGATTTTAATATGTAATTGAAAAATTATTTGACTCGATTATGCAATCATAGGATATTACATTTTGATTCCTCTCAGAGTCGGTGAAGTCTTGAAAGAAGAGACAAAAAATTAAAACCCACGAATGATTCTTTTACCCAGTATTCTTTATGAAATCGATGTGGAAAAAAAAACATACACTGTGACATACACTTCGTTATTTGCTATTTATGACCCATTGGTGGATAGCGCCATCTTCGCGCGGCCCAGCTTTGCTGAATGCTTGACAAATTAACCAGTAATTTCGTGATTGCTTGATTCCCCTTGATGCATCTTGATTACAATCTTGTTTAAAGTGAATTTCAATATAAATTTTCTGTAGTACTATCTAGCTGCGATTTCAATGAATATTTTCCATCCGATGTCTGCGCTCCGCATGGCTCCCCATCTTTAAAATAACGACAAGAAATATGTTTATGATGTTGAACATATGCGGAATAAATGCTTATTGTATTTACAAAATTCCCGCGGTATCATTTGCCGAAGGGTATTTCCCACAAGTCAAACTCTTTTGTGACTTTCGGGAAAGAGCCTTGTGTATGATAGCTTGTTCAATTGATTCATTTTCATAGTTTCCATTTTATTTGAAATCATTTCATTCGCGATTCGATTCGAAAAAAATTATTTGAAACTTATATCCCTGCCCAGCTATCAAGGTATAGTATTACGACTTCGGCAAGCTAGGCCGAGTAAAATTATTCATGTTATGCCGAGCCAAAACAACCCTAATCAAGAATTGTCCGAAACTATTTTGTGCGTGTCGCATGAAAAGACTGAAATGGAGCAAAAAAGTAGTTGAAAACTGGTCCCAGACTGAATGCGACTCGCTGCACTTTTATACTCATGGCGGTCTAAGTTTGGGATGTTCTTTAAATTCGGATGCGGTGTTATTATAGTTGGCTTATGTCACTTTAGTGGATGTTGATCAGTTTCATTTAGGCTCCACTTCCGGCATGACTTCCTTGTCGGAGAAATTCTGTATATACATTTTTTTATCAAGTGTGATCAATGATGGTTTGCGCCGCAGATTTCCCATGTGATCTCTGAGATCATAGTTCAAGAAAATTATTCTTAGCCATAATTTTGCAATAACATTTTGATTATTTTCAGACATGTCAGAACAAAGGGAGGAAGATACCGAATCAGGTCATGTCGCAAATATGGTAGAAGAAATAAAGTAAGTAATTGAATATAGCGCGTCCTATTCGAAAATTTTACTTTGTCAAGCATAAGCTACAGACGTTACGTCTATCAGAAATCATGCTTTACAGAAGATGTATGGTTAAAGATTGAGTGAATGCCACCAGGAAAATTCATAGTGAATCTAATTGCTCAACCGGTGATGTGCAAACATCACTGGCATGCACATCACATCACCGGTTGGTTTTTAGGACAGGTACTACCCAGTCTGGGAAATTAAACCAGGTTACCTGGTACTACTTTACGTAGTTTTCTGGTAATTATAATAATGAGGCGGTGCCTCTATCCGGCAATTCCGGAGGATATCAATTTTACATTTCATTTGCTTTTACTCGGCTGATGTAAACACGTTTTATCAAAGAAGCTTTTAATAAAAAACATAAGGTAACGACAAGTTTTATCGGACCCAGAAGGACGCCAAATAGCGACTCCACCGACTCCGATAAAACTAGTTAACTTATGTCCTTTATTTAAAGCTTCTTTGATAAAACGTATTAAAATCAACTGAGTAAAATCAGATAAAACGTAAAATCGATATCTTTCAGAATTGACGGATAAAATTAGTGCTCGCGCCGCCAGATGAAAAACAGAGCGTCAAATAACAAGAGAATAAAACACACGAAAATAAAAAAGAGAAACAAATGGGCGCATTCGGGCGTAAAATTAGATAAAAGCTAGAATGGGTGGCGCTAAAATTATGAAAATGGGTACAGTTAAAAACATATCCACTATACCATTTTTTTTATAAATGCTTTTATTAACTAATGGCACAATCGCCAGTGTATCTGGCCTCCCCCACGTAGGGGGGCAATAACAGTATTTAAAAATAAATACAAATGAGAATTTAACCTAAATAAAAAATAAATTAATATTTGCGAGGAACATGTTAATATAAAGGAAAATTGCAGTGGCTAATCAAACTGAGCCGGCCCTTCAAAGAAAATTATTGAAGGAAAAACAATTAGGCTCAGGCGGCATGCGTGCCCTCTCGCGGATGAGCAAATTATTAAATTAATACTCATCGACACGGGAGGCGGCCATCCGCCTGGCAAACAAATAATAAAAAAATAATGTATGAGGGGCCGGCTATCCCAGCGGTGGGTTCCGAAAGAAATTATCTGCTGTACTGAATATTACATACCGCCCGCCTTTCTTATCATCCATTTGTGTGAATATTGTTTATAATCGAAAAGGAACTATGGGTGTGAAGACGTGGGAACTTATAACTGCAAATTAAAAATTTGATAATGTTGGCGGGCGGCAAACTAAATAATTATAAAAATGAATCTAAGTGTATCAATGCCCACAGATGTGCGTGAATTTGTGGTGGCAAGTGGGGGGATGGAAGATAAAAAAAAAATAATCACACAAATTTGAGCCACAGGATAAGTGGACTTATTTTTGTGAAAAGATTTCACACCGCTAGGAACCACTACTGGGTTCTACTCGGGTTAGGGCAATTGAATTATAATACCAGACACTCAACAAATTGAACATTCATACTGCCCATCCCAATCATGTCTTAAGACAGTCGGGTACATGCCACAGGTAGAACCGCGCCACACCGGCGCGGCCCATCGTCGGCACATACCCGGCATTTCCTATTAAATAAATATTGATTGGGGGGGCAGCTCAATCACACAAGTGGGGAAGAAGAAAGGAAAGATAGAAAAGAAGACAGTGCTGGAAAAGAGAGTGAAGTTAATTAGCCAACACTGTCAGGGAGTCCACACCAGGCCTTCCAGACATGATGGGAACCTCGAATGGAGTTCCTGACGCAGTTACGGGAGACCTGAGTTGCGCCGGCGCCGGTCACACCCAAAGCACGAAGAGCAGTCTGGTTCCTACGGCATAACTGCCGAGGGAATCAACCACAAAGGCGTGGAACTCCACCACCTTGCCAGAGGCATGGGTGATGGAGCGACATAACTCTTCGTACTTGGAGTGCTTCCGACGGGACGCATCATCCATGGCGGTCTTGCTGTTGTTGAAGGGACACACCACATCGATCACTACGACCCGATTTGTTCCCGATTCCTCAAGAACCAAGTCAGGCCGCAGGATCTCACTGTTCTACTGGTATGCTCTCGACAAACTACGTCAACATCGCATCTAGAGAACCTGGTTGGGGGCAGATGGGCTAAGATCTCCCTTTGCACCGAATCATGCCGCTGCTTGCTAAGAGGCATCACAGGAAGGCAATGATTCAGCACATGGGGGAGAGTCTCATTTGCGTAACCGCACTTGCTACAAGTCACGTGCGGTTCCGCATAGCCGGAAAACCGTCTACGAACGGATCGTAGCAGCAGAAGATTCAATCGAGCTTTCAATACCCACGAGATCTCAAACTGAGCGAGAAAAACAGAGGTGAAGAGGAAGTGGTTTGAGCACCCGAACCGGGAATGGCAAGAAACTGCCTTCCCCTGGTCCCGGAACCCACCCCACCGCCTCAGCCAGCGGGTATTACATACATGATGCAACACCCGCGTGAATTTCTTGGTGCTCTATCAGGAGATTGCTCATGATGACAGTGAAATTCCCTTCGGAGGAGACGGCCCAGCGAAGGCCCATCAGGCGACTCTTCGGGCGTAATTGCGCCCACAAGTCACCGTATGCGCCAATGCGTCGTCCGTCTGGCTCAGAGGAGTTTTCACGATTGAGGAACGATTGTCAGGGCCTGCGTCGCCTCCGAAACGTGGCAAAACTTCGCCACAACCTCGCTCAGCCGGGCGCGGGAAACCGAACGGACCTTAGAGTCGGGGGAGTTCAAAGATTTGAACGCCTGGGTAGACCGGAAGATGTCCGCTTCGCAGGCAAGATTCGGGACACCCAGACCCCCGACCGCAGCCGTCGAATGAAAAAAGGGCTGACAGGTCCGGTCTGTTAACCGGAATGCGGTTCTCCACAAACTACGGATGCCCGCGTCCAGCCGCTCGAGGTCATGACGACGAAAATACCTAATTCGGAACTGAAAGAAGAGCTTCGGCAAAACGATTCTCTTCAATGCAAGCAACTTCTGGAACAGGCTGAGCTCGGAAGAAAAAAACCTCCGACAAAATAAAAGGATATGATCAAGAAACTCAGCACGCCCGACGATCCGGTATCCCATGCTCTTGCCCAGGTACCTCCAGCAGTCGTCCCGGCCGAGTACCGCAACTTCCTCTCCATTTAGTTGAAAAGGTTCACAGTCCATGACCATCGCGCCATCAAGATGCTCCAAGGCAAAAACACGGCATTTTGAAGGTTTGAGCTCCATTCCGGACCATCGCGCAACATCATCACAAATAGTGAGCTGCGCCTGAAGTTGCGTGCGGGACGACGCACACAATGCAGAATCGTCTGCATAGCCCTGTCCGCTGACCGACACATCCGGCGCACAGCGGAACCGGTAACCGGCACCCGGGAGGCTCTTGACACCGCGGAGGAGGACTTCAATCACCATATTGAACATGATCGCGGACAACGGGCACCCTTGACGAACTCCTCTGCCCGCAGGAATTGGTAGTGGTACGAATGGTAAAGGTGTTGTCCCGATAAATATGCGAGATCACCTCCAACATGTACTCCGGTGCGCCAAAATGTCCCAGGACTTCAAGAATGGCTCCATGCCTAACCGACCCGAAAGCATTGCGGATGTCAAGCCACGCCACGTAGAGGTTACGCTTATGTTTCTTGGCATCCGCAATGACCGAGTCGAGCATGAAGACATGCTTGAAGACGCTTTTGGAAGGAACAAAACCCTTCTGCTCTGGGGAGATTACGCACCCATGGCGGCCCAGCTCTGAAGACCACGACCAATCACGGCTGCATAGATCTTATACAGCGTGCGGCATATGGCGATGGGTCTCCAGTTCCCGACGTCATTCATGTCGCCCTCCGGGTCCTTTAACATAGGGGTTATCCGGAGGTGCGCCACGAATTTAAAATGCGTCGAGAACGCCTACAGATTTCGAAAAGCCTGGCAAGGATTTCTCCTCTTGAATCCAAGCTCTTCCAAAACCCGTAGGTGAGCCCATCTTGGTCTGGGGATGTACTAGTTTTTAAATCCCCCAGTACCGCGCAGACTTCAGCCACACTGATCGCCACGTACTCTTCTACCAGCACGTCTCCATGCCGGTAAGCGTTCTGGGACATCCACGAAGGCTTAAACCTGTCGCCGAAGGACCGGGTCTCCCCACCGACTCCTCGACTTCAATTGCCCACTCAGGCATGCCGGGCGGGGAAACAGCTCTAAAGGAGAGGACAGGATCAGGTTCAGGTCGGAGGTCAGCTTCATCCCGTGCCGTGCGCAGCCATGCCAGCAGGGAGGCCTTTTCGGGCTCCCTATTGACATAGCGGCGCAAGGACCTGCCAGCACGCTTCTGCGGAAACTCTTTAATTTGAGGTCGGGTCTGACCAAGAGGGGGTATTTTAACGGCCATGGGTAGGAGGAGAGGTTTTGCTTTACGGTGGGGAGGTTCCGGTGTCGCCAAGTCTCGGGGCGCACAACGGGGTGAATCGGGTGAAGAAGAATAGAAAGTGACAGAATTCATTTTATGAAAAATTTTTGGAGGAAGGATAGCGTTTCGAATTCGAGTTGAATATCTGTTTATGGGGGTTTTTAAAAATTGGGAGATAGAAGAAGCCGGTTTAGATAAGGAAAGAAGAGTGGAGGGAACAGGTGGAGGGGAGCCTAGAAAAGAAGTGGCGGCTGAAGAGATAGAGTTGTCGGAAGCAGATTGTTCCTGGATTGGAGAAATAGAAGAGCTAGAGTTAAAAGATCCCGATTCGGCCGACGACAGCCCCAAGAGTGGGACAAGGTATCCAGTGAGCTTTTACTTGGACTAAGTCCTTTTGATCTTGCTGTTTCCACTGGAGACACTTGCCGCACACCGGCTCTAAAGAGAGTTGGTAGCGTGGGAGCCGGTGCACATTAAGTAAATGCCGAAACAGGGAAAGAAGTTCACTGTACTGGCGCGCCTTCTCGCGGCACTCGAACGAAATGACAGAGGCAGTCGGTTATGCTACCATTATAGGTAACAGGGACAGGGGTTTTGGCCATATTCGTATGAGTTTCCACTAAAAACGCACTGTCAGTGGGAATCACTTTACCTCAATGAGTACGCCTATAGTGAAGTTTTTCCTGAGCAAGCGAATTAACATCGAGAGAGCAAGTCGGGCAAACCATCCGTGGGACAATGATATCGGACAATGATAGTCCATCACGGATTGCCCACCTGCCGGGATTATGGCAAAGGGAGGTTGGTTATGAAATTGTCCACTTGCCATGTCCGAACCAGGTGAAGTTATGAGGTAAATTAGAATAAATGGCTTCGGCCATGCGAAATCGCGCCTAACTAACTAAATCTAATAGCTACTACTTTATTGCCTTGCGGCAAAGAGTCCAAGCGCTTTAGCGCTTTAAAACAACACAAACAAAACAAGAATGTCCAGAGCTCAAAGTGAACTCTCCTGACTACTGAGGGCTTGCGCCGACTGCACGGATTAAGTTGCGATCTTCGGGTCTGGACAGGCTCCCACGTTGTGCTCCCTCAGTAGCCGGATTGCACTGCATTGTCAGGGGCAAGGCGTGGTGTTTCGTCTTTTTGTCCTTGAGTAGGTGAGGCCCCTGACACGCAAGACTTTCACTTTGAGCTCCGCGTCTTCACTCTCTGGATTGACGATGTTATGGTTGAAACCGCCGGCGACAGCTGCTGAGTGTATTCCTCCATTGAATTGGAAGCTAAAATGCAATATCCCAGCAGTTGTGTTGTTCAGATAGTATTGAAGGCCGGCGGTTAATCCAGGGAGACTTGTCTTCTTTCTTCAGTCAGCTACGGCGCTATCGTGGTGTAATTTCTAGTCGCACGCAGCTGGCCGGTGTTGTTTGAATGGATGTCGGAGACAGTTGGTATGCTCGACGACAGTTCGGAGCGGTGTTGATGCTCAACGAATAGTAGATATTTTAGTCGGAGATGATTGAATTCTCGACGACTGTAGCTTGTCGGAGTTAGATGTTGTGGCTCGACGACTGGCGGTAAGGGATTTCTGGTGACTTGAAGTTACTAATTTCAAATTGTGTCCGATGGCCCAAGTAATTCGGCTGTTGTTTAGAGTTGAGAAGTCCAAGTAATCCGGTTGTTGTTGGAGTTTTGGTTAATCCAGTATTGAAATTTGAGTATCCTTGCTGTTTGTAAGTAATCTGGTATTAAATTGAGGTTTGTAAATCCGATTTCTCATCTAGAAAACTGGCAGCAACTACACTTGATCTAACCAAAAGGCCGAGAAGCCACTATCCACTATACATACCACACATCCACTATACCATCATTACAACGGAACGTAATGCAAATAATTCTCCGTGATTCCTAATTCTTTTATTTGTATCAGCACCATATAATGTGGTTTATTTTTAATTTTATGCAAATCCCGGTTATGTTTCACATTGAGCCAAGTTACAGAAATCATTGGGCATTTACAATCAAAGGTATTCTTATATCGCGAAATGATCAAATATGTGCAATATTGTACAAAATCAAAACTTCAAATTTGTGAAGAGCTATCCCAAAAAAGAGATTTATATGGGATGCCTAAAGGTTAGCACTGTTGCTTACAGATTAATATATGAGTTAACGATCGTCTTTCGTCGAGTTAGCATTTTTTTGGATTTGTGCGAATATTAGGCTGTTATATTAAGCTGTGTAAGCACAATACTCTGTTAAACAGCCCTAATATACCATATCAGTACCAACAAAGCTGGCGACTTAGATAATAAATAATCTAAACTCTATATTAGTACTTTTCGTGTTTTGACTTTCTTGAATTTGTTCACCTTAGCTTATCTTATTTTACCACTTCCTCGTCAATTCACCATATTTCCTACTCTTTGAGGTCTCGTAATATTAGGCAATAGCCGAACGTTAGGAATGCCAGTATAAAATTATTTCTCTAATAGGTGGTGTAAAATCTACGGGTGGATATAAAAATGAACATTAAATTCATTTGTAACAAAACTCGCGCAAACAAAAATATGTTTTGTTACAAAAAATACACCATTTTGGGGACAGACACTATAAGGATCTTGATGAAATGTTATTGCAGCCCGAGTGCGCGCAATAAAATTGCTTATTTGGAGATAGTTTTGTTAAAATTCCAAAATCTTGCAGGTAGTTCCTTCCCAAAATCTTAAAGGGCATGTCCTCTGCTTCCTGGTTACGTCGCGATATGCATCTTGACTCCATTTACGTTTTCCCTAAAATGGTTTTCCGGATTAAATTTCAAGTTTACTAATTTTGAATTCTTATCATGCAACAAATGCTATAAAAAATTGGTGATAAATTTGATATCTAATCCCATTAAAGTCGCTTGCCAACACCCGTTTACCGAAAAAGAGTCACATGGTTTTACCATCGGCCAATCGCTAGAACTTCTCACTGAACTTTAACAAAGCGGTTCAGTTCCGTTTAGGATGTTTTCAGCTTGAATTGTAGTTTCTGAAATATTATCTTGTTCTGTCGCTTTACAAGCAAGCGACCGTTAGTTGTTTCTTTTAGGCACTGTCACCTACCTTACTTAAAGGGAATAAAAAGGATCCGCTTTTATCGCGGAATCAGGACAGTTGTGAGGCCTGACATACATAGACCCAGAACTAGATTGTTAGGCCCAGGTTTCATTTCAAACATAAAAATAGTACGGAGAATAGTTTATGATCAAATGTCAAAGTCAATTTTCCATCAACATTTGTCTCCTTACCGGATCAGATAAGATTTGAGCTAAGTCTATTGAACAAGATATGATAGCAATGGCAACCGGCAATGATTATGCGAGGGGTCGCAAATATTTCACAACTCTTCTCAGCGCAGGTCACGTGGAACGCTATGGACCATTGCAGAGTGTCAGCAAAGAAACAATCACAGAACACTCACATTTAGAGAACCTGGGAACACAGTGACAAGATGCAGCGTTCGCCCGATGGCCTAGGTTTAGCGCGTAAAGTTCTCCTGCTTAACCGTCCCAACCTCATTCTAACCTCGCCTAACCTCACCGTTAGGATTTGCTGCTTAGAATTGATTTCCCGCTTTTTCAGTATAGGCTAGGCCTATATGGAGTTTCCCTTCGCCTCCCTCCCCCAGTCATTTAGTGTTCATTTTATAGTCTTCCCACTGTTGGCACCATAGCCCGCTCGTGTTTTCCGCCATTCTGTTTCCCCTCATCCAAGCCACAGTCGCATCACTCTGCTAAGATCCTGTACAATATTCATGGAAATCTGCAGAAAAATCCTATACGCAAAAAAGTTCCGTTCAATTTTTGCGGGAAGCTGTAGATTATCGGTTACCAGTTGAGAAGTTGTACCAAAATTGAGAAATATTAATTTATCACTGAATATTCAGTTAATATGCATCACATTCTTTATCTGAAATTCACCCCGTCGTCGTAGATGTTTTCTGAATGGGAACACTATTACATCCGAAACTTGTTTGACAAAGCTGGTCCCACGCACAGATGCAAAATTGCAAAACAAAAAATCATTGACAACAATGGACCACCGGCCTGCCCCATGTTTTTTTACAAATTCATTAAAACGTAATTATCAAACAAAATTATTAAAACGTTGATAGAATGGAATATACGATACTATCTATATAGGTAAAAATCGCAAATTCTAACATATTGTTTTGGATTACTTTGTCTGCGGGATTCTTGCCTCCTCTACTACAAAAATTGGGCATTGTCACCTTTTTATTTATTATTTTTCAATCTGTGATGATCTGTGATCATTATGATTGTGACAGCTTTTATTTATTTACAACTCTGATCAAACCAAAAGTTGACATAAAATCTTTCTTATTAATTATACTTACAAAAGATTAATACCCTCGATTTGATGAAAATTCCCATTCATCAACAGAATATATATTTTTCTTTCTCGGTGTCTGATTGTAACGAGCTTAATGAAAAAGTTCCAACTCCCCATTACTGCTAGAAAATAGCAATGATGATGACTTGAAAGCGTTCTTGTTACTTCGAAGAAAATGACAAAACTTCTGAACACTCGAAGAAAAAAAAGATTTGACAACTTGAATTGTGGTTTGTACTTCTCTTAATTATGGTGCCAAAACCAACACTGATACCTGTTTTATTTTATTTTAGGGAAGGCAAAGAGGCATTTGAAGATGCATTTGATGAAGATGCACATCTAGAAAGAAGGTGAGAAAAATGGATAGCTTACCTATTTGATCGTACATTTATTGGACGAAACCATTATTTGTCACCGAACGAATAGATGGATGGCGATCATTAATATATATGTCATCGAGCTATTTAAAATAAAAAAAAAATCGCCGACTCCACCCTAAGCAAAAACATTTTAAACATATATTATGATATAGTTATGTTTAATGTACGGTATCTGTTTCGGTAATGTTAAAACAAACTCCTAATCTTTACCTTCCCTAAAGTATGATGTTTTCAGAAAATTAATATTAACTATGGATAAAAAAATAAAGAAAAAATTATAATTTTAATTTCTAGTGTCGATGAGCCTAAGGCTAGTACTGTGAAAGATGCAAATGTAGGTAATTCAGCTTCTAATGAAAGCAGTGGGAATGCCCGAGAAGGTTAGTACAATAAAATCATCTGTGTAATAAACCTGTTCTTAGCTTCATCACTTTTAGAGATTTTTGTAAACAAGCAACGCAAATGGTTTAATGCTCATGTGAGTGAAATATCGTGAAATATTGCATTCTGGGTACATTTTCTTCTATTAAT
Source organism: Styela plicata (assembly GCA_963675895.2). Lineage (NCBI taxonomy): Eukaryota > Metazoa > Chordata > Ascidiacea > Stolidobranchia > Styelidae > Styela > Styela plicata. The sequence continues at coordinate 17,838,522 of OZ023146.1, read as the reverse complement.
GGTGATTTGGTTCAGGTGTTTTCACTATTACCTCTCAACATTCAAACGATATATTCTCACCCACAACCATTCGCACGACGACATCGCATATATTGTTTTGAATAAAGCAAGAATTTTCATTTTATGTCATGAAATATGCGAAACTAGTAATATAAAGGTAATCGCATATTCGGGTTTGGCCACGGCTATCGAGTGGGATAGCCAGCACGATTTTCTGATGGATCGAGCCGCTTTGCGTCATGCTTGACTCTCGCTTAACATAACTTGTGATTGAAAGAAGAAAATATTATCTTGTACAGCCCACCTATTATGATATGGTAGAAAAGTTGCATGAGTGATTTCAATGAATATGGCGGATGAATATGAAACGATATACAGTTTTTGTTAAGTTTTTTGTTTTGAAAAACAATTATATCATGTGTGCATACCGGTTATCGTTATGCAGGATGGTTTTTCAAATCTTTACCACAGACATATAATACTATATTTAATTCTATTTTTAATCATCATATTTGTAAACGATTATTGGTCATTGTGAAGTGCGACAAAATATTCTGTTCTTCGGGTTACTGAAATGTTCATGTTTTTTTTTCGGATAATCAAAAAAGCTTCAAAACCAACAACATTGCTATTCCATAGTAGTATTAATGATTCCAAATCCTTCCTTTTCTAGTGTTTCTAGTTTCCTCACGTTTTAAACACTTAAAAATTAATAAACTCTGTCATGGCACCCCCCCCCCCCCCCTAAATACTTTAGTACATACATATGAATCGATCATTCCTTTTCAAGTCCAGATATCTTCAATTTATTTTATCCATCATGGGCTCGAAGAAGGAAATTTGAGATAGTGGCTAACGAAAACCCCGTGGCATTTTGTGGGATATGTTATTAAGGGTCAAATTTAATACTTTTGCTTTATATCGCTGCAAGCATCATTAATTTCACAGAAAACGGATGAAGTGCGCTATAATAAAGTTCATCCTATCTGGAACAAACGTCATATTTCAAGCATTCGGCCCCCAAACTGTCTTCTTTCATACTTGATATAACTTTAAGTTTTAAGCGTAATATTAGTCCAAGGCGTGAATTATGACGTCATAAGTCAATCACTTTTTGACCCCTACCGAAAATACGGTATGAATATTATGGTATAAGTCACTGATAGTGCAGTGCAGATAAGCAGTGTGATTCACATACTCGGCATGATATGGAAGTTCCTAATTTTTTAAATGAAATTCCGACTATTTAACGGTGTTGAAAGTTCCTCAACTCTTCTACGAATTTGAAGTGTTAGGCATATTAAAGAACGTCAGTTTGTGTGATTCAGGACGCTCTTTGCAATACGCACGTACATTTTTACTTCTTGTTCTTGTGCAAACAATCATAGAACCTCAGACATCATTATTCTAATCTTGCACATAAACGTGGCATTTTGTTTGACTATCCAAGAGAATCTATGTTTGCAAATCTAAACAAAACGCTACACGTGTTAGTCCACCAACTTCATAGATTAAGATATTTACATACTATACTGCCTAGTCCTGAAGTTATAACCAATGTCCTTTTGTCTTGCCTTATCAGATATTTTATTTTATCTCGCTGATGAACCGTGCCTAACTGATTTTTAACAAACCATGGTTGTACAAAATTTTTCCGTCTGGTTCAAGGTAAACGCGGTTAGCAAAAGTCGTCATGCTAATCGTTATGCCGAGCCAAAACAACACTGATCAAGAATTGTCCGAAACTATTTTCTGCGTGTCGTATGAAAAGACTGAAATATAGCAAAAAAGTGGTTGAAAACTGGTCCCAGACCGAATGCGACTCGCTGCACTTTTATACTCATGACGGTCTCAGTTTGGGATGCTCTTCAGCTTCGGATACGGTGTTGTTATAGTTGGCTTATGTCACTTTAGTGGATGTTGATCAGTTTCATTTAGGCTCCACTTCCGGTATGACTTCCCAGTCGGAGAAATTCTGTATATACATTTTTTTGTCAAGTGTGCGTCAAGGATGGTTTGCGCCGCAGATTTCCCATGTGATTTCTGAGATCATAGTTTAAGAAAATTATTCTTAGTCATAATTTTGCAATAACATTTTGATTATTTTCAGACATATCAGAAAAAATGGAGGAAGATACCGAATCAGGTCATGTCGCAAATATGGTAGAAAAAATAGAGTAAGTAGTTGAATATCGCACTTCCTATTCAAAAATTTTACTTTGTCAAGCATAAGCTACAGCACATCACCGGCATGCACATCACATCACCGATTGATTTTTAGGATAGGTGCTACCCAGTCTGGGAAATTAAACTAGGTTACCTATAGCTGCACATCACCGGTTGAGCAATTAGATTCACAATGTATGGTTAAGATGTTTGTTTTTCTGACCGGGTTAACACGGTAAAAAATATTATTTTATTTGAATTTCCGCTGTGAAAACTTGTGCCCACACACCCACTACTACGTAAACCATAGATTGTTTTCAAATTCTCCTTTTGAGGTAATAGTATTGGCGACTCTAGGTAAAATAACCTGGTTTGCCTAGTTCATTTCCATAGTATTTTTACCTAGGTCCACTGATATCTGACTTAACTATTTTAACTTTACCGAGTTTTCTGCTTGATGATTTGCCTAGTAAATTTACTCGTAAATTAGGCAAATTTATCCAATTTTTAACTAGATACTTTACAGTAACTAGATGCCTGGTTCAAAAAAGTAGGAACCTAATATGAAAAACTAGGCAAACCATATATTGATTTTGAATATGTTTTTGAAATAGACAATTCGTCGATTGCAAGCTTCTAATCAATTAAAAATGTCTTTAATGCAGCAAAACCCCAATTACCTAGTTTACCTGGTTTTTAGCATAGGTACTACCCAGTCTGGGAAATTAAACCAGGTTACCTGGTACTACTTTACCTAGTTTTCTGGTAATTATAATAATGAGGCGGTGCCTCTATCCGGCAATTCCGGAGGATATCAATTTTACATTTCATTTGCTTTTACTCGGCTGATGTAAACACGTTTTATCAAAGAAGCTTTTAATAAAAAACATAAGGTAACGACAAGTTTTATCAGACCCAGAAGAACGCCAAATAGCACGCAACAACGAACCTTCTGATCGATATTGTTATAGAGGCACTATAAACGTTCTTAACTTGTAAAATGGCCTAGGACAAAAAAATGACTCTATATATTTGGAGTAAATATCTATTTCCGATTCTGGTGCGTTGAAGCAGAGCAAGTGGTCGGATGCTTGTTCGACACTGGGAATTGATTAAGTCAAATTTTGGGAACCTGGATAATCTTTCACACAATGAGAGAAAGTCATCAAGCGTCTTTGACTTATTGTAACGCGTGAGAGGCAGCTGAATGCGAGCAAAATGTAGCTCACCGCATGTTGTGTGATATGGGCGAGGCGAATACGGGCCAAGTGTGGTTCTGCGCATGTGAGATCGATAGCTATCATGCGTACAGTTACGAATGGCTCGATCGAATTCGAACTATATATGAAGTGCATGGTTGAATAGAAATGACATAATGCGCAATATCCGAGCGAGACGCGGCATAAAATGGGAATTTGAAATAACTAAAACTGTGATGGAAGAAATATTGCGGTTTCACGAATTGCAAAAGAATACCGCCTAACAAACCACAGACGCAAGATACTCATGAGCATCACGGAATCGTGGGTGGGAAATCTGGGATTAGCGATAATGGATGCAATTAATTTTTTTTTTATCAAGCAGCGTTAGTCGTTGATAATTGCATCGTTAGTTATGCTTAAATTACGTTCGAACAGATAAAATGAAAATTATGAGCTCGTAAATCTCAATGTGATGTAACATTTAATCCCAACACAAGGAAGTTCAATCCAAAGCCGATCTTGTCGCTTTTTGGCGGATCCATTGCGACTGTTAGTTGTAAGGTGCAGCTGAATTCGAATTGGAGTTCAATATAGTCCCGTTGTAGTCCACGATTGAAGGTCAAAAATTCTTTATCTAGGTTATCACGTCAGAAGATAGAAGTTGCGTTGCTGTGTTCTATTTGGCGTCTTTGTGAGTCCACCGACTCCGATAAAACTAGTTAACTTATGTCCTTTATTTAAAGCTTCTTTGATAAAACGTATTAAAATCAACCGAGTAAAATCAGATAAAACGTAAAATCGATATCTTTCAGAATTGACGGATAAAATTAGTGCTCGCGCCGCCAGATGAAAAACAGAGCGTCAAATAACAAGCGAATAAAACACACGAGAATAAAAAAGAGAAACAAATGGGCGCATTCGGACGTAAAATTAGATAAAAGCTAGAATGGGTGGCGCTAAAATTATGAAAATGGGTACAGTTAAAAACATATCCACTATACCATTTTGTCTGTAAATGCCTTTATTAGCTAATGGCTCAATCGTCAATGTGTCTGGCCTCCCCCACGCAGGGGGGCAATAACAGTATTTAAAAATAAATACAAATGAGAATTTAACCTAAATAAAAATAAATTAACATTTAACATGTTAAATGTTAATATAAAGGACGGTCGGGTACACGCCACAGATGGACCGCGCCACACGGCGCGGCCCATCGCCGGCACAAACCCGGCATTTCCTATTAAATAAATATTGATTGGGGGGCAACTCAATTACACAAGTGGGGAAGAAGAAAGGAAAGAGGAAGAAAGGAAACTTGTTTGACAAAGCTGGTCCCACGCACAGATGCAAAATTGCAAAACAAAAAATCATTGACAACAATGGACCACCGGCCTGCCCCATGTTTTTTTACAAATTCATTAAAACGTAATTATCAAACAAAATTATTAAAACGTTGATAGAATGGAATATACGATACTATTTATATAGGTAAAAATCGCAAATTCTAACATATTGTTTTGGATTACTTTGTCTGCGGGATTCTTGCCTCCTCTATTACAAAAATTGGGCATTGTCACCTTTGTCACCTAGAAAATAGCAATGATGATGACCTGAAAGCGTTCTTGTTACTTCGAAGAAAATGACAAAGTTCTGAACACTCGAAGAAAAAATTGACAACTTGAATTGTGGTTTGTACTTCTCTTAATTACGGTGCCAAAACACTGATACCTGTTTTTATTTTGTGCCAATTTTAGGGAAGGCGAAGAGGCATTTGAAGATACATTTCAACATCTAGATAGCAGGTGAGAAAAATGGATAGCTTACCTATTTGATCGTACATTTATTGGACGAAACCATTATTTGTCACCGATCGAATAGATGAATGGCGATCATTAATATATATGTCATCGAGCTATTTAAAATAAAAAAAAATCGGCGACTCCGCCCTAAGCAAAAACATTTTATACAGATATCATGTTATAGTTATGTTTAATGTATGATATCTGCTTCGGCAATGTTAAAACAAACTCCTAAACTTTATTTTCCTTAATGTATGACATAGCAATATAGGTGTTTTCAAAAAATTATTATTTGCTATAGATGAAAAATAAATTATAATTTTTAATTTCTAGTGTCGATGAGCCTGAGACTAGTACTGCGAAAGATACAAATGTAGGTAATTCTGCCTCTAATGAAAGCAGTGGGAATGCCCGAGAAGGTTAGTACAATATAATCATCTGTGTGATAAATCTGTTCTTAGCTTCATCACTTTCAGAAAACTGTGAATTTTTAGTTTATGCGGCATGGCAGTATGTTTCATTAGGGAGATCTGTTATGTCATGTATGTCTAGATTATGCATGTGTCAACTGTTTGTCCCATATTCAAATCTTTCCTATGCAAAATACGCTCAGTCCTTTGAAATTTGGTAATGGTAAAACGAAATTGGCCTGGCATCTGAGAAGGCAGATGATCCTTATTTAGATATTAGAAAGAAGATTCCAATTGAAATATTAAAATAATATATTTTGTATTAAAATGAATTTAACAATGCCAAGAACCATTAAAAATATTCAGGATAGGCTTCCATATTTATCCGGTACAAGAGGAAAGCCGAGAATACAGCATAACCATATGATGAACCGAGAAAGGCGTTAAGCTAAAAACCATCATCCCGATACGGAATTCGTGTCTGCACAAGAGATCATGGATCACCATATGGTTACGCCGTATTTTCGGCTTTCCTCTCACACAGGATGAAACTGAAATCCAATGCTATCGTTTATGAGGACCACTGTGTACTAGTAAGGTGTTCAGACTGAGCTAATCTGCGACCGGTTAGCATATCCTTTTTAAAAAAGTAATGATTTTTCATTTTTAGATATTGAAGTTCCAACCATATCTGATATAACTTGGAAAGATAATAAGATAACAGTTAAATGGTTGAAGAGCAAGGGAGCAAACAAATATATTCTCAGTGTGATGAATTCAGACACTACCGCATATAAAAAGAAAACTAAACCAAATATCACTGAACACACCTTCAGTATGAATGACCGGTGCACATATGGGAAGAATTGCGATTTTAAGATCGAAGCAATCGGTGGAGTAGATAAGAAAGAGCAATCAAAAAAAACATCATTAATAGGTTAGAATGAGAATATGCCTAGTCATCTTGTGTTGTGGATGAAACAATCATCTTGACTGATTTAGAAATATAATTCAACCGTCTAGTAATTATTCAATTATCTGTCATTTATTGTTGCCAACATTTCATATTTGAATTCATTTCTACTATGCCATTAGGTTTATAATAAACTGTGTGCTATTTTTCAGTCATAAAAGAAACTTAAGCCAATTTTTACTGAGGCCTTCATTTTCATAAATAACCCGAGCTTTCTATTTTAAGGATACTTACAGCAGCATCAGTCATCCTGATTGTATGTTTTGTTCAGTACAATTAGAATTGAGTTACCATTTTGGTCAAGTGATCTTGGTAGCTGTTTGTTTAAATGTTTCGATAATCATTTTTATTAAGGCGGAGAATGTGTTGCCAGAGATGTATTGGCTGTCAATGATTCAGAAAATCCACGGAGACATCTAGTTGTAACATGGCAAGCCCCAGCTAACCCGCCAAAGGGTTACAAGGTTGAAGTTTATGAAGTTGAGCTAGCTTCGAAAAACGAAAAAACATCTTTCTTTGATCAAATCAATCCTATAGAGGCTACACAGTTATCATGCAAATTCAAGGATTTGAAAACTTCTACTACATACTTTTGCAAAGTCATTCCTTTGTATGGTGGAAAACCAGGTCATGGCAGCATTTCCAACAGGATTATAACTAAAGAAAGTAAGTTTTTATTTGAGAACAAATGCACGTGTGCAGTGTGCACTAGGGCACAGGATCAAAAGAGGTTATAAACATAAGAACTTCTCATTCAACATGATACAAATAGGATTAGAGTAATGTCAGGGGAAAATTGAAAAAAAAGACTATTCGTGAACGCAATGGCCTAGGTGTTATCATATTGGCATCGCAGGTTGTAGATTTCGAGTTTGAGTCCTGGCCAGTCCGACCTGTGAATCATGCCCACATTTCAGCCAAGGGGGTTATAACTTGGGTGGAATAAGCCTTTCTAGCAACCCTAACCTGTCTGTCTGTAATTGGCTGCTAGTAAGGGGCGCTGGTTAGAATGATTCACACCAAGTGTGTCTATAAAAGAATGAAAAAATAAGAAGTGGTAGATAGTATTACTATTTTCCAGTGAAGATAAAATAAATAATAATAATAATATATAATATAATAAAACTCGCTGTACTCTACTATAGTGGTTCAGTTTTTCACGATGAATATTCAAATCATTCAAGTCCAACATGTATCTGAATTGATTCAAATCTGAAAATGACATCAGCGTCATATTAGTGCATACAAGGCTTCTTCTAGGTGCTGCCTTGTCTATATAGTAAATTATTATTGAAAATAAAAAAGTAATCATTTTTGAGTTGTCTTGAAATATATTAATAGTTGTAGACACAATAAAATGAAAAAAATTGTTGACAATTGACAACAAATCATGTTGATTATTATCACTTCTATTCAATTACAGGGATAAAGTCGCCTATGGAGCACTCAGTTGATTTTGGTAAGTATGCTTATTTTTGATCAGAAAGAATAGTGCAGGCACATTTTTTTATCACAGTTCATGATTTTTAAATTTGAAGATATATGTGTAGCTTGCATTAAACCAAAATACAATATCAGATTTTTAATATTTATCCCATGGTTACTTTTACTAGCTTTTTTCTTAAATAGTTCTGTATTAGTGAAGCATGTAGATTGCCAGCGCATTTACAAGAAACAACCATATTATCTTTCTAATTTGCTTTTAAGTAATTTACTTAGAATTCTGATGTCATCCAAAAAATTATATTTGAATGTTTCATCAATCAACATGCTACTATAGAACTGCAAAGGAATTATTGTCATAACATTGCAGACACATCATGTATCTTGGTTAATCCACCCACTGGATATGTTATGGCTAGTGTACATCTCCAGCTTCTTTTTGCAGTACAGTAATGCAAGATTGGTTGTTATAGTGTTATCTCGTTCACATAGGAACTGAAAATGGGTTTGAACAAAGCGAATTTCTCATCCGCCTAATTATCATGGAAGTTAACTGAAGCCAATACACCTCCTTTATTTACACTTCCTTCTTCTACAGCTAGTGGCACATCAAAAATATGCTAAAATAAATGATTGTAGTTTTCGATCATCATTGGAATTGGGATAACTTTTTTCTGTGCACCAACATTAAAATAGATAAACTCTAAAATGTCAACATGGCTATTTTAATATTATTCGTTAGGTAAAGTCACTGGAATACATCATGAGACAAGAGATATTGAACATGAAAAGTTGTCTGTTGAATTATATTGGAAAAGTGTTGATCTCGGAGAAAACTACAGATTTCAATCATGCAAAATTGAGTTAAAACAAAGAATAAAATGGCGTCCGGACCGACTTGTTTTCGCAAAGAAAAATGTCGAATTAAATGAGGAAAATATCAAAATCCCCGAAGTGCAAATGGGATACACATATGATGCTAAGTTTGATACATCATATATTGATCTTGATACAAAAAAAGAAAATAACGTATCCTCACATTATTCCTTCAGTACAAGTAAGTTTAAACGTTTAAATTTGAAAGCAAAGATTTTTATCTTATGTGCATAAAAGCATAAAGCATAAAACTTTGATCGTTTTTTTTTCAAAAAAAAAAAAAAAAATCGCATTTGAATAATGGTGGCATGGGATTTTTTACTAAAGTTGATGTTACAACTTTTTTACAGTTTTTTTTTACGATTTTACGACAATATGTTGATGCGTTTTGTCAATTTATATGTTTGTTAGCATTTTTTGCATACCAGGATAACTCAAAAAGTATTTGACCAATTGGATTAAAATTTTGCGGTGATGATGGGTAACTTAAGTCAGCGACCCTTCGAATTGCCATTTAGGTAATAACTTGCCAACTAGGACTCTCTTTGTGTTTGCCCGAGTGACCCACGACATAACACTATGGATATGACCAGACTTGGCTAATTTGATAACTTCATGCTCATGTCTTTCTCCTCACATACATAATCATACAGTCGAATTTAAGAATCTCTGGATTCTCATTGTGAATGCTTGCCTGACACATTACCTGCTCGTCATAAGAGGTGACTTAAAAGAACCGAGAAAGCGGAATGTTCAGGGCAGATACCAGTCACCACACTTTTTGTGTATCACATGGTTTTCTCACAAGTCGTATTTGCAGGTTTACATCTTATGTAGATATTTGCAGTAAAAGTGGTTGTAGGTGTCTTTAGATGCCTATCGCATCTCCAATAAACCCAATGTTTGGTAATATAGGTGCCTAATCATGACATCAACTACTAATACTGCGTTTTATGTAAGCATTTAACCTAGCTATAAATACAGAAATTATTTAAAATAATCATTTGTCATATAGGCCCTTCGCAAACTGAGATCTATAACTGCACTTGGGAGAAGGGAGTTGTATTTTTTGAATGGAAGTCAGTAGCAGGAGCTAAAAAATATCAATTGATCATAAAAGACGAGTTTATCAAAGAAAAACTTGCTGCAGACCAGATTTTACCAGTTACAGAGAATGATAATGGCTGCAAAGCCCAAGTGCAAATGACCGATAAGCTGGGAATCGGTAAAGTTTGCAATACAAAAGTTATTGTATTCACTGACAATAATTTGAAATCAGAGACTGACTTCAAGTCACATCTGATTGGTAAGTTTTTGATAATAAAAATGTTAGGAACAACATCAGCAATGCGGTTGAATGGTCTTCATGCTTGTTGCTTTGATGTGACGCTTCATTCTGTTCCGTCTACATTGTTCAATGAGGTTTTCCTCGTCACCCTGGTATTCTTTGAACGAATTCCTAAATTTCTCCCACACACAAACCAGATGTTAGCACCCATTCTAAAACTGGTTGAATGATGAACCCATCTATACACTTTAGATTTTTATAGAAGTAACTGACAACATGATAATACTGAGAAGTTGATAATAACAAGTCAAATCATTTTGTACACATTAAAAAATGAATCTCAGTGACATAAAGGAAAGGTAAACTATTGTTTAGAATATAAACGATTAAGATATGGAAGTCCTTGTTATTTGATTGTTCCGATTCAAACCATTTCAAGTACCAGGATACTAACAAGATAAAACTTTTTGATTAATTTACTTAGGTATGAAGAACAATAGTATATCACAAAACAAATAGGAAATCCTGTGAGCAAGACCACCTTAAACAATTTTGAACTTTATTATCTAGGGTCTGTTCTCCCCATTTGATATCAATATAAAATAATAAAAAGTGTTTCTTTATTCAGGAGGTGAACTTGTGCCGAGAAATGCCAAGGCTGTTCCTAACAGAGAGAATCCTGAAAGATGCATTAACATTGTATTCGATGCACCACTGAAGGGATTAGCAGATGAATATTTTGTTCGGGCAGAACCTGAGAAAGGACGGCCCAAGACCATGAGTTCCAATTCAAACAATATCGTATTTGAATACTTAAGAAAAGGAATCGAATACCGTTTTGAATTATTCGCCAAGCATGGAGATACATGGAGTGACGGAAGCAAAACAAATGCTTTGAGAACTGATGGAGGTAATTTCCTATTATATACAGATAATAACAGTTTTCGTTGCATGAATGGATATGCATGTATCTCAGATCAAAAATAAAACGAAGGTCTATTGAAATCTTCCTTCGTGAATTTCCAAAGTCAAGCTTACCTGGTATAAATTTGCAATGAAGTAACAGGCAAGGCTGTCTATTCGCACTATTTACCCTGATTTATCTAACTATTACCAAAAATGTGACATAAAAGCTCGTGAACAAATATGTATTTGGAGATTCCCATACAGTGATTCTCTTTTTAATCATAGGTCACTCAACTGACCCGATGGTGAATATCAATGAAAATAAGGGTGGACAATTTGATTTTAGTCACACGACCTATTCAGGTAAATATTCGAAGAAAATAATTTTCTAGTGATTTACGTACACTAGAAATCAAACATAGTATTTAAAAACAGTAATTCATGATCATTTTATCTTATTGTGTTATTTCATATTTCAGCAAAATTTACAGACGATGATTAAACATGAATTTTTATGATATTTTAATTATATGCAACACCTATTTTGCTACACCTGATATTTCTACAATTTCAAGTATTTTTTCCTTAACTTCTAATTAATTGCAGTATAAAAAGATGATTGCTGTGGCCACCACACATTTATTGCTTATAATATTAATCCAATGAGGTTTAGGATTTTCAAAGATGTGATTAAGCAATAAAGTATAATAATTATTTATATGTTTCAGGTAGCACAACTCATCTGTATATGCCAAAAAACGAAGATTTTGGTGAGTTTTGGTTCTTGGTATTTCTGTTGCAATATTGTTTATTAAGAACTTTTCAAGTTTCAAAAAGTATTTGCAATCCCTCCCATCAACTATGATGTCGAGTTCAGACAGTAACTGCCTGTCTGCACCTTTTGTATCAAATTATTTCATCCACTAAAGGGGATTCTAATTACTATCACAAAGATGAAAGAAATGACACAAATATGACTCCAATCAAGATAGGATAATGAATAGGACTCATATTACACATTTTATACTTTGGCACATTTGATAGAAATCTGACACGCAGTTAAAGTTTCATGTTCAATGGTTTATATATATATATTTATGGCAATATTTCAAAAATATTTGCTGTGTTTAGTTAAATTTGCACTGCCAATAAATTGCGCTGATTCAGTTGTGTTTCTTGTAATCTATAATTTTTTGACAATTTTGTCAGCATATAATAATTCAAACTAGTATTCCGATTTCTCTATATTCTTAAATAAATTGATAAAAGCGCCAAATTCTTGTTTTTGCTACAAAATCCACTAAATATCCATTATGCTTTTTTGACATGTTTAATTGCCTCTTCAATGTGTTAATTAAGTTGTAGCTGTGGTGCACTTATGGGGATAGGAACATATTGTGTACCTCTTGTCCGAGATGCCCCCCCCCCCCTAGAATTCCTGCCTCCCCAAATTCAATCAATTGTTAGGGTTCTTTGGTTATTGCTTTCTTTATCTCATATTGGATGGGTAAACGTCCTGGGAAATCTACCTTACTCTCTTTGATATATATCGTAACAAAATTTTAGGTATGGTGAGAAATGTTAAAGTCAGCATTGAAGAGAAAGATGACAAAGATATGATGAAGTTGGAATGGATGACTCCTTCATTTGACAACAAAATGAATGATTTTAAAGTTGATCGATATAAGATTGAAGTCAGAAAACCCCATGCTTCGAATTCTATAACTCGTGAAAAACTGTTTGTAAAAGGATTAAATGATTATTCATTAGAAAACATTGATTTAAGTTTGAGTGAGACTTATGAATTAACAATAATGACATATTATGAAGATATTGATGGAGATGCCGACTTTATTTCTAATCCATATAAAACTACAATCTATACAAGTAAGAATCTTTTACTTCATATAAATTTTGCAATTCTTGTGCTTTGTCTATTTTGTATGTGGCATACATATGCAATTATATATTATAATAACACATCCTATTATTGCCAGTCCTCAGAACCAAAGTAAAATATTACAATTTTTCCTAAATTAAATAGCAAATGTAATTACTACCCACGTTGTGTTATTAATCAGAATTTAAAATAGGTTAAATTTAAGTCTTCTCAAGAATAAGTTGCAGAATACCATACATATTATATCGACAATTAATTTTTAATGTTTTTGGAGACGTGGGGGTGCGTTGGAGCAGTAGAAATGAATAACATAAAACTATAGACTTCAAGTATTTTGCCTATTGTCCGCATAAAAATCCTAAAAAACGTTTTTTTTGTTGGAAAATACCACTATCTATCTACATTTACCCAAATAAAACAAATTTGGATAAAACAGCAGCACAAAATGAAAACATAATAATTTTTAACTGTCTTAACTAAATCCTAACCGACAAAAAGTCACACTCCTTAAACACTTGATAAGGGCGAAAGCTATTTCACAATACAAAATAAAAGTGCAAGTCGATGTCGACACAGATGCGCTTTGCGAGAAACTTAAATGGGCCTGTCCGAGAAAACAATATGATTTCACACACACTGTAGCTCATGAATGGACTTCGCGTGGTAAACAAAGTGAACAATAATAAACAGTCCGTAACAGATGTCTTTGAAATAAATATTTTTCAGGGCCATGCAAGCCAGTTGTGACGTGTAACAATAGCAAAAATAATGACCTAAAGATTGAGTGGAATTCTGTAAGAGGGGTGCTACGTTATGAACTGGAGATTTATACAGAAGACTCTGAAACCCCCAAATTTTCAGAAAATCTACAAGATATATTCTGGATAAAATCTTTTAATGAAACTTTTGGATATGGTGCAACTTATTATGCCATAGTAAGGGCAATTGGAAACAATAACAAGACCAATGAAAGCAAAACTGAAAAGGCAACTATTGGTATGTCAATTTTATGCTAAATTTATTACAAATGAAAACACATGGGTTGATAAGAACTGTTATCTGCCGAGTATGGATAATGTGTGTTTTGTGATCTATCCCATCAAATGCCGGCCGATTTCTCAATATCGGAAATAAGCAAAAAAAATGAAACAAGTGCCAATAGTCAGGTCTGTAAGTGAAACAATTGCCCATAATATAATGTAAAATTGCAATATTTTCAATCTGTTTAACAGGGGGTGATTTAGTACCAACAAATGTGAGAGCTACTATAAATGATGTAGAAGATCCCAATACTCAGGCATTTTTGAGATGGGATCAACCTAAGACGGATGCAATTTCATATGATGTGTCTGTAATTCCAAATGTCAAAGATGTCAATTTTAAGCTTGATAAAACTTCTTGTTTGGTGTCTGGACTAAAAACAGGAACTAGTTACTCATTCAAAGTTTTTGCAAATCATAAAATATCTGGTAAAACTATCAAAAGTGGAGGATGTTTCTCGAACCAAATACAAACAAATCCAAGTGAGTAAATGCAATATTCACTAAATACACGTCTTCTTAATTAATGAGGAAATGTTGAGCTACTACAATATACCGATATTGAGAAGTTGATATTGGTGATATGTTACAAATCTTTGAACAGTGTCCTAGGTAAATTTTTAAAACTTTACCAAAACATAAGGAAGGCGCATGTCACAAAAACAAGAAAAATTACCTCCAAAGAAAATATAATTTGCTTTAGAAATACATACACAGAGTCTCTTCTTGAGACAAATGAACATACATACATACATTGGATCTGAATAAAAAAGCTAAAAATAAAACCACCTTTATTGTCAAGAAGTGCTTGGTGTTCAACTTACTATTCTTCGGAGATTACCTTGAAAGTATCAGCTTTAAAAATTCAAATATTTTGACTTATATTTGAAATTGAAAGTTAAAATATTGTACTCAACCTTTCATTTGAATCTAAAGTACCTCGAATTTAGTGACTTTAGTTAGAGTCATTCTTGGTTATCCAGGCAGGAATGGAGCGTTGTGTAACTCTGTTCACAGCTTCGGTATCAAGCATGGGATGCTTTTGCAAGAGAAAAGTTCGAGAATTGGGCGTTTTCGTATAGATTTCAGGCCCTATTTTTGCTTTTATTTTTATTTTTTTTATTAAAATGCGCTCAGAGCAAGGCCTCAGGAGATGAAGCTTACTTGAAATTTGTCTTGAAGCCACTAAAGTGCAAAGAGCTACATGAAATGCAGAAATAGGAACTATGGAACCCCCATCCCTGATAGATGTCTATTAACGCGCGTTTTGAAATCTTGTAGATCAGTACGATCAGGAAAGCAGTGAGAAGGCAAGGAGTTTCAAAGTTTACAGATTCTTGGAAAAAATCTTCTTGCATAAAACTTTTGTGAGATTGGTAGCCAATCGTGTGCCCCGATTAAAAATTTTGTTCAGAGAAACGAGAGCAGAGAGCATTATAATATCTGTGAAATAAACATGGTGAGGCAACGTTGCGACAGTGTGACAAACTTTGCAGACCAGACGAAAGTTTAGGGCCAATCGTATTGATGACATGCTGTTGAATACGGTCGATGACAGCAATACTCCATGCGGAATTGAATCAGATTTGCACAAATGAAGAATGATTTCGGGAGTGAGAGGAAGGCGAGCTCGATATAGAGAACCGACTTTCATTAAGACTTGTTTAGCAATACTAATGACATATTCATTCCAACTCATGTCCCTAGACAGTGTGAGTCGAACGAGACGAATATTTGAGGATTCTACTAGAACAGTATCCTGGTAATGAAATCTGTTGCATTCGTGCGGTGTAATGATTACTTTGATAAAACTTTGGTCTTCTCCGAGTTAAGAGTTACATGCCAGGTGTTACCCCAAATAGATACTAGAATTGTTAAAAATCCGAAATTTTTGAACATCAGAACAGCATAAGCTCAAAGAACAAAAATTTTGCCACTTGTGGACTAAAAATTTTAACGGTTAACATAGGTAACCTTTGATGGTACGATATCGGTGCAGCAGAAAAATTCTGGCTTATATCAGAGACCATACATGCTCATATCATATACCATAACCTACAAAGACTAAATTAACCCCGATTGTTTAATTAAAAAAGACATCGAAAATCTTCAATGGCTCACCTTTCATATAATAATCTAGTCTGTACAAGCAATGCAATGCATTTAAAAATGTGTGTGCTTGAAAAAATCTTTCGTACGCAATATAATTGCATTGCATAAGATGTATAAAACTTGGTTTACAGCTCCTACCCAGATAAAAAATGTATCTGCTGATTTTGGGGCAGACAAAAGTATGAGCATGGCCATCAAATGGGATAAGGTTGACACAGAAATGGAAGATGAACAAGTGACGTACCGAGTGTGCATTATAACAAAAGACAAAAACTATGAAAGAAAAATCAGTACGTCGAATACAAACCTAACAATTGATGGACTAGAAGCGGGGACTGAGTATTCTATCACAATTGCTGGGCACAACTCAAATGGTTATGGAAGAGATTCTGATGAAATAAGTTTTACTACAGGTAAGCATGACTGACATAGCATTACTATGGTGTTGGATAAATAGCATGGCGAATACGGCAATACAGTGCCTTTAAGAAGTGGTAGGTGGTTACACCATGGCTCCGAGGAGATACCAGTCACTGCGTTATTTTATATTGATTCAGTCCTGTCAGGGATGTTCAGTCCTCTCAGGCAGTGCAGTTGTCGGTACTACATTTTGAAGCGTTTTGAAGCGACTTGAGTAATCGTTGGTTGGTTTATTTGAACTCTGCTTCCGGCCTTGCTCAGAGCAAACTTGAATGAATAAAAAAAATGTGCTTGTAATATACCGTTGTACGCCCTGATTTTCGATTAATGTGCTGCCATCGTAAGTTGGAAATCTCGGGTTTGAGTACTAACAAGTCTGACTTAATTCATGTATACCAATTAACCAAATGTGTTTTTTAACATCACCAAGCTTGTTCGCCTTAATGACATTAGGCCTTGATCAGGGTTATCCACTCAAATGGGTGACAATATAAAAAAAAACTATGATGCATTGAAAATACCAATACATTTGTGCATTACAGAGGGTATGTACAAATAATGTTCTTTACCTATGATTATAATGGAAATATTGCGATATTATATGCTTGAAATTCTAATAATTATACTTCAATATTTCAGCATTGGTGTCTCCAAAAGACATCTGCTTAGTGTCGAAAATTAACTCTCCAAAAGCAGAACTGGAATTGCAGTTTTTAGATGCCGTGGGAGATGTTACGCACTATATGGTAGTCCTATACAAACACGAGAATCGGGCAAAACATGAAGTCGAAAGAACCAAAATACAGAAACCTGTTCACGTTTTCTCTGAATTGCAGCACAATACAGAATACTCTGCCCAACTCCAGGCATTTTTTACAAATGGTCGAGGAGATTTATCTTTCTCTGATACGGCTTTAACAGGTGAAATATACTTGATCTTTGAAGGCTCAATCTCATGCGCAGTTTGATAAAATTCTTTCAAGTATACTTATTTATCTACTAAATAACCTTATGAGGACTGCGAAAATGTTAAATACGCTGCTACTCAGATGCCCAAGAAAATAGGTTTCATCAGAAGAAAACTTTCGGAAATTTATTGTTATTAATGAACAATAGGATAGTTTACATTGGATATTGGTGTAGTAACTTATTTGAAAAAGGCATTACGTGACTCATCGCTGCCTCTTGCCTCATTTTGGATCAAACCTCAAATAATATTAATGATATAAAATTGAATCTTTCTAAATCTGATTCTGTATGAATCAAGAAATGTATGGAAAAAATGCAAAAAATTCAAAATTTCACAATTGACAGGCAAATATTCATGATAAATATAAATGTTCAATATATATGATGAAATTGTTTCTCGAAACCTGATGAATCACAGAAATAAGTGTTTGAATCACCCGAATCAAAATTGAATAGAATCGTTGTTCAAAACGTTGTTTTCCTAGTACAGATAGAGTGGGTGCAAATAATTAACATTTACGTTTAATAGCTCCATCAATGCCAGAGATTGTCACCGGCAAATGTCAAGCTGATTCAGACGAGTCACTGAGTTCCAGAGATATATACATTGAATGGAAATCTGACCCTGGATGTAATGAACATCAAGTATCAATACATCGCGGGCAATATCAAACCAGGGAAAGCCTTGTGGTTGTGGAAAATGATACTTCACTTGTTTATGTATGCCAGTTTGAAGCGATACAATACTCAATCAAGGTTCGATCTAAAAACAGTCATTGTTATGGTGATTGGTCAAATTCAAAGATTGTAGAAATAGGTGAGATAGTGTAACTTAATACTATGCATTGTCTTGAAATAGTTTTTACCTCATTTTTACAAGGTGTAAGAAAGTTACGACCAAGTTGCGCGGTGCATGTGGCCTATTTGAGAGATTCAGGCCCAGTTAAAATGATGAATTAGATTTGAAAATATCTATTCAGTTCTAAATACAAATGCTCGAAAACTCAGGTACCACCTTGTCTAAGCCTAATTTTTATCTTAACCTACTTCTGGTAAATTACTGAAATTGAACCAGATACAGAACAAAGCGTCAGGTATAAAAACAGCAATATATTCTCCTCCTAGTCATATTGAATCGGTTTTAATACGCACATTTTAAGCTTAAAAATAACTAAATATTGAATTTCTTTTTCAGCACCATGTAAGATTGAAAATGTAACCGTTGAGCTCGATAAATCTGACATTCTTATACGGTGTACATCTTTGAAGAATGATGGTCTGGTTTATATTGCCCAAGCATATTGTGAAAAGGAAATTGAAAATGAAACAAAATTTATTGAGGAAAAAGAAGCATTTAAAGGAGATGCAACAAACAGTGATAACATTATTACTTTTGTTCACAATCCAGTTGTAACTGCAACACGATACAGATTCCTTATATGGGCTGAAACTTCGAGTGGAGTAAAAGGAAAGGCAACCTGGTCAGAATATATTTTTTCTCGTGAGTAGTACTTTATTCTTTTTTGTTTTCCGTTCTTTGCCTATGTTTAACATGTTTTTCTACAAATTATTTTTTTTTCTGAATAAATATATATATATATCTATAGGTATAAATCAGCAAACTTCTTGCATTTAATTTCTGTACGGAATATTGTTTATTAGAATAAAGTTGCTGAATTTACATTCCACACGGCTTCTTGCGAAAATATTGTTCTGCAGTAAAAAAATAACTTTCAGGTTAAGCGCTACTTCCAATTTGAGGGAATTTCAAATAAATATAAGTTTTGTTTGTAGTAAACTAAAGCTGAAATAGAGGTCGATGCTACTTGCGAGTGTCAATATGTGTGCATGTATGTATTATTTTTTCGTCCCAAGCTAAAGATATTTCATATCTTTCATTTGTACTTGGCAAACCATTTACTTGGAACTTCAACCCCTCCTCCCCACCCAGGTTTTATGATCATACTTAAGTTGTTTGCAATGAATAAAATTATGTCAATATACTAATTAAGGACCTGCAAAGACGGCAAATCCGAAAGTCGAAAATCAAATCAACTCAAGCATGGACATTGAAGTAACTTGGGGGGCACAAAAAAGGTGCAATGCTTATGAAGTCTGGATTTGTCAAAAAAGCGAGAAAAAGGCGGAATCTCAGTTGATAACAAATGAGACATCATTAAAGTACAGATGCAAGAGCCCTGGAGATGAATATCTCATCTCTGTACGAAGCATCTGCGAATCTGTTAAAGGAGATTGGTCAGAAAATGCCAATATTTGTTTAAGTATGTGTTGGATTCGTTTTCATTAAACTCATTCTAAGCAAAATTAGAACCAGCACTGAAAAAACAAATTAAACGATTGAACTATGCAATGTGATATAAAATGACAATAAACTGAAACCAACATTCGTATTCTTTACTGAACCCATATAGTAAGGTGCAGTAGTACCTACCCCGGGCAATATTAGCAGTATTGGTATCTTTTTTTATGACCAACATGGAGTGTTAGTATTCTTGGTAGTCACTTTTGTGCCGGACCTGAGATATCAACTTTTTAGCAACATAATATTTCAATATTTTAGGTTTATCGTTAAATTGGCTGAAATAAAATGGAAATACTTGACAATAGTTGCTTTTAGCACTTCAATGGTTTCCGGGATATCTAGAGACTATGAAATCTTACTTTGATATAACTTAGAAAAAAATGAGCAAAAAATATGCATTGTCCAATAAACATAATACATACCAATAACTTGATCCCAAATTTGTAATGTTGTTTTATCATCATTTTCCTCATTCCATTATGCAATAGGGGATAACCAGCAGTTATGGAATTTTAAGACAGTTTTCTTGTTTCAGCACCAACTGAAGTTGAATTTATTGAAAATAATTCTGAAGAACCAGTAAAATTTGTGAAAGTTGAATGGAAAAAACTGAAAGTAAAACCAGAATGCTACATCATTACATTGTATGAAGACCAAAAAAAAATTATGGAGAAAGAAACAAACCAAGCAAAATGCCAGTTCACTGAACCGAGCGCAATGAAGCCTGGAGCTTCGTTCCATTGTACTGTGGCAGCAAAAAATGCAAATAAAATTGGAAAAGCAACCAAGTCGAAATACTATCATATAGGTATGTGGCAAATGATGTGACAAATGTAGCAAATAAAAATAAATCAAAAGGATGTTTCATGTTTCGAATTTAGTATGTGAAACTTGCAAAGGCATTTCGCAAACGGATCACTTTTCTCTATAGTCTTCATCACTTGATCTTAATGAAATGAACGCATTAAGATGAAGAAGCACATAATTATGTAGAACCAATTTTTATGTATATTTTATACTTTAGTCTTTCCTGCAGCGCAGTTTTTCGAAATTGATCATTCTGTCTGAAAAAGAGATGACCCGAACTAATAAAATTGCCACAGTCATATATGCTTATTTGTGTC
Source organism: Styela plicata (assembly GCA_963675895.2). Classification (NCBI taxonomy): domain Eukaryota; kingdom Metazoa; phylum Chordata; class Ascidiacea; order Stolidobranchia; family Styelidae; genus Styela; species Styela plicata. The sequence continues at coordinate 17,817,571 of OZ023146.1, read as the reverse complement.
GAAATAAACTATATCTGTACGTCTATGAATTGAATTATTTTCAAATTCAAATTTTCAAAACATACGTAAAAGCACAATATTCTGATGAAGTTTTGTCGAATTGAACCAATCAACAATAAAATCAAGGATCTGTATCACCTGAATTAATTCGAATCTCAATCTAACCGAAGTTGTGATCCTCACATTAGATATTGGAAAATCCAATCTTCTTTTTCATTACAGCTTGGTCGATTCCAGATTTCTTTGATATAACACCGGATGATAACGATCCTTCAAGATGCGCCAAAATGAACTGGGGAAAGCCATTTGGAGTCAATTGTTTTAAACTGCAGATTGGAAATAATCAATCAGGAATAGTTTCTGAAGTTCTACTAAAGGAAGATAATTATGCTTTCCAGACTGGAATACCAGGAAACATATACACAGTTAGATTATTCTGTGGATGCGATTCACGTTTTGATGATATCCATTATATTACACGGTCTATGATAATGAGTGAGTATCGTGTATGTAATTTTACTACGTTTAACCATTCTTATTGATGACCCTGTACCAGGTCCTACATCAACAGTCAATTATTGACAAATGGAATCAGTGTTATTGAAATAGCGTACTATTTTTTTCATCCGAGCCCTCCAAAGGTATACTACACCAAGTTTAATGGTTGATGTATTTTATGAACCGTTATTTTATAAATGCAAAATTGGCTTATACCTAACCAAATATATTTGTATCAAATTTTGCAACTGAATAAAAGTTTAGATTTTAAACACACCTGAGAGGGTCAACCATAGTTTCAGCATCAATTTCGTTTTCAATTATATATAAATTTTGCAACCTAAAAAGATCAATTTCTTAGCCCACAAGTCCTAATTTATTATATTCAAAATATTTCTTTCAACATAGTGAACTTATATTCAGAACCGGAGGCACCCACTGATATCAAAGTCATTCCAAACAAAGTCATCAAAGGATTCCTTGTTGAATTCAGAGACATTTCATCACTGAGGAAAACTTATATAGTCACTGCAGAACCTTTAGGAAACTCTGAAGTTAACGATCCCATTGAAACACAAGAACACAGCGTAAGAATAACGAATCTTGTTGCAGGAGAATCCTATAGAATTGTTGTTGTTGCAAAGCTTGGAGAGATGATCAGTGAAAGAGCATATTCTGATGGATTTTTTGAAACAAGTAATAAAAAATTTTGATGATGTTTTTTTCAATTTTTTTCTAAGAAAGTCGAAAGTTTTACCCTGAGGAAAAGGATAACGGCCACTTCAAAATATAGTATCAGTAACTCCTTAAGTGAAAACATTCCATGAGCAACGGAATTGCTATAGTATAGTGCAGTGAGTTGTATCTGTCGTGGACATTATTTAATAAAACTATCTATCACTTTTTTAAAACAATCTTTCTGCAACGAAATTGCAAGTATATTTATGTTATTATTATTAAGTTTATGTTTAAAATAAAGGAAATGCTGATGTCATTTTCCTTAAATTTGAATAAACTTGGTGGGAATTAATTTATTTCTGTTTGATCACACTGAGCTAATTGACATTCGCTGCGTTGAAATCCACTTTTAGTAAGGTGAATGAAATCCTAATAATTAATAATTTAACAATAATTTATTGTTGGTATCTTCATTAATTCCAGTTCCAGGTGAAATAACAAACTTGAAATCCCATCCTGGAAATGGATGTATTGTGTTCGAATGGGACCCGCCAGCAATAAGGCCTGGCAACTATAAAATCCAATGGAGATCTTGTAATGAAAGAATAATTGACGATGATACGGAGGAAACAAAATTTGTCATCCATTATCCTGTGCCTGCCAATATCTACAGCATGAGAGTAATGGCATCAAACTCTGCTGGAAATGGAAAAATTAGTTGCTGGGAAACTTTCATAACTGGTATATTTATATCTAGTTCTATTTGTATTACTTTCTCAACTTTTTTAATTTTATTTGTTAGTTACGATTGATTTTTTTTTCAATTTCGCGCCTTTTTTTACTGTCTGCACTAGTAATGCAGTACTCTCTGGAATGTTAGAATGTATTTGGAACACAGTTGCAGGCCCTATTTGAAGCAACCATTCATCATTCAAATTTTAAGAAAAAATAAATCGAATTTTTTTTTTTTTAAGATAGATGTTGAGTTTTAAAATGATGGGGACTGTAATCAATAATTTTTATATTTATATGTGTTGGTATACCTGTAGAAATCAATCAAAACCAAGTTCAAGTAAGAATTAGATCTCCGCAAAAGCATGGCCTTCACGCACAAGTAAACCCAAAATAAAATTTTCATTCAGATCCTCCTCCACCCTACAATGTCCAGGTTTTACCAAGCGTTAAAAATCCAAATACCAAATGCATAGTTAAGTTTGATGATATTGAACGGAATCCCATGAAAAAATACAAGATCACAGCCAGGCATCGCGACGGAGGTAACGAAATCACCAAAATCACAAGTGATCATTGTGCAGTGATCGAGGGGCCTCCTGAAGGGCTGGACCATTATTTCTCTGTTAAAACTATTTTTTGTGGAAAAGAAAGCGAAGAAGCACCATACCTTGGTAAAAATTAGACTTGAAGTGTTTATATTATATGGTTTCTAATTCGTTATATTTGTAATTACTCTGTAAAAATATTTGTAATATTGTAACTTGCTGATTTGCTTTGATTTATATCGTTGATATGTGGCCTGTGTTTATTAATAATATTATTTTACGAAGTAAGGTACATTTTTATTTTTCAAATGTTTAAGATATGCGCGTTATAATTGAACAATTAGAACAAAAAGAATTCAATTTTGCCAGATATTAACTCCACCATGACATAATAATGGTTTATGTTGAACATCCTACACAGTTTGGGGAACAGTGGCAGATTCTTGATTTTCTTCGGTTGTTCCAATGTCATGTCATTTATTTCGGATGGACAAAAAGAATTTATAGTGGTATTGATGGTTTTGAAGTATTTTATAAAGTTTGGTTGTCAATAAAAAGAGTCATTTAAAAGTTCTAGTAACAGATATATCATGGAATAGTGCTTATTTGCTAAATTTTCTTTTTCTGATGAAACTCATTTTCTCATGGTTCTGGATCGCTATTACTTTGTAAAAAAAACCATCTTTGTGAAAGATAGCAAAGCAGTGCCATACTTTGGTAAAAAGTAGACTTGAATCGTTCATACTTTGTGAATTTATTTGTGATTCAAATTGATTGATATATATTGCTTATGTACAATAAAATAGTGTTAGTTCTACACCCCACTATAGATGTCTGGCTTTGTGTGTAATATTTTCGCGTAGGGTCTTGATAATTTCTATATATATTAAACTTGCTTCAATTAGCTTTCTTGAATATTGAAGCTTGAATTACGAGAGGTATCATGAAAAATGAAAAAAACAATTTTTTTTTGTGAAGGACAAGCTACAGAGGGATCACAGCTCAGCGACAAGACTCATACATAACAAAACGTGTTTTAATAAAATAATGTCAATGATGAGTTGCTTTGCCAAGGTTTTGGCCATTTCTTCTTTGCCTTCACAAATCAATATATTTGATTTAACAAATTTTAAGTCAAAATATTGCTGTAGTGGGTATACATTCAAATAATAATTGATGTAAACACGCTTTCTTAAGTGTAAATTTTTGATGGATTGTTCAATTTATGATATTAATATGTGGCCTATCTTCAATAAAAATATAATTTTATGAAGCGAGGCCTGTCTTTATTGTCTAAATGTCTAAAATGTGTGTGTTTTGATTTTTTTTTTGATTTCGCAATTTTTGATTAAATTATTTCATTGACTAGTTTTGATAAGTGGTTAGGAATGCTTTGTTAAGTGTAAATTTTTGCTGAATTGCATCGATTTGTGTGGGTAATATGTTTGATAAAAATATAATTTACTATATTTAATAGGTTTAAATATTACTGTAGTGAATGATTGGGTCTACATTCAAATAATAAAGAACGCTTAAAACATGGTTTGTTAGGTATAAAAAAAAGCAAGAACAACGAATATAATATAACAAAACTAATGCTAAGAACGATGTCTTGTGCACACGTCACTCAATATGATAAAGTCGTTGCACCAAAATCATCGAACACAATAATATTTGATACAGGTAATATGTTAATATATTATGAATATCAACTAGTCTTTGTGTTTTTTTAACTTTCGACCGATTGTATCTAGCTTGTTAGGATTCTGTAACTCTGGATAATTGCTGAGACTTTTGTCCGTTTGTATATTTGTTTGAGTGTACGCCATATGTATTTTTATGCCATATGTATTTTTTTAATGTTGTGACCATCTGTACGCTTGTTGGCTTTGAGCCCATGAATATATTTGTATATATGTAGTGAATGTATGTTTATTGGGTTTGTGTCCATCTGTATGTTTGTTGGGTTTGTGTCCATTTGTATGTTCGTTGGGTTGGTGTCCATCTGTATGTTTGTTGGGTTGGTGTCCATCTGTATGTTAATTGGGTTTGTGTCCATCTGTAAGTTTATTGGGTTTGTGTCCATCGGTATGTTTGATGGGTTTGTGTCCATTGGTATGTTTGTAGGGTTTGAGCCCATCTGTATATTTCTTGGTTTTGTGTTCATCTATATACTAGGGAGATTGGTATCTATACGTACATTTGTTGGGTTTCTGTCCATCTATATTTTCATTGGATTTGTGTCCATCCGCATATCTGTTGGGTTTGTGTCCATCTGTATATATGTAGGGTATGTATCCATCTGTATATATGCTGGGTTTGTGTCCATCGGTATGTTTGTGGGTTTGTGTCCTTCTGTATATTTGTTGGTATTTTGTCCATCTGTATATGTGTTGGATTTGTGTCCATCTCTATATGTGTAGGGTTTGTGTCCATCTGTATATCTGTTGGGTTTGTGTCCACTGGAATGTTTGTTGGGTTTGTGTCTATCTGTATGTTTGTTAGTATTATGTCCATCTGTACATCTGTTGGGTTCGTGTCCATCTCTATATGTGTAGGGTTTGTGTGCATTTGTTTATTTGATGTTATTGTTTCCATCTGTAGGTTTGTTGGGTTTCTGTCCATCTGGATCTTTGGTGGAATTCTGCCCATCTATATTTTTATTGGATTTGTGTCCACCTGTATATCTGTTGGGTTTGTGTCCATCTCTATATGTGTAGGGTTTATGTCCATCTGTATGTTTGTTGGTATTGCGTCCATCTGTATGTTTGTTGGGTTTGTGTCCATCTGTATGTTTGTTAGTATTGCGTCCATCAGTATGTTTGTTGGGTTTGTGTCCATCTGTATGTTTGTTGGGTTTGTGTTCATCTGTATGTTTGTGGGTTTGTGTCCATCTGAATATGTGTTGGACTTGTGTCCGTAAGTATATGTATAGGGTTTGTGTCCATCTGTATGTTTATTGGGTTTGTGTCCATCGGTATGTTTGATGGGTTTGTGTCCATTGGTATGTTTGTAGGGTTTGAGCCCATCTGTATATTTCTTGGTTTTGTGTTCATCTATATACTAGGGAGGTTGGTATCTATACGTACATTTGTTGGGTTTTTGCCCATCTGCATCTTTGGTGGGTTTCTGCCCATCTATATTTTCATTGGATTTGTGTCCATCTGCATATCTGTTGGGTTTGTGTCCATCTGTATATATGTAGGGTATGTATCCATCTGTATATATGTTAGGTTTGTGTCCATCGGTATGTTTGTGGGTTTGTGTCCTTCTGTATATTTGTTGGTATTTTGTCCATCTGTATGTTTGTTGGGTTTGTGTTCATCTGTATGTTTGTGGGTTTGTGTCCATCTGAATATGTGTTGGACTTGTGTCCGTAAGTATATGTATAGGGTTTGTGTCCATCTGTATGTTTATTGGGTTTGTGTCCATCGGTATGTTTGATGGGTTTGTGTCCATTGGTATGTTTGTAGGGTTTGAGCCCATCTGTATATTTCTTGGTTTTGTGTTCATCTATATACTAGGGAGGTTGGTATCTATACGTACATTTGTTGGGTTTTTGCCCATCTGCATCTTTGGTGGGTTTCTGCCCATCTATATTTTCATTGGATTTGTGTCCATCTGCATATCTGTTGGGTTTGTGTCCATCTGTATATATGTAGGGTATGTATCCATCTGTATATATGTTAGGTTTGTGTCCATCGGTATGTTTGTGGGTTTGTGTCCTTCTGTATATTTGTTGGTATTTTGTCCATCTGTATGTTTGTTGGGTTTGTGTTCATCTGTATGTTTGTGGGTTTGTGTCCATCTGAATATGTGTTGGACTTGTGTCCGTAAGTATATGTATAGGGTTTGTGTCCATCTGTATGTTTATTGGGTTTGTGTCCATCGGTATGTTTGATGGGTTTGTGTCCATTGGTATGTTTGTAGGGTTTGAGCCCATCTGTATATTTCTTGGTTTTGTGTTCATCTATATACTAGGGAGGTTGGTATCTATACGTACATTTGTTGGGTTTTTGCCCATCTGCATCTTTGGTGGGTTTCTGCCCATCTATATTTTCATTGGATTTGTGTCCATCTGCATATCTGTTGGGTTTGTGTCCATCTGTATATATGTAGGGTATGTATCCATCTGTATATATGTTAGGTTTGTGTCCATCGGTATGTTTGTGGGTTTGTGTCCTTCTGTATATTTGTTGGTATTTTGTCCATCTGTATATGTGTTGGATTTGTGTCCATCTGTATATCTGTTGGGTTTGTGTCCACTGGAATGTTTGTTGGGTTTGTGTCCATCTGTATGTTTGTTAGCATTGTGTCCATCTGTACATCTGTTGGGTTTGTGTTCATCTCTATATGTGTAGGGTTTGTGTACATTTGTATATTTGATGTTATGGTTTCCATCTGTATGTTTGTTGGGTTTCTGTCCATCTGGATCTTTGGTGGGTTTCTGCCCATCTATATTTTTATTGGATTTGCGTCCATCTGTATATCTGTTGGGTTTGTGTCCATCTCTGTATGTGTAGGGTTTGTGTCCATCTGTATGTTTGTTGGTATTGCGTCCATCTGTATGTCTGTTGGGTTTGTGTCCATCTGTATGCTTGTTGGGTTTGTGTCCATCTGTATGTTTGTTGGGTTTGTGTTCATCTGAATGTTTGTTGGGTTTGTGTCCATCTGTATGTTTGTAGGGTTTGTGTTCATCTGAATGTTTGTTGGGTTTGTGTTCATCTGTATGTTTGTTGGGTTTGTGTTGATCTGAATGTTTGTTGGGTTTGCGTCCATCAGTGTGTTTGTTGGGTTTGCGTCCATCTGTATGTTTGTTGGGTTTGTGTCCATCTGTATGTTTATTGGCTTTGTGTCCATCAGTATGTTTGTTGGGTTTGCGTCCATCTGTATGTTTGTTGGGTTTGTGTCCATCTGTATGTTTGTTGGGTTTGTGTCCATCTGTATGTTTGTTGGGTTTGTGTCCATCTGTATGTTTGTTGGGTTTGTGTCCATCTGTATGTTTGTTGGGTTTGTGTCCATCTGTATGTTTGTTGGGTTTGTGTCCATCTGTATGTTTGTTGGGTTTGCGTCCATCTGTATGTTTGTTGGGTTTGTGTCCATCTGTATATTTGTTGGGTTTGCGTCCATCTGTATGTTTGTTGGGTTTGTGTCCATCTGTATGTTTGTTGGGTTTGTGTCCATCTGTATGTTTGTTGGGTTTGTGTCCATCTGTATGTTTGTTGGGTTTGTGTCCATCTGTATGTTTGTTGGGTTTGCGTCCATCTGTATGTTTGTTGGGTTTGTGTCCATCTGTATGTTTGTTGGGTTTGTGTCCATCTGTATGTTTGTTAGGTTTGTGTCCATCTGTATGTTTGTTGGGTTTGTGTCCATCAGTATGTTTGTTGGGTTTGCGTCCATCTGTATGTTTGTTGGGTTTGTGTCCATCTGTATGTTTGTTGGGTTTGTGTCCATCAGTATGTTTGTTGGGTTTGCGTCCATCTGTATGTTTGTTGGGTTTGTGTCCATCTGTATGTTTGTTAGGTTTGCGTCCATCTGTATGTTTGTTGGGTTTGTGTCCATCAGTATGTTTGCTGGGTTTGCGTCCATCTGTATGTTTGTTGGGTTTGTGTCCATCTGTATGTTTGTTGGGTTTGTGTCCATTTGTATGTTTGTTAGGTTTGTGTCCATCTGTATGTTTGTTGGGTTTGTGTTCATCTGAATGTTTGTTGAGTTGTTGTCCATCTGTATGTTTGTTGGCTAACAGTAACGAGTCATATTCCTGGACTATTTTGTCTGGGATACAGCCGTACACTTCCCTTCTGGTTAGGTTAAATTTGCTGTTCTAATGTTAGGTACTTATTACAGATACTTCACCTCTTCCCATTTACTTTTCAGTAGTGCGAAAGCAATACTCAAATATGCAAAGCAATAATCAAAATGCCAAGAAAGAGAATTTTAGATAACGTGTTTTCATCGAATAACAGCAAAAGAAAGAGGACTCGTGTATACTCTGTAAGCTATATAAAGCTAGGATTCGTTCCAGATTGTACTGACGAAACAAAACCGTACTGCTTGTTGTGCTGTAAATTTCTTTGTAATGATTCGATGAAGAACCAAAAACTGGAGGAGCATCTTAAAAATGTTCACTCAGAGCATCCAGGGAAAGCTTTTGAATATTTACAACGTCTTAACGAACATAGGCAGAAGAATAGGCAAATGTCACTTACATCCATGTTTAAGGTGCTAATTTAAATATGCGTGGGTTGCAAGCTAGTTACGAACTAAGCTTTCTTCTGGCAAAGATATCTCGACCGCACATCGATGGCGAAGAGTTGATCAAACCAGCCTGTGAGATATACCACCGAACAATGCTTGACAGTGGAACACCAGGCCCTCAACTTGCCGCTTTGCCATTAAGTAACGACACTGTTCGCCGCCGCATTGACAAAATTGCAATTGATATTTAGTCGCAATTAAATGACATTCTTCGCAAGACAAAATTTTCGTTGGCTCTCGATGAATCGACTGTTCGAGATAGTGAAGCCTTACTTCTGGGTTATACCAGGTTCAAACATGATTCAAATTTTGCCGAAGAAATGCTTTTTTGCAAGTCTTTGAAAACAACTTCCACAGCGCGAGATATTTATGCTGTAGTCCGAGAGTATTTTAATGAAAACGGTATTCCGATTAAAAATCTTATTCCCACTGCTGCTGATGGTGCTCCAGCAAGGATGGGAAGACATAAAGATGTACTCAAGCTTTTGAAAGACGACAATCCAAACATGATGGCAGTACACTGTATTTATTATTCATAGAGAGAATTTAGCAGCTGCAGCCATCAGTTGTGAACTGGACCAACTACTGGAAAAAGTTAATAATGTAATCAACTGGATTAAATCCCGTCCTACAAATGAAAGATTGTTTAAACAGTTGTGTGTGGACATGGAGGAAGACCACATAAGGCTACTTCTCCACACTCGCGTGCGATGGTTATCAAAAGAGCACTGTTTGGAGCGGTTTGTAAACCAGTATGACACGGTATTGGAATTTGTTGGTGGCCGAGAAGAATTTCAATTTTTGAAATCAAATGAATCCAAAACCTTGATCTCATATCTAGCAGATATTTTTGGAAAACTGAATGCTTTGAACGAGGAGCTACAGGGAAAGGAAAGGACGCTCATCGACTGCAAAACCATAATTTTTGGTTTTATCGACAAACTGAAATATTTTATTGCCCAAATTTCAATAAAAAACTTTTCTGGATTCACACATCTTGGCAGCTGCGAATCAACGGATAATACCCTTCTAATAATATTGGAACATCTTTCAAATCTGGTTGTTGAGTAGAACTCCAGATTTATATACTGTAGATATACTATAGTAGATGTATAACTGATGAAGTTTCCTTCATGGATTACTCAGCCCTTTCTTTTTAACTGCACAAGTGCTGAAGGTTTATCAATGGACTGCGATCTGGCTGACGAGCTACTACATCTTCAAAACGATGACAGCATATCTGTGCAACCAAAAAGCAACTGATGTGGTTGGATTCGCAAGTCTGTACAAAGTATGCCAAATTAGCTATGGTGGCAGAGCAAACACTTATTTACAAATTTAGTTTACGCAAACTACGTATTAAGTGGAATGTCCTTTCAGTGTTGTTACAGACATTATGATGAAAAAAAAGAGGAACACTCGACATTTGCAAGCGTGGTGATCTTCGAGCAAAACTCACACGGTTTTCTCCTCTATTTTCTTTATTAACTACGCAACATGAGGATCACGGTTCTCACTAACTATGAACAACAATTTGTTTGTATATTCGTTTGGTTATTTTGAAAAGAGCGTTCTTTTGCAATTTTAAATTTTATTTCTGAGTTAAATCCTCAAAAGACATCATTCAGAGACAATAATCAGGTAGTGTAAAATTTTGGCGATTATTTTTTGTGTTTTTATGGGGGTGGGGGAATTGACAGTGTTTGGGTTGGTAAGGGAGGAATCAGAAAAAACTTTAAGAACCACTGTTCTAAATTCTTCGCAGATCCGACCGAAGTCGAATTGGAAGAACGCGATGAACAAAATCCTATTAAACGCATTGATGTATCATGGAAAGCTCCCAAGAATAAGCCCGCTAAATACGTTGCGATAGTATTCTGCGAAGGAGTAGAAGTCGAGCGAAAAATAACTGGAAAAACTAAGTTCACATCAAACAAGCAGCTTAAACCAGGATCTGTCTGCTATTGTACAGTTACAGCCTGCAGAGCAGAATACGAATTGGGAAAGTCCGTAAAAACAAAAATTTATCAGATAGGTGAGTTATTTCCATTTAATAATTTACTTCTGGTAACTCTACAGTATTTAGTCAATGAAATAGTATTTCCTGAAATGGTAATTACAGACTTGTCACGCACTTTTTGCAACCCTGCTGCGAGATTCTTGTGAGGGACCCAAATTTATTTGTTGTATGTGCATGTTTGTTGCCAATTTTGATCAACCCACAAATGTATCTGGTGTGGTTATCAATCAATCCCAATAGAAACCCACGAAATCGAAACGAACATCCTTATAGATTCCGAAACATTGCCCACTATTGCTTCTGTGACGATATCCAATGTCCTGCTGTTATCATTGACAATGTATTAAATGAGCAGAAATAGTTCATTACAAAATACCCATTCTTATGTATTTCTCATATGCCAGGCAGACAACATAATTTGTAATCCGCTCCCTGCGTTTTATAACTCATCGCATAGTTGCTCTCATGGTAGTTTTCACGGCATTACTTTGTACAGTTCACAAACCACGCACGCAACCCGCGTATATTGTGATTATATAAACGGTTAAAATAAATGTTCGGACCTCTGCTAGCTTCTGTTTCGTAAAGTTGGATCTTCGCTCAGACTATTTGAATAGCCCGAGTGCAAAGAATTGGTCGTCAGAATTGTGGGTCCCTCATCCCATTATGTTTATAAACTTCGGTTATATCTTTTCAGAATGGTCACAGCCGACCTATTTTCATGTTACCCCTCATGAAACGGATCCTTGCACAAAAGTTCGCTTAAAATGGGATCGACCATATGGAGTCAACTGCTTCAAACTTGATATTGAAAACAACCATACCGATGTTGTTGTCTCTAAAAAACTTACTTCCCTTGATTATATTTTTGAACAAGGGATACCCGGTCAGGCGTTACAGCGATGCATCTAAAAACCAACAAATAATGATGAGTGAATAAATTAAATTTAATAGAGAATTCTATCCGCCCAGTATTCATATCTAAAATCATGCAATATTATTTTGGTGTTCTTTAAAGAAATTGAAAACCTTTTTGTGTCCCTGCAGCAAAGCATAATTAAATTTTTGTCTGACTTGGAGTGAAAAATTCAATAGGTATTTGCTTCAATCAAATTCACATTGTTTCATGAATTGATATCATTCGAAATCGATCACAACCGTCGATGAACAGCTTATCCGGGTCCTATTTGCGCAAGACAATGTTACGAGCATTACAAATATGAATCAAAATTTGGCAGAAACCAGAAATTGCACACACAATGATTTGACACAATATTATGAAGTTCAATATGTTATTTTGTCATTGAAATTTGCTTCAAGCAGAGTTGGAAAAAAACTCCAGCTAAAGTCAAAGTGTAATGAGTTGGGGAGGCTCGGCCGAACTGGAAAGTGTATATCTTTTCAATATAATTTGCCTATTAATATACAATATAAAGTTTGCCTATAAGTTTCGGTTGGTACAAGGCTTTGCTCAGAGTGATTCACTCAACACTAATAACTATGAAAAAGCCCAAAAGTACAAGGCAGATATATAGATGTATAAAATTTTAATAGTTTGCTCATTATTGTTTAAAACAGGGACGAGGTCTCCGACTGATCTTAGAGTAAATGCATATCAGCCTGTCAACGGGTTGTCATTGGAATTCAAAGATGACTCTGTTCTTCAGAAACCTTATAAAATATTTGCTAAGTCAGTCACAGATCCACAAAATAATAAAGAATGATAATAAAGGTGATTCGTATGAAATTTCTGTAATCTCCTTTGTTGACGATTCTGTCGCAGCATTGAAAAATTATCCAAGTGAAGAAGAAGTTGCAGAAGGTGTATACCAGACGTGTAAGTGCTAAGATGATACTGGGCTGGTTTCTGTTATATTGTAATACTATAGGAATGATTCGATCATGTCCCCATTCTCTGATATGGATTAAATCACAATATTCACTGCCATACAAAACGTATCATAAATAAAATTTATCAGTGAAAGGTTTATATTTTTAATTTAATTTTTATTTATACAATATTTTTATTTCTTTTTTAAACTGAACAACACCGATATTTTACGCCAGTCAAAATTGTTTTCGGTTCGTGCTGCCGGTATAATGAAATCCTTTTAACCCCACTTTTCGTCGAAAGTCCTTTTTTCATATATTCGACCTATTTTATGTACAATAAATAGTAAAATGACTCTCATTTAAAAATGTATATAGCAAAAATAATAAAATACTGACATATTATTTGAGCAAGCAATTAAACAACATTTAAATTTCATTTATCCTTATTTAATACGAACAGTTCCAAGTGAAATAATAAACTTGAAATCACATGAGGAAGATGGTTGTATTGTGTTCGAATGGGACCCGCCGGCAATACGCCCTGACAACTATAAAATCCAATGGAAATCTTGCAATGAAAGAATAATTGATGAGGTTACGCAGAAAACAAGATTTGCTATCAACTACCCTGTTCCTGCCAATATCTACAGCCTTAGAGTAATGGCATCAAACTCTACTGGAAGTGGAATTATGAGTCGTTGGGAAACATTCATAACTGGTATATTTTTATACGTGTATTTATTAATATTAATCCAGCATTAGACAACTTTTGCTTGATCTGATTATATTCAATGCTTCAGCTATTTTATAACCTAGTGATACATTTAATATTGAATTTACAATGTTCCAACACTATTCCTAGTAGTAGTAAACTTGTTTGTTTTTTTATTAGTACTGCCCACACTGTTGGAGGCGAAACGTGGGTCTTTAACGACAACAACATTAGCGGAGTTGTCAGATTTTTGTTGAAATAGGCAAAGTATTCGAGAATTTCACCATGAAATCACATATTTAACACTTTTTGTTATTGTTTCGTTGTCCCAAGGTGATGAATGTTCAACTAGAAACATTTCGAATTTAATATTTTCTTATTGATATTTTATGTGCTAACCAAGTATTTTACAAGGCTGAAAGATGAATTAGAACAACATTCAAACGTGCGCTGTGCACACAGGACTCTGAACAACAATTGTTTTTGCAGCAAGAATATTTTCTGAATACTAAAAAACTTAAAGATTCAAAGAGGAAAGTTAATTTTTGCACATTTTAGTCTTTAATTGACAGGGATTGGATAGAATTTTGTAGATAAGGATGAGATCTCTGGTAAAAAATGAATTCTTAATTTATCACATTTGATCAAAATATAATTTCCAGATCCTCCTCCTCCATGCAATGTCCAGATATTACCCAGCGTTATAAAAACCAACTGCATTGTCAAGTTTGATGATATTGAACGGAATCCCATGAAAAAATACAAGATCAAACCCAGGCCCCATAATGGAGGAGAAGACATCACCGAAATCACAAGTGATCTTTGTACGGTGATCAAGGGGCCTCCTGAAGGGTTTGGCAATTATTTTTCTGTGAAAACTATTTTTTGCGGAAAAGAAAGCGAAGAGGTTCAATACACTGGTGCAAAGTAGACTTGACTTGTATATACTATTTGATTCTTTTATTTTTTTATATTTTCAAACTATTTGCGCATGAATGGCTCTCGTCACGGGCGTAGAAAAAAGTCCCCTTGTAAACAAACGCCCGAAAAAAAATCGCCCGGAAAAAAGTTGTGTGCAAAAAAAATGTCGCCTTTTAAAATTAACCCTTCATCGCGAATGAAATGTAATACGTTTTATGAGGTGTGGTTGAGTCAATTTAACGATTGCTCGTCAATCGTTGTTGTCGCGAATGTTTATACAAAATTTTAAAATTCGGGTGACTTCCTTGTTCATACTTGTTCCTCTGGCGATAAGCAAGTGGTATCCGAACTTTTGAAATCGCCCATTTTTTTCCTAATGCTCCGATGCTCCATGTCACACATGGACTAGTGCTCATACTGTGTTGCTCATATTGTTTGAGCTCATTGTGAGGTGAGTATAAAAAATTTAGATTGGCTCAAAACTGGTTTATTCAATAGATATTTTCGATTTGAATCATTTTCAGTCCAGTGAGAATAAATATCTCATTTAAGATTTCCAACACATAAACTATACAGAACTATACTCTTGGTGCTCCAGTTGTTACTGGGAGTTCCACAAAAGCGCTTCGAGAGCTTACATCGTGCAGAATTATCAAAACATGATACAAATAAAATAAATATCCTGCAATGATGTCCATTTCCCCCCACCATATGAAGTTCCATATGTAATTTATGATGCTTCTAATGCGACTAATTAGAAACAAAGAAGCATTATATGGTTTTATCATTGTTCGGGGCAGGTACAATTGAAGCACTCCATTATAAATTAGTTTGAAATGTTCTCTGTTCAAAGTTAAATTGTTGTTACTACATTTTATATTAGCTTTTTGCCATGTAGGTGGTCAGGTGCTGACTCTCTGACTGGATAGTTCAGAAATTTTTTACTGGTATGGATGAATTATGCGTTAGGAGCATAAAGGCCAAAATACACGTGAAATTGTCTTACAGATGCGTTGCATTACGTTTCGATTAATAAAATAAAAACGGCGATAAGCGCCTATATTGCTTTGCGTTAATTGTGTCCACATGCCTACAAAGTACAAACGCAAAAAACGAAACAAGCACTCTGCGTTAGCTTTCACAGCAAACCGTTCTGTTTCATTGGAAAACGTAAGGAAATGCATGCAACCCGCGCAAACGTGTAGTGCGACCTTAATTCTGATTTCTTTGGAAAAACTCTCTGTTTAATTTTTTTATCAATTGAAATTCAATCTAAACAAGACAGGTGACAGCACCAGAGAGCAACCTATCAGTCCCACTGACATGTCATAGAGCTACGGAAAACGACATAGGCGTCCTGAAAATAAAACAATTTATACACTGAACTTAGTACTGGATATTTTTTTGATGGTTTTAAAACATTATTCCAAAATGGAATTGATTTCATTTTATTGGATTAGGTATTGGACAAATCTTAGTATGTCGATTAATATTGTTGATCGTTCGGCCTATATTTTTAATATCCGAATGATGTTTGATAAAAGTGTAATTCAACGCAGTATATCTTGTTTACATTTATCCATGTGTTTTGTTGCATTGTTTTTAATTTGGCATGTATTAAAATGTGATGTTATGAATGTACATATATATGTATGAGTCCTTTTTAAATGTGTGAAAATTGTGTTTTATTTTAATGCTTTATTGCTGGCAAGATTTACTGACCTACGTCATAGATTTAATAATTTTGTTGAAAGTAATATGTCAAGGAAAGCAAGAATATACATCCGCGTTTAAATAAAAAAATGTAGTTTGCCAAGATCGATATGTTAAAAGGATAGATCTTGTCAAATTTAAATCGCAGATTTACTGCGCTATATTGATATGATATATCTTTGGCTCCAACTTAATTATAATAATTGATCCTTAGTTCAAATCAATTTACATAGCAATGTGAAAAGGTTAAATTTTTGTTGATGACTATTGTATCGTGTTTTTGTACAGGACTTTAGATTTAAATAAATAGATTTAATTTGTGTGGAATGTGACAGAATTTACGAAGAGCCTAGAGAAATTCCACCTGCTAATAATCTGGGGCCAGCGACCTTCAAAACACGTAAGTAACATTTTATCGCTTCATAAATTGACCTCATGTTTATTGATGAAATTCTGGTGTAATATGAGGACGTTTGTTGACGAGATTCCGAGTTTGAACCGAAAATTGTAATGCCAATAACTTCACAAAATTTTAATGGTAGAAACGACGACATTTTTTATTTTGAAGCGCACTGCTTTGCCAATGTGAAGAATCTTTCAAAATATTCCAATTTGAACTTCATTCTCTTTTTTGTTATTTCAGTTACCCATGAAGTTCTTTGTGGAAGGGTGTCATGGAACAAAATCATGGACATAATCCCATTTCATATGTATCACTTATAGAATATAGTCAAAGAATTTAAATTCACCTCATTAGAAATATAGTTTTGTCAAGCATGATTCCCTAATGTAAATGTTATTCACCAGTGTCCAATATTCGACAATTTATAATTCGATTTAAAATCTATTTACAACTCATAACACCTTGTTGTGGTAGATTCCAGTAGTCAATCATGTTGTTGGTGCAAAACGTTTAAGAAGTTTTTTCTCAAATTACTATTGTTTTTTTTTCGGGCTGTTAAGAGGAATTCACTATCACGCTACCATAATGATGGTGATGGACAATTTTGACAACAACATATTCATAACAGACACAACATTAAATGAAGGAATTAGAAGCCTTTAGTATTTAGAATAGTCTTAACCATTATATGTGTGTCAAAAGAGGCGACTAAAAGGAAATTAAGAAATGGTGTATGGTTTTACCATCGCCCGGGGCAGATATCACCCACTGCACTTTATCATTACAATTAATTTGTAATGTCTTCCGTTTAAAGTGCAGTTGCTGGTACTACATCTTGCATTTCTTCTTTGCTATCAAATGTCAGTCAGTTTATTTTAGGCACTACTACCAGCCAAGCTCAGAGTGAATTTCAATAACAAAACAAATTATTTAGTTAATTTCACTAATTCTATAAGAATAATAACAATGAATACAACATACATTTTTTATGAAGTCCATGCCACATCAACTATTTGGCAATGTGGAACTTATTGATGAAATCAAATTCAAAGAGGAAATGGGAAAGAAACTGTGAAACAAACGGGTGATTGTATATTGTAAATATTTTGGAGCGGTGGATGGGGTAGTACGTTGAAAATATGAGGGAGATAACTTTCACGCGTGAATAGTTCATTAGATGCAAGCACAAATTTATTAATATAATATTACAGTTAAAGATCATTCAACAATCGCCCAAAGCAAATACCACTCGCTGTGCTTTTTATTACAAAAGAATCAATTTAGAATCGAGCACTAACAAAAGAATTGTAAACAAGTCCCAGTGTGGTGACGAATCAATTTTTATCAAAGTTCAAAAAAATGGGAACACTGGTATAATCTGAGTAGCGCAGTAAAATCTGCAATTTCATCTGTATATTCGAATTTTAATACATAGGTTTTTCACCTCAGCATGGAACAAATGAAGTGACGTGGTCGTCAGATGAAACAAGATAAAAAGACAACAACACCAGGAACAAAGAATATATATTCTTACATACCTAATGCTGGGAACGACAATAGTATTAGTATAACACAATAGTATTTGATACAGGTACGGTAATTCATATTGTCTCCATCTTTATGTTTGTTGAGTTTGTGTTCATCTGTATATTTGTTTGCTTGGTGTCCATCTGTATGTTTATTGGGTTTGTGTCCATCTGTATATTGGTTGGGTTGGTGTCCATCTGTATGTTTGTTGGGTTTGTGTCCATCTGTATATTGGTTGGGTTTGTGTGGTTCTGTATGTTAATTGGGTTGGTGTCCATCTGTATGTTTATTGGGTTTGTGTCCATCTGTATGTTTGTTGGGTTGGTGTCCATCTGTATGTTTATTGGGTCTGTGTCCATCTGTATATTGGTCGGGTTTGTGTCCATCTGTATATTGGTTGGGTTTGTGTCCATCTGTATGTTAATTGGGTTGGTGTCCATCTGTATGTTTATTGGGTTTGTGTCCATCTGTATGTTTGTTGGGTTGGTGTCCATCTGTATGTTAATTGGGTTGGTGTCCATCTGTATGTTTGTTGGGTTTGTGTCCATCTGTATGTTTATTGGGTTTGTGTCCATCTGTATGTTTGTTGGGTTTGTGTCCATTTGTATGTTCGTTGGGTTGGTGTCCATCTGTATGTTTGTTGGGTTGGTGTCCATCTGTATGTTAATTGGGTTTGTGTCCATCTGTATGTTTATTGGGTTTGTGTCCATCTGTGTGTTTGTTGGGTTGGTGTCCATCTGTATATTGGTTGGGTTTGTGTCCATCTGTATGTTAATTGGGTTGGTGTCCATCTGTATGTTTATTGGGTTTGTGTCCATCTCTATGTTTGTTGGGTTGGTGTCCATCTCTATGTTTGTTGGGTTGGTGTCCATCTGTATGTTTATTGGGTTTGTGTCCATCTGTATATTGGTTTGGTTTGTGTCCATCTGTGTATTGGTTGGGTTTGTGTCCATCTGTATGTTAATTGGGTTGGTGTCCATCTGTATGTTTATTGGGTTTGTGTCCATCTGTATGTTTGTTGGGTTGGTGTCCATCTGTATGTTAATTGGGTTGGTGTCCATCTGTATGTTTATTGGGTTTGTGTCCATCTGTATGTTTATTGGGTTTGTGTCCATCTGTATGTTTGTTGGGTTTGTGTCCATCTGTATGTTTGTTGGGTTGGTGTCCATCTGTATGTTTATTGGGTTTGTGTCCATCTGTATGTTTATTGGGTTTGTGTCCATCTGTGTGTTTGTTGGGTTGGTGTACATCTGTATATTGGTTGGGTTTGTATCCATCTGTACGTTTATTGGGTTTGTGTCCATCTGTATATTGGTTGGGTTTGTGTGGTTCTGTATGTTAATTGGGTTGGTGTCCATCTGTATGTTTATTGGGTTTGTGTCCATCTCTATGTTTGTTGGGTTGGTGTCCATCTGTATATTGGTTGGGTTGGTGTCCATCTGTATGTTTGTTGGGTTTGTGTCCATCTGTATATTGGTTGGGTTTGTGTGGTTCTGTATGTTAATTGGGTTGGTGTCCATCTGTATGTTTATTGGGTTTGTGTCCATCTGTATGTTTGTTGGGTTGGTGTCCATCTGTATGTTTATTGGGTTTGTGTCCATCTGTATATTGGTCGGGTTTGTGTCCATCTGTATATTGGTTGGGTTTGTGTCCATCTGTATGTTAATTGGGTTGGTGTCCATCTGTATGTTTATTGGGTTTGTGTCCATCTGTATGTTTGTTGGGTTGGTGTCCATCTGTATGTTAATTGGGTTGGTGTCCATCTGTATGTTTGTTGGGTTTGTGTCCATCTGTATGTTTATTGGGTTTGTGTCCATCTGTATGTTTGTTGGGTTTGTGTCCATTTGTATGTTCGTTGGGTTGGTGTCCATCTGTATGTTTGTTGGGTTGGTGTCCATCTGTATGTTAATTGGGTTTGTGTCCATCTGTATGTTTATTGGGTTTGTGTCCATCTGTGTGTTTGTTGGGTTGGTGTCCATCTGTATATTGGTTGGGTTTGTGTCCATCTGTATGTTAATTGGGTTGGTGTCCATCTGTATGTTTATTGGGTTTGTGTCCATCTCTATGTTTGTTGGGTTGGTGTCCATCTCTATGTTTGTTGGGTTGGTGTCCATCTGTATGTTTATTGGGTTTGTGTCCATCTGTATATTGGTTGGGGTTTGTGTCCATCTGTGTATTGGTTGGGTTTGTGTCCATCTGTATGTTAATTGGGTTGGTGTCCATCTGTATGTTTATTGGGTTTGTGTCCATCTGTATGTTTGTTGGGTTGGTGTCCATCTGTATGTTAATTGGGTTGGTGTCCATCTGTATGTTTATTGGGTTTGTGTCCATCTGTATGTTTATTGGGTTTGTGTCCATCTGTATGTTTGTTGGGTTTGTGTCCATCTGTATGTTTGTTGGGTTGGTGTCCATCTGTATGTTTATTGGGTTTGTGTCCATCTGTATGTTTATTGGGTTTGTGTCCATCTGTGTGTTTGTTGGGTTGGTGTACATCTGTATATTGGTTGGGTTTGTGTCCATCTGTACGTTTATTGGGTTTGTGTCCATCTATCTATGTGTTTATTGGGTTTGTGTCCATCTGTATGTTTGTTGGGTTGGTGTCCATCTGTATGTTAATTGGGTTTGTGTCCATCTGTGTGTTTATTGGGTTTGTGTCCATCTGTATGTTTGTTGGGTTGGTGTCCATCTGTATATTGGTTGGGTTTGTGTCCATCTGTATGTTTATTGGGTTTGTGTCCATCTGTATGTTTATTGGCTTTGTGTCCATCTGTATATTGGTTGGGTTTGTGTCCATCTGTATATGTTTGTTGGGTTGGTGTCCATCTGTATGTTTGTTGGGTTTGTGTCCATCTGTATGTTTGTGGGTTTATGTCCATCTGTACATTTATTGGGTTTGTGTCCATCTGTATGTTTGTTGGGTTTGTGTCCATCTGTACATTTATTGGGTTTGTGTCAACCTTTATATTTGTTGGGTTTGTGTCCATCAGTATGTTTGTTAGGTTTGTGTCCATCTGTATGTTTGTTGGGTTTATGTCCATCTGTACATTTATTGGGTTTGTGTCAACCTGTATATTTGTTGGGTTTGTGTCCATCTGTATGTTTGTTGGGTTTGTGTCCATCTGTATGTTTGTTGGGTTTGTGTCCATCTGTATGTTTGTTGGGTTGGTGTCCATCTGTATGTTTGTTGGGTTGGTGTCCATCTGTGTGTTTTTTGGATTTGTGTCCATCTGTGTGTTTGTTGGGTTTGTGTTTATGTGCATGTTTGTTGGTTTTATATCCATTAGTATGTTTGTGGGTTTATGTCCATTTGTATATTTGTTGGGTTTGTGTCCATCTGTATATTTATTGAGTTGGTGTCCATCTGTATATTGGTTGGGTTTGTGTCCATCTGTATATTGGTTGGGTTTGTGTCCATCTTTATATTTGTTGGGTTGGTGTCCATCTGTATGTTTGTTGGGTTTGTGTTCATCTGTATGTTTGCAGGGTTGGTGTCCATCTGTGTATTGGTTGGGTTTGTGTCCATCTGTATGTTTATTGGGTTTGTGTCCATCTGTATATTGGTTGGGTTTGTGTCCATAAGTATGTTTGTTGGGTTTGTGTCCATCTGTATGTTTGTTGGGTTTGTGTCCATCTGTATGTTTGTTGGGTTTGTGTCCATCTGTATATTGGTTGGGTTTGTGTCCATAAGTATGTTTGTTGGGTTTGTGTCCATAAGTATGTTTGTTGGGTTTGTGTCCATCTGTATGTTTGTTGGGTTGGTGTCCATCTGTATGTTTTTGGGTTTGTGTCCATCTATATGTTTGTTGGGTTTGTGTCCATCTATATGTTTGTTGGGTTGGTGTCCATCTGTATTTTGGTTGAGTTTGTTTCCATCTGTATATTGGTTGGGTTTGTGTCCATCTCTATGCTTGTTGGTTTGGTGTCCATCTGTATGTTTGTTGGGTTTTGTGTCCATCTGTAGGTTTGTTGGGTTTGTGTCCATCTGTATATTGGTTGAGTTTGTTTCCATCTGTATATTGGTTGGGTTTGTGTCCATCTGTATGTTTGTTGGGTTTGTGTCCATCTGTATGTTTGTTGGGTTTGTGTCCATCTGTATGTTTGTTGGGTTTGTGTCCATCTGTATGTTTGTTGGGTTTGTGTCCATCTGTATGTTTGTTGGGCTTGTGTCCATCTGTATGTTTGTGGGTTTATGTCCATTTGTATGTTTGTGGGTTTATGTCCATTTGTATATTTGTTGGGTTTGTGTCCATCTGTATATTTATTGAGTTGGTGTCCATCTGTATATTGGTTGGGTTTGTGTCCATCTGTATATTGGTTGGGTTTGTGTCCATCTTTATATTTGTTGGGTTGGTGTCCATCTGTATGTTTGTTGGGTTTGTGTCCATCTGTACGTTTGTGGGTTTATGTCCATCTGTACATTTATTGGGTTTGTGTCCATCTGTATATTTGTTGGGTTTGTGTCCATCTGTATATTTGTTGGGTTTGTGTCCATCTGTATGTTTGTTGGGTTTGTGTCCATCTGTATGTTTGTTGGGTTTGTGTCCATCTGTATGTTTGATGGGTTGGTGTCCATCTGTATGTTTGATGGGTTGGTGTCCATCTGTGTGTTTTTTTTGGGTTTGTGTCCATCTGTGTGTTTGTTGGGTTTTTTTTTTTTTTTTATAGCCACTACTTTGAGTGGGTCACCCTGTACAAGGCCCTGTAACAGCGGCCACTTATAGGCGGACAGGGTTACAATTACTGGAAAGATATGATCTTTTCCTGTTCAGCTTAGCCTACCCAAGTTATTACACCCTGGGTTGAGTGGTGGGCATGGATAAGCGAGCCGGGCTCGCCGGGGCTCGAACCCGAGATCTTCAACCTGCGATGCCAACATGTTTAACCACTAGGCCATCGCGCCCACATCGGTTTGTGTTTATGTGCATGTTTGTTGGTTTTATATCCATTAGTATGTTTGTTGGGTTGATTTCCATCTGTATGTTTATTGGGTTTGTGTTCATAAGTATGTTTGTTGGGTTTGTGTCCATCTGCATTTTTTGTTGGTTTTATGTCCATCTGTATGTTTATCGGGTTTGTGTCCATCTTTCTTCTTGTTGGGTTTTTGTCCATCAGTATGTTAATTGGGTTGGTGTCCATCTGTATGTTTATTGGGTTTGTGTCCATCTGTATGTTTGTTGGGTTGGTGTCCATCTGTATGTTAATTGGGTTGGTGTCCATCTGTATGTTTGTTGGGTTTGTGTCCATCTGTATGTTTATTGGGTTTGTGTCCATCTGTATGTTTGTTGGGTTTGTGTCCATTTGTATGTTCGTTGGGTTGGTGTCCATCTGTATGTTTGTTGGGTTGGTGTCCATCTGTATGTTAATTGGGTTTGTGTCCATCTGTATGTTTATTGGGTTTGTGTCCATCTGTGTGTTTGTTGGGTTGGTGTCCATCTGTATATTGGTTGGGTTTGTGTCCATCTGTATGTTAATTGGGTTGGTGTCCATCTGTATGTTTATTGGGTTTGTGTCCATCTCTATGTTTGTTGGGTTGGTGTCCATCTCTATGTTTGTTGGGTTGGTGTCCATCTGTATGTTTATTGGGTTTGTGTCCATCTGTATATTGGTTGGGTTTGTGTCCATCTGTGTATTGGTTGGGTTTGTGTCCATCTGTATGTTAATTGGGTTGGTGTCCATCTGTATGTTTATTGGGTTTGTGTCCATCTGTATGTTTGTTGGGTTGGTGTCCATCTGTATGTTAATTGGGTTGGTGTCCATCTGTATGTTTATTGGGTTTGTGTCCATCTGTATGTTTATTGGGTTTGTGTCCATCTGTATGTTTGTTGGGTTTGTGTCCATCTGTATGTTTGTTGGGTTGGTGTCCATCTGTATGTTTATTGGGTTTGTGTCCATCTGTATGTTTATTGGGTTTGTGTCCATCTGTGTGTTTGTTGGGTTGGTGTACATCTGTATATTGGTTGGGTTTGTGTCCATCTGTACGTTTATTGGGTTTGTGTCCATCTATGTGTTTATTGGGTTTGTGTCCATCTGTATGTTTGTTGGGTTGGTGTCCATCTGTATGTTAATTGGGTTTGTGTCCATCTGTGTGTTTATTGGGTTTGTGTCCATCTGTATGTTTGTTGGGTTGGTGTCCATCTGTATATTGGTTGGGTTTGTGTCCATCTGTATGTTTATTGGGTTTGTGTCCATCTGTATGTTTATTGGCTTTGTGTCCATCTGTATATTGGTTGGGTTTGTGTCCATCTGTATGTTTGTTGGGTTGGTGTCCATCTGTATGTTTGTTGGGTTTGTGTCCATCTGTATGTTTGTGGGTTTATGTCCATCTGTACATTTATTGGGTTTGTGTCCATCTGTATGTTTGTTGGGTTTGTGTCCATCTGTACATTTATTGGGTTTGTGTCAACCTTTATATTTGTTGGGTTTGTGTCCATCAGTATGTTTGTTAGGTTTGTGTCCATCTGTATGTTTGTTGGGTTTATGTCCATCTGTACATTTATTGGGTTTGTGTCAACCTGTATATTTGTTGGGTTTGTGTCCATCTGTATGTTTGTTGGGTTTGTGTCCATCTGTATGTTTGTTGGGTTTGTGTCCATCTGTATGTTTGTTGGGTTGGTGTCCATCTGTATGTTTGTTGGGTTGGTGTCCATCTGTGTGTTTTTTGGATTTGTGTCCATCTGTGTGTTTGTTGGGTTTGTGTTTATGTGCATGTTTGTTGGTTTTATATCCATTAGTATGTTTGTGGGTTTATGTCCATTTGTATATTTGTTGGGTTTGTGTCCATCTGTATATTTATTGAGTTGGTGTCCATCTGTATATTGGTTGGGTTTGTGTCCATCTGTATATTGGTTGGGTTTGTGTCCATCTTTATATTTGTTGGGTTGGTGTCCATCTGTATGTTTGTTGGGTTTGTGTTCATCTGTATGTTTGCAGGGTTGGTGTCCATCTGTGTATTGGTTGGGTTTGTGTCCATCTGTATGTTTATTGGGTTTGTGTCCATCTGTATATTGGTTGGGTTTGTGTCCATAAGTATGTTTGTTGGGTTTGTGTCCATCTGTATGTTTGTTGGGTTTGTGTCCATCTGTATGTTTGTTGGGTTTGTGTCCATCTGTATATTGGTTGGGTTTGTGTCCATAAGTATGTTTGTTGGGTTTGTGTCCATAAGTATGTTTGTTGGGTTTGTGTCCATCTGTATGTTTGTTGGGTTGGTGTCCATCTGTATGTTTTTGGGTTTGTGTCCATCTATATGTTTGTTGGGTTTGTGTCCATCTATATGTTTGTTGGGTTGGTGTCCATCTGTATTTTGGTTGAGTTTGTTTCCATCTGTATATTGGTTGGGTTTGTGTCCATCTCTATGCTTGTTGGTTTGGTGTCCATCTGTATGTTTGTTGGGTTTGTGTCCATCTGTAGGTTTGTTGGGTTTGTGTCCATCTGTATATTGGTTGAGTTTGTTTCCATCTGTATATTGGTTGGGTTTGTGTCCATCTGTATGTTTGTTGGGTTTGTGTCCATCTGTATGTTTGTTGGGTTTGTGTCCATCTGTATGTTTGTTGGGTTTGTGTCCATCTGTATGTTTGTTGGGTTTGTGTCCATCTGTATGTTTGTTGGGCTTGTGTCCATCTGTATGTTTGTGGGTTTATGTCCATTTGTATGTTTGTGGGTTTATGTCCATTTGTATATTTGTTGGGTTTGTGTCCATCTGTATATTTATTGAGTTGGTGTCCATCTGTATATTGGTTGGGTTTGTGTCCATCTGTATATTGGTTGGGTTTGTGTCCATCTTTATATTTGTTGGGTTGGTGTCCATCTGTATGTTTGTTGGGTTTGTGTCCATCTGTACGTTTGTGGGTTTATGTCCATCTGTACATTTATTGGGTTTGTGTCCATCTGTATATTTGTTGGGTTTGTGTCCATCTGTATATTTGTTGGGTTTGTGTCCATCTGTATGTTTGTTGGGTTTGTGTCCATCTGTATGTTTGTTGGGTTTGTGTCCATCTGTATGTTTGATGGGTTGGTGTCCATCTGTATGTTTGATGGGTTGGTGTCCATCTGTGTGTTTTTTGGGTTTGTGTCCATCTGTGTGTTTGTTGGGTTTTTTTTTTTTTATAGCCACTACTTTGAGTGGGTCACCCTGTACAAGGCCCTGTAACAGCGGCCACTTATAGGCGGACAGGGTTACAATTACTGGAAAGATATGATCTTTTCCTGTTCAGCTTAGCCTACCCAAGTTATTACACCCTGGGTTGAGTGGTGGGCATGGATAAGCGAGCCGGGCTCGCCGGGGCTCGAACCCGAGATCTTCAACCTGCGATGCCAACATGTTTAACCACTAGGCCATCGCGCCCACATCGGTTTGTGTTTATGTGCATGTTTGTTGGTTTTATATCCATTAGTATGTTTGTTGGGTTGATTTCCATCTGTATGTTTATTGGGTTTGTGTTCATAAGTATGTTTGTTGGGTTTGTGTCCATCTGCATTTTTTGTTGGTTTTATGTCCATCTGTATGTTTATCGGGTTTGTGTCCATCTTTCTTCTTGTTGGGTTTTTGTCCATCAGTATGTTTATTGGGTTTGTTTCCATTTGTATCTTTTTTGGAGATTTCGTCCATCTGCAACTACTGATGGGTTTTCGTCCATCTGTATAATGTTTAATTTGTATCCATCTGTATATTTGTTGGATTTTTGTCCATCTGTATTTGTAGGTATTGTGTCCATTTGTAGGTTTATTTGGGTTTTTGTCTATCTGCACCATTGATGGGTTTGTGTCCATCTGTACATTTTTTGGTTTTGTGTCCATTTGTTGGGTTGGTGTTAATCTGTATATTTGTTGGAGTTTATGTCCATCTGCAATATTGATGGGTTTGTGTCCATCTGCATCTTGAGATTTTGTCCATTTGTACATCTGTTGTGTTTGTATCAATCTATGTGTTAGTTCGTGTCCATCTGTACAATTCCTGAGTTGGTGCCCATTTGTACATCTACTGGGTTGGTGTCCATTTCTATGTTTGTTAGGTTTTGTCTATCTGTATGTTTGTTGCGTTTATGTCCATGTCTATACAGACGTTCTTCATCAGGGCTATGGGAAAGTTAAGTCATCGACATTAATACATACTGAAAAGGGGTCATTCTAAAATATGCTAGTAAACAAAAGATAATATACTCTTTATACATATTCAGTGTTGCAGCAGTAAATAATGCTGGGTTGGGGAAAAGTATGAAGTAAAGATAACATGTTCTTTCTAAATGGTCTTTTATTTTTCTATCTACCTAATACATGCTTTTAAGGAGACTGCAGGTCAGAGATCATGCCTATTCATTGAATATCCTATATTTACTCATATAATTCATAATTGCATGGACCCCTCCTATATCGAAGTGCAATTACTTGAGCAGGCTCAAATTATAGTTATATATATGTATGCATACATCTAAACATAAAATTCCGCCAGGGTGCACCAACATCTTCAATACATCCTACAATAAACTACAATTTCTTTTTCATAAATATATTTTGTTGTGATATCTGGAACAAGATACGTCCAGACAGCTAAGATAGCTAAATTCAATCATATATTACCATCCATAGCACATGCTCTTTTGCCTGAAACTAAAAACAAACAGAAAATCATCACTTGAATCTTTTATATTTTAGCTCCTAGATGCGCTACGTAGGCAGTCGTACTACGTTCATGTCACTTCAACTCTATTGCAAAGAAAGGAGTGGAAAAGCACACACGAGAAAAAATATCACTGCACTAACATAGAAAATGTCTTGTAAATTTGGTACATGCCTAGTTAAGTAGTGAAATTAACTTTAGTGAAATTATGACGTCATAATGACAAAAATTCCCAAAGAGAATATTGTTTTTATCGCATATCACTATGAAACATGCATGCTGAGCATGTAGGTACGGGCTTTAGAATAGTTCTAACCTATTCCCTGCGTGTCCTAAGAGGCGACTATAAAGTCGTTGATGGTTCTGCCATCTATACCATTCACGGCACTTCACCATGGCGATTCAGTTTCGTTTAGGATGCCATCATGGTATAATCTGGAAGGATATTTCGTAAATGAAGAAATTCTTTTGCCAAATTTTCATTTAGAAATTGCTTACATCAAAAGTCTGTAGCAACTATTTTTCCTCAAAATTACTCTCAAAATAAAATGCTTTTTTAATATATGCCCATGATACACCAAAAGTGAGGGTACTCAGAATAGAATCACTACTTAATGGTGTTTATAAAATTCTTTATCTATAGGAACTAATTTTTTAGTCAAAAATAGAAAATTCCCATAAATTCGAAAATTTAATCTGCCACTATTAGGCGTTAAGTTAGCCTTACCATCAGTTTAAACTGAACAAATTTACAAACATTGTAGTATTTTTTAAGCATAGAATTTGAAAATTCTATCTCGTTTTGTTTAAGAGTTCGGACTCATTTAAGAACGGTGAATCTGTTTGTACGATGAAAGACGCCTAGTTGTCAAAATTGAGAAAATCTTGGCAATAAATCGTGAAAAGTCTTAAAATCAACAGAAAAATGAACCAAATAACTTTAATATGTAAAAACATAATCAATTTAGTGAAAATTGAGAGTTTCTCCGCCAATTGTGACAAGTTTCACCAATATTTTCATTCTGTCTACTAGCTGTCCTACTGTGTGTCTTTTTGGGGGGTAGCTCTATCAAATTCTGTGGATTGAGAGCGTTATGGCTACTTCTTTTTAAATTCTATCACAAAATACATTATATCGCTTGGAAAACCTGTCTCCCAAGGGTCCAAAAATTTTACCAAAATTTTAATTTACAATTTGGGCAAAAATCTACGTCAAATGACTAAATAAATGGCGAATGGTGAATGTTGCCAAAACAAATTCTGCAGTAAAAGTCTGATCATCTGATATATTACAGGCCTCGACTTTTTGATAAAAAATCTATTAGGGTCACTTTTTGGAATTTTTGCACATTCCAGCATTTCCACCTGGCAATGTCCCCAAAATTCGTCAGATATTTGAAAGCAAAAATACCTATTTCGTGTTATTTGGGGCAACTACCTTCAAATTAGGCCAAGATGAATATTATTGGAGAGGTCAACCATTTCACTCCTACCCTTGTCCTAAGTGACTGTAGTTGGTTCCATTTAGGCATTGCTTCCAGCCTTGCCCAAAGTAAATTTAAATATTAAAAAAAAATAGAAAGCCCTTAATTCTGAATATTTGTCATTCTACTTGCAAGACTTTATCTCAACCCATCCATCTTGTTATAAGTAGAACTGAATTTAGACTAGAAATGCATCTTTCCCCAATTGGCCACCTTTTTGCTGTCGGAAAAATAGTCAATTATCTAACTCTTTATATCTTATGGTCCAGCAACTTTGAAATGGTTTTTGCACAAACGGTAGTTTTCCGTGGTCAAGCGACATTCCCGGGTTCTCTCTCTCTCTCCCTCTCTCTCTCCCTCTCTCTCTCTCTGAAACAATGCATACATGTGATTTAACAGTCTGAAAGCTTATTCTGTCATATATTAATCACCCACGAATCTCGCCTTTTTGACTAGATTATCCTTCATCACACATGGCTCAGAAATTTTCGGCCTGGTAAATAAAGAGAAATCAATTCTTATCCTATATTTGACATATGGGCATTCGATAATCCAGTCACATGTCGTACAAACAGACAATTTGTTTGGGTTATTATTATTGAAATTCACTCTGAGCTAGGCCGGAAACAGTGCCTAAAAGAAACCAACTGATGGACATTTGATAGCAAAGAGCTACTGCAAGATGTAGTACCACGAACATTACTCTAAACGGGAGATATTACAAATGATCTGCTATGTTAAAGTGCAGTGGTAATATCTGCCCTGGCCGATGGTAAAACCATCCACGACTTCTTAGTTTACTTTTGGCCTCCTCATACGACACGCAGGAAACGGTTAGGACTATTCTAAAGCCTTAAGGCTTTTAATTTGTTCGTCAATTAATGTTCTGTCTGTTATGAATACATTGTTATTAAAATTGTCCACCACCACGAATATGGAGGCGCAATGGTGCATTCCTCTTAACATGCTGAAAAAAAACAAAAGCAATTTAAGAAAAACTGCTAGATTGTTTTGCATCAACTACATGATTGACTATTAACTACTGTGGCAGTAAGGTGTTGTGAGCTGTATATGTACTTTGAATCGAATTACTTTTTGAATGGAAAAAACACTAAAAATTTAAACCCTCAACATTTACTAATGCAATGCAATCGGAAATTTTTCATCTGGTATAAATTGTCGAGTATTGAACATTGATGAATAGCATTTACATTTGTGTATCATGCTTGACAAAAATATATTTCTAATACAGCGATTTTGAATTTTTTTGCTATGTTTCATATGTGATGCATAGCGTAAGGATATTATGTTTAGGCTTTTGTTCCATGACACCCTCCCACCCTTCAGCAAAGAACTTCATGGGTAGCTGAAACAACTAAAAAAGAGATTGAAGTTTAAATGAGCATAAATTGGAAATAAAAAATGTCGACGTTTCTACTTTTAAAATTTTGTCAGATTATTGGCATTACAATTTCCGATTCAAACTCTGAATCTCGACAACAAACGTCCTCGTATTACACTAGAATTTCATCAATAAACATGAGGTCAATTTATTAAGCAATAAAATGTTACTTACCAGATTATTAGCAGATGGAATTTCTCTAGGCTTTTCTCAAATTCTGTTACATTTCACACAAATTAAAACTATTTATTTAAATCTAAAGTCCTGTACAAAAACACGATACAATATTAATCAAAAACCAAAATTTAACCCGAGATATGAAATGAGATATGAAAACTGACTTGAACTAAGGATTAATTATTATAACTAAGTTCAAGCCAAAGTTAGATCATGTTAATATAGCGCAGTAAATATGCGATTTATATTTGAAGAGATTCATGAGTTTAACATATCGGTCTTGGCAAACTACATTTTTTATTTAAATTCTGGATGTATATTCTTGATTTCCTTGGCATACTTCCATCAAAATTAATATATCTATGATATAGGTCCGTAAATCTTGCCATCAATAAAGAATTAAAGGAACACACTTTTTATACATTTGAAAAATCATACATATATATGTACATTCATAACATAATAACATTCACATCAAAGCTAATTAATACCAAATTAATACCAAATTAAAAGCAATGCAACAAAAACAGATTGACGAGATGTAAACAAGGTGTATTCTGTAGAATTTCACTTATATCAAACATAATTCACATATTAAACATATAGGCCGAACGATCAACAATATTAATCGACATACTAAGATTTGTCCAATACCTAATCCAATAAAATGAAATCAATTCAATTTCGGAATAATGTTTTAAAACTATCAAAAAAATCTCCAGTACTAATTTCATTGTATAAAAAATTGCTTTCCTCCCAGGGCACATATGTCGTTTTCCGTAGCTCTTCGTCATATCAGTGGGACTGATAAGTTGCTATGGTGCTGTCACCTGTCTTGATTAGATCGAATTTCAATTAATGAATTATAATGAATTCAGAGATTAAATACGATTTAAGTTGAAAATGTCTATTGAATTTGTGATCATAAAGGATAAACCCATTTTGAGCCAATCTACATTTTTATACTTATCTTTGAATGGGCTCTCACAAGTTGAGCAACAAATCATAGGTGACAAGAGCACTTCATGCGCAAATAGTTTGAAAAGTTTCATAAAAGAATCAAATAGTATATACAAGTCAAGTCTACTTTGCACCAGTGTATTGAACTTCTTCGCTTTCTTTTCCGCAAAAAATAGTTTTCACGGAAAAATAATGGCCAAATCCTTCAGGAGGCCCCTTGATCACCGTGCAAAGATCACTTGTGATTTCGGTGATGTCTTCTCCTCCATTATAAGGCCTGGCTGTGATCTTGTATTTTTTCATGGGATTCCGTTCAATATCATCAAACTTGACAATGCAGTTGGTTTTTATAACGCTTGGTAATATCTGGACGTTGCACGGTGGAGTCGGATCTGAAAATCATATTTTGATCAAATGTGATAAATCAAGAATTCATTTTTTACCAGAGATCTCATCCTCACCTACAAAACTGTATCCAATCCCTGTCATTTTAAAGACTAAAATGGGCAAAAACAAAACTTTCTTTTTTGAATCTTTAAGCTTTTTAGCCTTCAGAAAATATTCTTGCTGCAAAAAAAAATTTGTTGTTCAGAGATGGCTTGTGTGCACAGCGCACGTTTCGCAGCGCAGCACAGGTTTACTATTACAAGGAATCGAATTGTAAATTCAATATTAAATTAAGCACCCGGTTATAAAATAGCTGAATCATTAAATGTTAGCTCATATTTTATACCCCAATCAGATCAAGCAAAAGTTTTCTAATGCTGGATTAATATTAACAAATAGACGTATAAAAATTACCAGTTATGAATGTTTCCCAACGACTCATAATCCCACTTCCAGCAGAGTTTGATGCCATTACTCTCAGGCTGTAGATATTGGCAGGAACAGGGTAGTTGATAGCAAATCTTGTCTCTTGCGTAACCTCATCAATTATTCTTTCATTACAAGATCTCCATTGGACTTTATAGTTGTCAGGGCGTATTTCCAGCGGGTCCCATTCAAACACAATACATCCATCTTCTTTATGTGACTTAAGGTTTGTTATTTCACCTGGAACTGGAAATAATGAAAAGAATGGCCTTATTATTATTATTATCAGAATTTTAGATTACATTATTCAGATAATCAAGCTACTATAAGTGTTAACACAGCTGTCATCACATTGTTCAAGATGATAGACTAAAAAAACTAAATACATAGTTCTAAATAATGAAAATTAGATCAGCATTCCTTATATTAAAAACACATATTCCCTGATTAGAGAACGTTTAATCTAAATGAATCGTCCCCAGTTCTGTACAAAAGGATTGCTTTAACAAAGTGGAAAATACTTTACCACAAATTATTGAAGTCTCTACTATAGCAGTTCTGTTATACATAGAATGCTTTTGACGTAGAGTGAACTTGCTGGTAATACATTATGAAGTGGCTGTCAGTCTCTTCCTTTAGGATATAGCTCCCAGGTCCTCGTTATTAAAAAGCGGCACATTCAACAATTCTTAAGATTTTTACTTACTTGTTTTAATAAATCCATCAGAAAATGCTTTTGCGCTGATCATCTCTCCAAGCTTCGCGACAACAACAATTCTGTAGGATTCTCCTGCAACTAGATTCTTCATTCTTACACTGTGCTCTTGTGTTTCGATGGGATCGGTAAATCCAGAGTCTCCTAACGGTTCTGCTGAGACTGTGTAGGTCTTCCTCAATGATGAAATATCTTTGAATTCCACAAGGAATCCATTGATGTCTATGTTCGGAATGACTTTGATATCTGTAGGTGGCTCAGGTTCTGAAAATAAGTTCACTATGTCGTAAGACATAATTGAAATATAATTTACATTTGCACAACAGAATACCTGCGTGCAAAGAACTTTATTTTTATATTAAAAAAACACTGTAATACTGACAAAAGCTTTGTCACTTTGGACATTCGTTCAGGGCAAGGACAATTTTCCTGGGTGCCCAGTTAGCTCAATTGAGAAAATCATTAACAATACATTTCAAGCTATGCATCAGTGATCTTCTTAGGCTTGAATATTATGTATGCTGTGTGTGTATGTTCTAATGTGATGGCGTAGTCATCACATTGGAACCACAATCTGGTTCAAAAACTGTACTCTACCCTTGAGCATAATAATGAGGGTATGCTTGAATTAACTAAAAGCATATCATGTTTTAACAACACTAACCCTGTTTGTGTATAAGTGTCTACTGGTATAGAGCCTAATTCAATCTAATCCATAATACT
Organism: Styela plicata; assembly: GCA_963675895.2. Taxonomy (NCBI): domain Eukaryota; kingdom Metazoa; phylum Chordata; class Ascidiacea; order Stolidobranchia; family Styelidae; genus Styela; species Styela plicata. Next base: position 17,783,841 of record OZ023146.1, on the reverse strand, counting down.
CACTCATTATCATAGGCTGTGTAATAAAATTTACATCAAAACGTGAATCGCATCCACAGAATAATCTGACCGTGTAAGTGTTTCCGGGTATTCCACTCTGGAAGAGATAATTATCTTCTTTGAGTGTAATTTCAGAAACTATTCCTGATTGATTATTCTCAATCTGGAGTTTAAAACAATTGACTCCAAAAGGCTTTCCCCATTTCATTTTGGCGCATTTTGATGGATTGTTATTGTCCGCTTTGATTTCGAAGAAATGAGGTATTGACCAAGCTGTAACAGTAATAAAAAGCGTTAAATTCCTAATGTTTATTGTTAGGGTTGCAATTGGGTAGCTACTAGCTACTAAGTTTAATATTTGAATCTATTCTGAAAATCCAGGTAAGTTCTTTTACATATGTTTTTTTTTTCATTGAACTTTTTCTTTAAATATTGAAATTGAATCATATTCACAAAGATTGGTCATCTCGCCTATCAATTAAAGCTCTGAAATGCTTGTGCATATTTAGATTCTCACAAAGTGACTTTCTAAATTCATCTCTGACTAGGAAAGCATCAAATTTCAAGATCACGCTTAGACAATTGCGCTGCAGGAAAGTCTCAAGTTTAAAGTAAGTAGAAATATCGTTCTACACGAACAGATATTTCAACAGTTACATTCATTAGAAGAAAAAGATCAAGATTTATATTCGAAACTTCGGACAATTGAACAAATCTGACAAAACATCTCATCTTAGAGAAAAGTGATTTGTCTATGAAATTGCTTTGTAGATTTTAGTTACAACTTTCACAAAATGAAACATTTTTTTGTTTGCTAAATTTGCCACATAACATACCCATACGAAAGTATTTCGACTTGGTTGCTTTTCCAACTTGTTTTCCATTCTTTGCAGCCACGGTGCAATGAAACAAAGCTCCAGGCTTAGTTGTTCCTTTTTCAGTAAACTTGTATATTGCTTGGTTGGTTTCTTTCTTCATAATTATAGTTTGCCCTTCATACAATGTAATGATATAGCATTCTGGTTTCACTTCCAGTTTTTTCCATTCAACTTCCACATACTTTACTGGTTCTTGAGAATTGTCTTCAATGAATTCAATTTCAGATGGTGCTGAAATGGAAAAGTGAATTAGTTATGAAGTTTTGAATTGCTGTTGATCGGGTAGTGCGTAATGAAAATGTATTATTCAGATGATAAAAGGCGATAAAATCTCATAGAATATTACAAATTAGGTATCAAGTTATTGATCTCTATTATGTTTATTCTATTTCGTAGAATTCAGTAAAACAAAAATTCAATACATACTCAAACAAATTTTAGTATTGTCGGACCAATCCCCTTTAACAGAATCACAGATGCTTCGTACAGAGATGAGATATTTATCTCCAGCACTCTGGCATCTGTACTTCAATGATGTTTCTTTAGTTATTGACTGAGATTCTGCTTTTTCATTGTTTTCTTTACAAATCCAGACCTCATAAGCATTGCACCTTTCTTGTGCTTTCCAAGTAATTTCAACATCCATACTTGGGTTGATTTCATTCAGAGACACTGTTGGAACTTTGCTTTTTGAAGGCCCTTGGATATAACAAAATATATTAACGTTGTGGAGAAGAGGCAAAGGAATCCACTATCAACCAGAGCAAATACCAATCACTGCATATCCTGTAATAACAGAATATTGATTTTTTTGGTCACTCATATGAAATATTTGCTTCCGAGTGCAGAGCTACTTATATTTAATGCCAGATTTTATTCTCATAGTACTTCAGTAATTTCTGACTTATTCGGGTAAAAAGCTTGAGACCTTATTTCGACCCAACTTATGTTTTTAAAAGATGAGAATAAATATGTCAATCGGAGAAAATGAGATGAAAGGGAGAATTTGTTGGGATTTAGGTGTAACATAACTTACACATTACTGAGTCCAACAAAAATTACTGTAATATTTATATAATTTATTCTTACGAGATAGAACTTTTTCTGTAACAGTGATTTCTCCTTTCGCTTCATCAGAATTTTCTGCCCAAACATGAAAGGTATATTTCTGTGAGGGCATTGGTGGCGAGAATATAAATTTTATAACATTTGTATTATCTTCTTTCGCAAAACCCTTTATAGGATCTGAAGAGTATTGGTTGTCTGAAGTAGCTTGCATGAAGTAAAATGGACAATCTGTAGCTGCTTTATCACATTGTACAACAATATCATTTCCCTCTTCCTCCAGCTTAGCAGAAACATTGAGTAGTTTAGCAGGAGCTGTAAAAAATGATAAAGTTATCATAAGTTATGACACCTTAGACAAAGCAAAATAACAAACTGTCTACAGCATGTGTGCCAAGCCTGGTATGTAAGTGGGGGATGAGCAAATCGTGATGCCCGTTTAGCCGTATCCAGCTCTCGAGGTCCAGTTGAGTCCTTTGTGGTTTTCAAGTTGAGTCCATTTGGGGTGGTATACGCGGCATGATTGCAGTATACCTCGATATGCACAGTGATTCAGGTAACTGCTGATCGCGATTTTCCCCACCAATCATGTCTCTGCGCAAGAAAATCGGTAAGCAGATAGGTACAATTCTGGAATTTTAACTTTTATGCAGTATGAGTGATCATTGAACACCATGTGAATAACCCATATTCTTGGGTTGGCAGGGAGAAGCCTAAATACCGGCCACTATTAAATCTGAAAAGCACATGCTGTGAAACAGCAACTGTACTTTAATTTCAAAACAAGTGTAATTACATTTCTATTAGAAGATGTGCTATGCCGCATGGTAACTAGACACAGGGCGATAAAATAGGCCGCCAGATTTCTTTTTTGCAATTTCTATATCTAACATGTCTAACATGAATTTCTATAATGAACTCCTCTGACGTAACACAATCGTTTGACCTCAAATTTTCATAAAACGCTTACATGCCAACACAGAATGTCATTACATTTTCGATTTTTTTTAATAAAGAAATTAATTTAGTTATATTTGTTTTAAAGTCAAAGAAATACTTGAGTAATTAGTTTGCAAAAATAGTAATAGTCTATTGTGACACAACATTACAGAAACATGATTTATGACATCCCAAGCACTTTCTATTGGCTTCTAGATGGTCATGTTAGATTAGCCGAGGTAATGTAGGAGTTATTGCTCTGCTAAAAGCCTGGCTTCTTTTTTTAATCTGCTGCAATATCGCATTCGTTGCCGTAGAGATCTATATTAGGAAAGTTGCCAAAGTGAGCCAATAATTTTTAGTCACTATTCTAACTAAGAACTGCTTCTGAGATAGACCAGTAAAATTTTCAGTGTTCCTCAGTTACCAATGCATAATAAGCAAGCATTTTAATTAATTTGATGAAAAATCTAACATTGACATTGATTACACTCATTTTCCCGGTATTGACTTACTCTTACTTCCAATTGCACATAATTTTTGTGAAAGCGCTCAGGTGCGGTTACTTTTTCAATTGAATCCTTCATTGGATTCATGAACAATTTTATAATAGAATCTTAAAAGGAAAACATAACACATAGAATTGACCTATTGTCAAATCTCCAATATGTGATGTTTAAATATCACCCAAATGGTGAAATGCCTGCTAGTATATTTATATAATTATGTATTAGGTATCTCTATATGACTTACTCAATTTAACTATAACTTCGTCAGACCAAGGTCCAAAGATGACGTTTTTCGAGCGTACTTGTAGAGTATAACTGATGGATTCATGCTGACAGAAATAACTCATTTCATTTTTGTTGTAAACAGTCAAAAAGTTTTCCAATGTGCCATGCAAACCACAATTTATTTTTATTTCATTTTCTGCACATCTTTCATCAGACTTCCACATTGCAAAGATTTCTTTAGAACCGGCATTGGGGCTGTATCCATATTTCGTGAATTTTGGTTTTGACGGAGCTGAAGACAATATTGAAGAGACAATTAACAGTGGCAAGTTGGGAATTGACATTTGGGAGTCTGACAAGCAAATATGTATACGAGCAGTCTTTGGCCAAACAATTTAGCCTGTTCAAATTGGAAAATTGAATTTGAAAAATAATTTTAATATACCATGTTTTGATGCTGTAAAAAAGGGTGGCATAACATAAAGCTGTATTGCTTGATATATATCTGTCACTGACTGACAAAAATATTTTAACATAAATTTAAAAAAGTTTGGTTTAAAATATATGTTATGAACAGCATATATTTATACCAGTGACTTTTAAACAATAGTACTATTAGTACTATAAATCTTATATTCAAAACCAAAACCAAGTTAAATGCCATATTACTCATATTACCTTTGACCTGTTCATAAATATTGCAACAATATTGAAACGAATCATCCACAAAAATGTAATTAAATTTTTAAGACACAAAATGTGTTATACGCACTCATGTATCAGCAATATTTTTAATTACACTTTTTCAAATCACATATGAATTCTGAACCATGTTGGTATCCTTGTACTTTCAAGTTGAAAATAGAAATAAAGTTTCATATGTATGTGTGCTATATATGAGATTTATAACAATTGAAAGTATTTTATACAAGTAAAGTCTCATAGTACTGAACTGGTAATCAATTTTTTTTATATTCATTCAAATTTACATAGTGCCAAATATTTAGATGTGCATTCCTTTCTAGTGATATGAACAAGTTGAGAGCCCGTCTAAGAGAAGGATCATTATCAGATTCCTAAATGATATTGCGACTCTTTTCTTATGCTCTAGTCTCTATATCTTTTTTTTCAAATATTTTTTTTATTTTTTTATTTTAAAAGTTTCAATATTTCAGTGTCCTAAAAGTAGCTCATATTTTTATATACCTGTTATAAGCTCATTTGAAGTAATATTGTCCCCTCGATTATTCCCTTCAAAAACAGCATGGATCAGAGCAAAATAATTTGAACTGGAATTCAGATCATCATACACGTGTCCTGATTTTACCTCTCGCGGGGCCACAGCTTCTACATGAGCTTGTTTGTCCTGTTTGTATAATACAGCAATGTACTTTTTGGGTTTCCCATCTGCTTCAGTAAATTTAAGAATTGCTGACGAGCTCATCTGGTTTTCATTGTGTAGAAGAGTGACATTCTTGGGAGTCCCAAAGGCTAAAAAAATAATTTAATTGTTTTTGATATCTAATTATGGTGTGTTATTATGAAAAAAATATGTTGCAGCTATGAAATTTCATATCTCTCAACAATTCATACAGGTATAGATCCATTGTAGACATCAATGATATTCTACAAAATTGTGGTCTCTATGTTGACGTCAGAAAAATTAATATTGCTGCATGGTTCAGAATTGTGAACTTAAAGAAAGGATAAAATTTGAACTACTACCAAACTCAATCGACATCTGTATGAGGAATAGTAAATTGAACATAAATTATCTTTATTATTCTCCAACAAGAACAAAATGATGTCATGTGAAACTAATTTTAGGTGAACTCACATGTTTTAAATTTATGCTCTTCTGAATTTATACCATATCCCAATGTATTCCCACCAGCAACGGTCACATAATATTCTTTGCCCGGCTCCAAGCCATGCACTTCAACACTTTCAGCCTCTATATTGATTTCCCTTTTAGTGGATTTATCGGCATCCTCAATACATACTCTGTATTTAGTTGTTTCCTTTTCTTTTTCTGCATCAACTTTGTTCCATTTAATTATTACATTTGAACTCGGGTTTCTAGCCGGAATAGAATGAACATTTTTTACTTGCGTCGGAGCTGTATATAAGAAGAAAAAGGAGTATAAATACTCATTGAAAAGTATTCCATATTATACAGGAATGAACTGATAAGCAAAAGAAGACAAAGGGACATTCAATATACAATAATTTAAGATCAATAGCAACTGCTAAATATTTAAAACTTAAATAAATGTTTAAATATAGCACTTACTCGGGTTTGTCTGGATTTTTCTTGAAAAGCAACCACCACTAGTGAATTGTTTCCCTCCTTTCGAGTGTACCGCGCTGAGTATAAATGTGTAGTACATTCCAGCTTTTAATCCAGAAACAAGACAACTTGCACCATCGTAATCACACTGTAGTTCATCTACAACCGGTTCGGATTTTAACTTGTAAGAAACTGGCACAAGTTTTGGTGGTTCCCATGTCAAATGTGCTTGAGTGTTCCGATCAGTAATTTTTGGATGATCAATTGTTGCTGAAAGATTCCTTGGCACATAATCACCACCTATAAGTGAAACATAGAACTAAGCTATATGTTCATACAATGTACATACAGAAGGGACATGCCTAATTTCATAGAAACTAACTTTTTAATACGTGTGGGAATTGCTTCTCTTTGTAAGTTTTAGTTTTAAAACAAAAATCGAATATCATAGGAGAAGGAGTTAACAACTTATACTATTTTTTTCATGTTTAATGAGGATAATACCGTACGTCTGCAGAAGATTCCAGATTTTCGTGAATATCAAACAATCACTTAGATCTACTCACTTATACGGATTGCCTAAAAATATTAAAGAAATGCATACCAATCGTTTTTTTATTCGTTTTGAAGGTATTCGTTTTATCTTCTAATCCAACTGCTGTGATCTCTGCGTAATAAGATGTCCCATAACCCAATTCCGAGTCAAATCTTCTTGACCAGGTTGTTTGATTTTCCAAATTTTTTGAGATTACTGCATTTATGGAGTTTCCAGTGTAAATATCCAAGAAATATTTTTGAGCTCCTTTTGCTGCATTCCATTCGATTTCTACTTCATCATTTCTGTCTCTATTACTAAAAACGACAGGTTGACACGGTCCTGCAAATTAAAAAAATCATGATCAAATTTCTAACTGTAACTTGTGTGTAACTTGAGTTGTGTGCGCGGGTGTGTATTCACAAAAGATAAAGTATCGTGAAGTTAACTGAGTCTTTTTATCATTGTTTTATTATGTCTATTATGTTATAAAGAAATGACAATCGAAAAAAAAAATTTTAACAATATGAGCTCAAAATCATTTTATCATCATGGATCAAGTCATGGAAATTTCAGGACTTTTATTATATCATTTTTATAATGAAATACACCGGTATTTATTTTAAAATAAACCGCTCCAACTTGTATTCTGACAATGAGTCGAATCATTCTTATCATGCAAATATTTTAATGGCTGATGACAACTATTTCAGCATGGCTTGGGGCTTTAAGATTCCCAATTCCCTTATTATCGCTAAAATATAACTAATAACATTTCAAGAAAAAATATGATCAGACTCACTTGTGCGGATATCTTTTTTAACGGCACTTGATGTATAAGGATGATCTTGATCAATATCTAAGTATTCTGTAGAAACTGAGACTTCGTATACTTCACCGAGTTTAAGAGTATAGTCATCAGTAAGATATTCTGATTTGCCTTTTTCGAACAAGTAATCTTGAACTACAGATGCTATTCCATTTTTCATTATCACTGTGACCTTGTACTTTTCGACTTTATAGTCCAAGTTGTTGTTGCTAAATGATGGAATCAACCAATGCAATTTCATTATATCTTTGTCATTTCCAACAGGGGTTACAGTTGCTGAGAGATCTCTCACTTTTCCTGTAAATACAATTTTGAATACATATTACCATCCACCAACATCTAAAATTATTGAATTTCAATACGTATAATCAACCATCCAATTAGAATGAAGAGCATATCAACGCACTATAATAAAGTCTCTTACCAAATTCCTCTCCTTTTATCATATTCAAGTTAGTGACACTTTCTGTTAAAAAAATGATGTATATGAATTTACGCAAATGATATATTTCCACCTCCACACCTTTTTCGAAGCATAATATTCAATGTCTAATGCGTGATACCCGTTATATATTATATACATGATATTTACCCATACTTACCACTTATATAGTACTTATAAACTTGTTCAACCCAAATAACGTGTATGCAATTAAGTTACAATAATTATAAGATTCTAAATATACTCTAAAACTATTTTGCCAAACTAGTAAAAAAAAGAGGATTTATATAAAAAAGAACATTTTTCGAATCTAAACAAATTTGCACAGAAATAGTATGATTTATCATGTATAAATATATCTCAAAGCGACCCTTAACATGTAAACTGCGAATACTATGTAGTTGTGGTCATTTGAGAAAAAGCATACAAAAAGGCATTTTTGACCCACTTGAAGGTTATCTTTGGGATGGCACGACCCAAATACACTAGAATTCCAAACAATGTCGCATTACCTTGTAAATTAGCTTGTGTCATATCCACTGTGGTATGTGATAGACCACTCACTTTCATTATGGGTTTGAAAGCACCAACTAAATAAAAAGAGTATATTTTGCTAACTGCAGGATACTTATATTTGAGAATCACTCAAAGCAAGACCGAAAGAAACAAATCACTATTGATATGGTTTGAACTGCATGAAATGATAAAAGTATTTTTATGCGAAAAACACAATGGCAAGACGCCAACTGCTTATTTAATTTAATATTTTGGTCCTATGTTTTCACAATTTTAAATTCAATGTCTCTGTCAAGATGCGACTACCAAGATAGAGAAAACTTTTTTAGCAACGAGTAAAAGAACTTGTATATATCATGGCATTAGCAAGATAATTAAATTGAGAAAAATGCTATCGAATGTATATCTCAGTTTAAAAACTCAAAATTCTGTTTATCCTAATTCCAAATAGCCACCCAAGACTTACTGAGTCATTACTGCATGAAAAATCTACATTTACCTCCTTCAGTTTTAATGGAATTTGACACACTTCCTTCACTCCATGTACCATCATGTTCAGCAAAGATAGTAAACTCATAATTGATTCCTTTTCTCAAATACTCTATTTCATATCTATTTGTCTCAAAAAGTTCAGTTTTCTCGTTCCCACCGTCGATAGGGGAAATTTTCACTTTGAATTTTTTAGCACCTTCTTTCCGAGGATTATCGAAAGTTACAATCACTGAGCGCTGTGGATTTGCTGCATTTCTAACTGCCGTTACATTTCGAGGTACATCGTCTCCCCCTGAAAAAGCATGTCAGATTGTTATATCAAATTATAAGTTGCAACCATCGAAATTTTAATATTAAGCAATAAACCTACAAAGATAAACACATCAATATAAAATTTTATCAACTAATTGCAGCCAGATATTCGGAGTAACAGAGATAGATGGTAGCACTGCGACGTCAACTTATTTAGACTCCGGGCACGCAGGGGACAAATGTTCATTATCCTCAAATCCAACTGATTGCTGATTGTTGTTTTCTTAGCCAACTATATGAGTGGATTATCCTGAGCAAGGCCAAAATCACATATAGGCAAACAGGGTTAATCCTGTTTAAAAGAACTGAGCTCTCTGTTTTCACCCAACTTGCTCTAAAATTACTTCTTTGCTTGAGTATTGGGCATGTGTCAATAAACAAGACTAACGTGGACGCACACTTGAGATTTTCAATCTGCGATGCCGAATTTAAATAATTTTTGTTTCAGGAAGACATATTTTAGATACTGTGCAACTAAAACTCTGTAACCCAAAACATATTTATTAGAATCAAAGTTTCAAAAGGCTTCAACTTTTCCGAATTTTAAATCATGTGATATTATATATAAGTTATACATTAGTTTTAAGTGAGTTTTGTCACTTCTAAAAACATACAAAAATTATTGAGCTCAGATTTCTAGACCTAACAGACAAAAAGTAGGGATAATACAAATCAAACCTATTAAGTGTGCTTTCCATTCTGTTTCCGAGATTAAACCATCTCCAGTGTATGTGTAAACTTTGGTCATGCAAAGTTTTCCTATGCGAAGTTTGTCTGCCATTTGGAAAGTAGCATCACATTCATTTGATTCACTAGTTACTTCGACGACCTTGCCATCAATTTTCTCAGTCAACGATTCATTTTTTATGATGAGCTCATATTTGTTTGCGCCTGTGACAGGTAACCAGCTGAAGCGAACAATGCCATTATGCCAAGTACAATCGTTGATGTTGGTGGCTGTAGAAGCTGAATGATGAATGTAAAAATAATCTTAAGGAAAGAACATTACAGATGGAATTATTTAGACTGCCTTTAGGAAGCATGATATTACAAAACTCTCTTATTAGTCTTAAATGGTACAAATTGGCTCATGGCAGTGGTAGAAGGTTTCGCCATCACCCAGGGCATATACCACTCACTGCACTTTACCATAGCAGTTCAGTTCCAAATGAAATGTTTTCTGTTTAGACTGCAGTTGCTGGCACTACATCTTGTAGTAGCTCTTTGCTATCAAGTGGCCGTTAGTTGATTCCATTTAGGCACTGCTTCCAGCCTTGCTTTGAGCAAACTTTTGTGAAAAAAGGGGCATGCCAATCTGAGAAGCCAGTTCCTACCCTATCCAAAGTAGGAAAATTCTTATATTAGGGGAAAAATTTTAGGTGGACAGTTTTAGAGCCAAAAAAAACATAGTACACGTCTGATACTACATTTGTGAAGATCCGCCGTCCACCTAAAATTATTGCCCCCTTGTTTAGAGTGTTTCATTCATTTTTGTTTTGTTTTATTGATTTTCACTTGAAAAAGGGACGAAGCAGCCTCTAAAAATCATTCAATGGTCACTTATTGCAAATTGCTGTGAAATAATAGTACTAATTAGTATTTACAATCGAATCAGGAAGCATCCCAAATAGAATTGAATCATTAAATTGATTGCATTAAGAGGTATCTGTCCGGGACGATAGTAAAACCATCTACACTTATTTCAATTGCCTCCTTCAACACATACAGAGCTTTATTCTTCTAATCCCATCCAAGGGTGCTGTGATTGCTCAAGGAATTCGAGAGGCCGCTTTAAAATCTTCAAAGTTTTAAAAACATTATTTTATTTTATTTTACTGAGCCCAGGACAAATCTTCAGCAAAACTAAATTAGAGATGAAGAAGCGAGGATTATATATAGTATTTATAACTGGCGTTGAAAAGTTTTTCTCATTTTACTGCACTTTGGATTTGCAGTAGTATCAATAATATAATATATCAGTAATATATAACATATTCCTTATGATTTCATCTTTATCCCGTGGGAGAAAAAGGCTGAGAATACAATTTATCATATGGCGAACCACAACCAGAGATGCATAGCACGATGCGTATTTCCAATGTTGTACCGATTGAGTTAACTCAGCACCCAAGCCTCGAACCTTGCAAAAATAATAACAAACAACATACTTGTTCCAAATGGATATTTCTTCACTTTCTCTGAGTCAACTTGAGTGTCAAGATCTCTATATAATGTAGTGAATTTTACAATATATGTGTTTTGTCCCTTCAAATGAGGAATAGAAATTTTTCTCTCGCATGTTTCCAAAGTTGTTTCAAGAACAGGTTTCCTAAACCAGGTAGACGGAGTTACAACAATGTGGAAGTTTAAAATTTTGTAATTTTCACCCATATCTACTGCATTCCACGACAATTCAGCTGAATAGATGTCTGGTCCTATAGGTTTAAGAATGTGTGATAATTTCACCGGCAAACCTGTAAAAATGAAACTTTACTTTCAGAAAAAGCTGGCATTTTGTTTCACCATATCTAAGATTAGTAATAACAAATAATAAGCAATCAAAATGGAAGATTTTAAAAGCAGTAGAAAAGATTTTAAAGCCAAATATGTTTTATAAAATTGCCATTTAGCAGCAATTTGCTCAAAACTGGTCAATTTGAAATTTTAGGAAGAATGATTAAATGTGTGCTATGGGGAAACCTGATAATGATAGGTAAATGCAATGAAGTACGTGTTATTTAATATGTTAACGTTTCAAATTTGTTTATGAAAAAATCCAACCGTGCAATTGAAGTGACAGATACTAAGAATAAATTAGTAATGCGTTACTTCATATTTTCAGAATCATTTCAATGCTCTAGTATCTTGAATCTTTACTGGATGTGCATTTTAACAGTAATGATGAATTTACACCGACTAACACTATATGAAGAAAATGCAAGGGGAGGTGAAAAATACAACATTTCTAAATAATTAAAAATGAAGTAATCAACTTGCCAAAATTCTCATCACTTTCTGTTGCAGTTGGTTTTTCTGTAAATGACAATAAAAATGGATGCAAAATTAAAATTATAAATGAAAATCAAATTATGCAGTTGTGACTAGAGATCGTGCAAAAGTTCAATCTTACACATTTGTATTCGAGTATTTCCTATGTCTTGTAGGAATTGACTAAAAGGGAGCAAAAAATCAGTACCAGTATGTTGTTTTACTAACGCTTAGGTAAGTACACTACACTCCTATGGCAGTTGTTTTTTGGGTACCGTATTTACTTGATTGTAAGCCGCCCTTGATTGTAAGCCGCATATACAGGTACTCTGCCGGTGCTTATATGGGTTTAAGGCTGATAAAGCTGACCGATAAAGTTTAGACAGAGTATCGGCATCGCAAAGAAAAAATGTAAGCCGCCTTTGAATGTAAGCCGCCGCAAACATGAAGGGGAAAAAAACTTCATAAGCCGCGGCTTACAATCCAGTAAATACAGTGTGTTTAGGTTTTACATGTTTTTTGGCTTTTTGTCATATTAGCGATTGCTAGTTAGTTCTCTTGAAGTGTTGCTTCCTATCCTGCCCAGATCGATTTCTCGATAAAATATATAATGTGGGCGCGATGGCCTAGTTGTTTAACATGTTGGCATCGCAGGTTGGAAATCTCGGTTTCGAGTCCCGCCGAGTACGGCTTTCTTATCCATGCCCACCACTCAACCCAGGGTGTAATAACTTGTGTAAGCTAAGCCGAACAGGAAAAGATCATATGAAAACCTGTCCGTCTATAAGTGGCTATAAAAAATATTACATCAAAAAAATGCAACGGGTTGAATAGTCAACTTTAAATTGAATTGAATAGATTTAATTAACCATACAATTTAGGTATTTTATCCTGCTGACCAAATTATTGACTCATTCACTTTTGAAATTGTAAGTGGGGAAAATTGAAATACAGAAGAAAGCTATAAACACACAAATGTGTTACTTACTCTGTTCAGTTTCTTGGATATTGGATAATGTGCCACCATATTCGTCACCCTTGTATACAGGAGATATTTTGCACTTATATTGCGTTCCTGACTTTAACTCAATAAATTTATGTCCAAGCTGCTTTTTAACTATCGTTGTGAACTGTTTTGCTTCCACTTCCTTATTTTGATTTGCTTTCAGCTCATACAGAGTGATTTTGTATTCGCCGGGGTTCTTTTTCGGGGCCTTCCATTCAACTTTGAGTGATCGACGTGGATTTTGAACACTTTTAATCATGACCACTTGAGTCACTGCAGTTTCACCACCTAAAATATTTAGATTTAATGAGCGAGTCATTAATGCATATAGAGAATTGGTTCTGAAATATTCAGTTCCTTCAAATGATGAAACACACCCAACAAATTTTAGAGAAAAAGATATTTAAAAATTATGCTACAATGATTATGATTTTATAGATATTTTTTTTTTAATTTTGCAAAATGAGGTATCAGGCTATACGTATTAAGTCAATCAGTTTTTATTGTCATATTGGTCACTCGTCTCTTACAATTCTGGGATTTAAAGAAATTATCCATAATGTACAAGCCAGAAAGACGTAATTCAGTACCAATTAGCTGTTTTCTTTCGTCTTTTTGCCTTCTTTCCTTAGAATTATCATAGGCCTCAAGAATAAAAGTGCAGGTTCTCCCATAAGTACATGCACTTGTCATTTCAATTTTTTTCTTAGTTTTTGACTCTGTTAATGATATATCATTCATAGCTGATTTGCCAGCTTCATCCAATATTTTTAATGTATGTGATTTGGAACCATTTCCAGGTTTCCAATCAACTATGATATCTTTTTTCTCCCAATCAATACTATTTATGGCTGGTTTTCCAATATCTGAAAAATATTTGAAATAAGATTGAATAACTAGTCATAATAGTGATAAATACATTCAATTGGCAATGGATGAAGCGAGGATGACCAGCAAGCATTGATCAACCAATCCCTGGTCTGTTTCATTTTTTGTTATTTCATTTCGCGATTAATGCTTTGTAAAATGTTGCCAACATTTTTCGCTACAAATTATGGCCACATATTCCGTCATAAAGTAACCATTAGGGAAGCTCGGTTAGGTCACTCAATGAAAATTGTTAGGGATAAGGTTCAAGCTATGCATGTTTGATTGTACAAGGTTCAGATCAAATGCAGAATGATTACATGTGAGAGGAAAGATGCATACATTGCCGGGCACAGCAGTGGTTCACGTTACCGATGGTCCGTCGACCTCAAGCTGCCAATGCACAGGAAAAATAGGTTAACGGTTTGGCTGAAACATCAATTCCTAGATCGGAACTGGTTTGTCATATGATTAAGTCATAGTCCTTGCTATTCAGACACAATAAATATTAAAATCTTATCCCTATTATGGAAAGTATTTAATACATTGATTCGAAAATTTGGAAATCAGAAATTCTTGAAAAGTACCAAATTATTGATAAGAATGATGCTGTAGACTATAAAGAAAAAATACTTAGAAAAATCCGTAACCAAATGATAGGCACTTGCCGTAATATATTTTCTCAGAGTGCTTAAGTGGTCTCTCACATTTTGGAAAAATTTTTGAAGCCTCACCATGAATAAACTTCTAAAATCCAAATTCCTAATGTTCAGTAGCACAATGAGTTAATCAGACATACAATTAATTTCCCCAGATAAAGAATGTGAATAATTTTAAGTACCTGTCCTCAATGCTTTAGTAGTTTTTGCGTCATGTGGTTGGTCAGTATCTAAGTCGTGGTAAGTGCATGTAACACCAAAAACATAGATCTTGCCAAACTTGAGTTCTTGAGGCAAAGCACTACATTTATCTTCCGATATTGTCAATATTTCTTTATCTCCCGCACCCTCTTTCATATAAGCTTGTATCCACGACAATTTAAAGTTATTTTCTTCATCCTTCAAGTCTGGTAATTCCCAGTTAAATACGCTTTTAATAACGTCGTTGTTTATCTCTGTCCCCAATTTTATGATAGGTTTACCTGTTAAAAAATTAAAGCTGCTAAAATTAACCAAATTATTGTAAGTCAAAATCTTTGAATCATAAAAAAAAACATTTAAATTTAAAGATGTGTTTGGAGGTTGATCTGACACAGTCCTAACAAAAACGATCTGATTGTTATTTCAAAACTCCAAATCGTGTCCACCCCCTGCATGGCCCACATAAGTTTGGGAATAAACTTTAATAAATAAAATGGTTAAACAAACTTCCTTCAAGGTTCAAAAGTGGATTTGAAAACTTGGAAAGAATAGTCAAATACAATATCTGTATTAAACTGGCTCTACTGAGAGAATCAAATTGAGAGAATGAATCTGGAAAATATTTGCTTAATCAGCTGTGTTAGTTTGGTTTATTAGCTGACAATCTTTTGAAAGAACTTTCGAGTAAAATAATATACAAACATACCAGCTGTCTTGATGTCAAAGTATGAAGATCGATTGGCTGCAAAAAATAGTAAATTAAAGTATTTTAGACATAGCAATGGAATGAGATGATGACGACAAAAATTTGGTTCATGTGTTTTATTCCGTGACATGGCCCTAATTTACAACCCGGATAATATGCCATTTGGCATATTCTGAAGGTATTTCCATCATTTATTAATCATCGATGGCAAGAATATATAAAAAAAAACATTGCCATTGTAAACTTTAAAATTAAATATGGGACAGGGATGTAGCTTCGGCAAAAGGGACTTGGTCCATCTCTATAACAGAGACAGATTTTGTTTGAACTTTATACTTGTCACAATTTCTATGAAATACGGCAAAGTAAACTTGATTTATTCATTTAGCAAAAGCGGCTGCAAAAAGCAGGAAACCTCGAACAACTGGTGGCATTTTTAAGTAAAATTCGTTATTCAAGTTCATTGTTCAAAAGAACATATCTTAACAAAATTATATTAATATGTATTTATACTGGCTGACCTCGATTAGTAGTCACAGGTTCAGAATAGAATTTTTTGCTTGTGCGTTGTCCGATAGCCTCAACACAGGCAGTGTATGTTGTATTTGATTTCAAGTATTTAAATTTTGCTTCCATGTATTGATCAGAAGGTGGGATGATTTGTTGAGTTGCCATAATAGCCTTGTTATCATGTCCAGAGCATAAATATGCCTTGTATTCAGATTTATGGAAGCCCGTTTTTGGTTTTTTCCACTTAATAATAATTTCCCTTGCTGGATTAGTAGTGTCTGTATGAGCTGTGATCTGTGGTTTATCCCGCAATTCTGGTGACACTAAATAAGAAGAATTTGTAAGTAGATAGAAATGATGAGATTATGACATTGGAAAACGTCCAACAAAATTTTCAGGTGCACTTTCAGTATATTAAATATTCATCATTATCAGCTGATATAATAAAAATTCCGAATCTTTATATGGCGAGTATTTTTATTAGTATTTTCACTCTTATAGATCTTATTTCTAACCAAAGACTTCATTAAATTTACTGCTGTGAACACATTGTGACTATATAACTATATTTCAACATCAGAAATTGAAAACAAAAATTAGAGTAGACATATCAGGACATTAAAAGGCGGGAGACGGAAAACATCAAATCAGATACATATTATGATGATGATTATGATGCATTTGCAAAACCACAAAAAGAGTTCGATGTTTCGTAATATTAAGTGCAGTGAAATGTTTTAAACGAACAACGAAATAAAGGGAAAAATGTGTAGATTTGTGATTGAATTTTATGTCATCCAAATGTCACGAAGCAACCGAGGCAGATCAAACAATATTTGGATGTCAGAACAAAAGGTTGTTGCAAAGCTACATCAAAGTTCAAACTTTAGGAACTTTATATGAAATCGTTTCAGTTCGAGGCTTACCACATTTACAAGCATATTTTTCGCTCATATTCGCTATGATTTAGGAGTGGGGATTTTTTTTTCGCAGGGAAAGGGAGAAGATGATGAATGTTGATATAAGCCTACATTCCATAGTTTTTATTGAAGGTGACTTCACTTCCTTGCCCACAGTACCATCTTGGTAGATTGGTTTGACTATAAAATAGTATGAAGTAACAGGATTGAGATTATCAATGGTTTCGTTGTTAGACATTGCTGTAACAGTTCTCACAAATTCATCATTTTCGTATTTTCGCACTGTAATCTTATATATTCGAGTGGATGATTTAGGCACTTTCCAGTTGAGGACAATTGTATTGTGAGAGGAATCTCTTGCTACATCTACTTTCAGCTGGCTGGGTGCCTTATCTCCACCTGAAATGTATTTTGAGATCCTTAAAAACATCGCAGAAATGAATGGTAAAGATATGAGCGAGATTGACCAGACTTTAGTTCTTGAACTGTGGTACGTGGCCCCCAGGGATACGCAGGTGAAATTTTGAGGTAATTCAAGTTCAGTTCATTTTAAATGTCCCATCAAACCAGATTTGTAATTAGATTACTAATTATCAAAATACTTACTTACCTATGACATATTCCACATCTTTACAAACTTCTGTTTCTTGACCCTTTTTGTCAACACTTGTGATAGTCACAGTCAGTGTATCACCCGCACACCAGTTATATGTTGAGAATTTGAGCTCATATTCAGGATCTTGTGAATTCTTGTTATATACCTCTATATCCCTGCTATAATGAACCTTATAATTCTCAGAGTCTGGAATTCTGGTCCACCTCATTAAAACAGCTTCGTTTGTTTCTTTGAAAGTAATTTTGGCTAAAATATGAATAAACAAAAATAATAGTAGTTAGTATTGATGACTTTGAATGTTCCAGCCTAAATTTGTCAAAACATATGTAAAAATATCAGAAAAATTATTATACTATTACTACTAAAAATTGTCGATTCAGGCATTGCCTGCTTTATTTATATTAAGATGCGGAATGAAATAAAATTAAAACTCACGAAATTGTGCATCTTTATTCTTTTCCTGCTCCCCACTGCAAAACAAAAGGTATCTCATTTTAGACAGAGCATAATATTGTATTGATGAATACCAAAGTTTTTGATTTTTCAATTAGCAAAAATTGTATATCAAAAAGACTTGCGGGAAAAATGTCAACCACGAAAAAAGAATTTGATCCTGCAATTTCAAATCTTCATCGCAATACAATTTGAAGTGTTTAGATGAACTGAATTACTTTTTTCACGTCTTTCTTTGTAGGTGATAGCCTGCACTGCTGTGTATATAGATCAGAAAAGATAACGGTACTTGGGAAGTGATTAGTACAATGTTTGTTACTAACAAACATGAAGAATTAGTTCAGTATTTTGATTAGTTAATTTTGCTTTTACATGTTTTCAGTAATAAATTTTTCTTTCATTCGCAATGTAACAATTTATCGGAATAGATTCCCCAGCACCTAGTAAAATCAATCAGACCAAGAGAAAGTCAGCTACTTTGCTACTCAGACACCAAAAGTAAATTAGAAGGCAACAGATGCAAAATTATCAGAAATAACAATGCTGAAGTAAAATGGTACGGAAAGCTTATCAACACTTCTATAGAAGAACACAAAAATCACAGAAATAAGTCTAGAATCCCCCAGAAGAGACATGCATCTGAATTCATCAAAATCTTCAATTCAAAAGAGATAAAGATGTTACTTCTACTTTATACATCTAGGTTGACTGGCATGATTACGTATACAATTCAAAGTGCCCAGCTTAAAAACCAAACAGGAAAAATCTGAGCTACAGAGGTACTGGGGCACTAGAAGTAGGTGGCTGGCATCAAAGCCGCATCGGTCTAATAGACGATATCACACGTGCAATCATTCACAGTAAGATAATAGCGTCCTACCAGAAGTCCAAGAAGCATAAAAATTATCAACATAATTTAAGGATGCAAGTTTGAACATTTTATTTCGAATCGAGCAAATTAATTTCGAAACGAACCTTTTTGAATATGATTCCATTTAAAAAAAAACTTATTCCCAACCGTTTTAACAGTTATTTAGCTTACAGAATTATTGACAGAATTCCACATACGTAGCACAGCAGGAATCATTTGGAAACTAATTTTCTTGAAATACTAAGAATCGTTTCGAGCTAACATTGATTCGAATTGATGCGATTCGAATTTACAAAACTTGCAACCCTTGTTATAGCGGTGTTAATATTTCAAAGGCCTTTGTCTTTTTCAAAAAAATAAGAAAAAATGGCATGAAAGTTTTGTACCCTTCTTTATCTTGAAATGATACTTTCTCCTTCGAACTTGCTTTTTCTGGATTCAGATTGCCAGAAACTAATTCTCGACCAGGGCATTTATCCTCGTTTCTAAAAAAATTGCAAATGTTTCTGTAACATAAATATTTTTCATATTTTTGCATTGCAAGATATTTAATCCAATTATGACCTAATTTCGGACTTTTTATGTTTTGAAGATAAACCAACAAAATTAGCTTTTCGGCGTTATTATCTTCTGAGAATTTCATAATCATTAAAAATGGCGTTACATAGCAATATTAATGATCTTGAAACACTTTGTTCAACATTGCTTCTTTCAAGCACCCAAGCAAAAAACGAACCAGATAAAATTTTTCTTGCTGGTAGCCATTTGCCTTGCGGCAGCAAAGTAGCCCATTATATACCGGTCTAGTTTAGTCAATACCGTATTTAAAAACAGGAAGCATGGTGACGTGGCCGTCCCTCGTCTAAAAAAATAGCAGAATGCCATTTTGTCAAGCAGGTTCATTGATACATTTTATTGGGTTTTCAACAAAAAAGTTTTGCACCTTTCATTTTCTTGAAATGATTCTTCTTGCTTTTGCGCTTCTTTTTCTGGATCCAGATTGTCGGAAGCTAATTCTCCCCCAGGACTTGTGCCTTGGGATCTTGAAAAATTATTCATTATTACAATCTCAACAGCTTTTGAAAATAGCAAGAATTTGAAATAAAAAAATATAGTGACAATTGTATTTTATGGAATTAATAGAAAAATGGCTTTGGAAATTAGAAAATTGCATTGTTCTACATTAAGGAAATTCTTCAAATATTTTTTTAGCATCAACCTTATATTCATGGTGACGCGGCCCTCCCTCGTCTAAAGAAAAAATCACAGAATGCCATTTTTTCAAATAGGTCATTGAAACATTTTTGCGGGTTTTTAACAGACACAGCGTTTACGAAAGATCTCGGACATTGAAGGGACCTGAATTTTAGCTTGAAAAACTTATTGTAATGATAATATCATAAACAGGAGCTTAAAAAAGCATTAAAAGTTCGTGATTTGTCGCAATTTTATAGCAATTTTCGCTGATTGACCCATAATATTCTGGAACCCACATTACATATCTCTAATATTTAGCAAGTTTAAGATTCTGAAATCTAATTTTTGGAAAAAATTTATGGCTCTTGTTTGAATTTTGACTGTTGTGCCATAAAAGTGCTGTTTCTAATAAAATATTTTTGCCGCATTGTGACATCACAATTTGATTACCAAATAGTTTGATTTTGCTTCTGAATGCAGCCACTAGTGAGTGATATTTAAAAAATAAAACTACTTCAGTTCAATGAAAACGCATGTTCAACGCCCGTCATTAGTCGTATCAAAAGTTAATGTTTAAACATTTATTTGTTTAATTTTTTGTGTGGATTTATATCCAAATATTTTATTTTATATTCCCTTTATATCATATTTC
This sequence comes from Styela plicata, assembly GCA_963675895.2. Taxonomy (NCBI): domain Eukaryota; kingdom Metazoa; phylum Chordata; class Ascidiacea; order Stolidobranchia; family Styelidae; genus Styela; species Styela plicata. Next base: position 17,763,163 of record OZ023146.1, on the reverse strand, counting down.
TCAAATATTTGGAATAATATAGCAGTGTGAAAAATAATACTGTTACATTTATGAGAATTCCAACTATGGTATAAGCATCTTAACTGGCAGAGTGCAAGCCACACTTCTAACCAGACACCCGTCAAAAATGACTTTCACCAGAAAAAAAAATAGATATTTTTTGATGAATCACTTTTTGGTGGAGCACTCATTTTTTTACTCACTTTAAAGTCGACATGTTGTGTTAAAATAATTCATACTTCAATTTCGAGGGCCTGCTACAATTATTGGAATATTGGGGCAATTGGAATATCTCAATTTTGAAGGCAAAGACAAATTAAGTTACAAATTTATTTTATAAATGTTTCAGGAATGAAATCTTATTTGCTTTTTCATGTTCTGTATGTTTTACTTATTTTTAATTTTTCAGAAGTTTTGAGAGAGCATTTAGCTAAGTTTGTTTTGATGGTCTAGTGCTTCTAAGTGTCTCAGTAATTAAATTTCGCATAAATATTCGAAATCATCATTAATACTTTTGCAATTTTTCTAAATTATCCAAAGAAGACCATACATTAAAGTTTAATATGCTAAGAAGAATAAGATTTCATTACAGTGTTTGACTGGGTGAATAAATGAAGATCAAGGTACTCACATATCTTCATATTGTTTTGTTAGATCAGCAACATTGGGTCCCTCTGCCATTATTTAGTATATGTATTTTGAACCTGTGAATAAAAAACATTCATAATATTGCTAAAACAGTTGTAGCACATGATAGTAATAACAAGTATGAAATGATGGGTTTTGAATAGTTCTGACAATGGGAAAGAGGGGAATTCACCCCGCAACGAGACATTTCACAATAAACTATAATGGTGCAGTTAGAGCTGGGCAATTCAATTCAATGATTCAAATCGCTTTGACAGTTCAAAGCACAGTTGCTTCACATCGGTTGTGGAAGGTGTTGAGGAATACGTTTCAAGCTATGCATCACTAATAGAAAAATATATAGAACCAACTAACGGCCACTCGATAGCAAAGAGCTACTAAAAAATGTAATACCACCAAATACATTCTAAACAGAAAACACTCTGCCACTTCTTTGCTTCTTTTTAGTTGCCTCAGAAGTATTCTGAGGCCTGTATCTACATAACATTTACATAAGCCCATGTTTTAGTTCCTATTTTTATTGGAATGTTTGCCATTCGCACCGTCGAGCGATCACTCGGGAATTTCACGAGGCACCTTATCGGTTCGCCTGTAGGTCAAAATACTGTAATATTAGTAAAATTTATAACAGGCAAACCAACATTTCGGCCTCAACTTGGCAATTCGGAACGTTGTTTCGTAATATATGCCTCACTTAGCGTGAAACACTCGACGTCTAATTCCAGCGAAAATTTTCACGGTGTGGCTAGATTTTTGGTGTATTTTATAGGCAATTCAAATCACACCCCATACTCGCTGTGTACATACATTTGTCTGTGTGCTTTGCTGAGAGGCTAAAAAAAATGGAAAGTGTTGCTGATATATTTTCCGGATATGACGTTAAAATAGGGTTATTTTGTCATCTATACTCATATAATATTACGAATATTTGATTACTTTATCAAGAAATATCGATTCTATAGATACTGTTCGTATGAATTTGCACACAGGGAAATTGAAAACAGCAGAATTACAATTTTCACATATGGTAATATATAGTATTGCCAGCATGCCCTGTGGGTCTCGCACCTTCTGCGCGAACTTTCCTTATTCGGTGTTTTACGACCAAATTTTAGCACTGAAATATGTTTTACAGGTACAATTTTGCCGTTTTTTGCAAAATCACTAAAATTCCTGCCCACCTCTGGTGCGCATATTTGTGGGTAAAACAACCGTCAAATTACTTTTTCCATCGAATTTAATCTCCCAATGTCAGAGATCTTCCACGCCCCCAGTATTTAAATCGCATATTGACCATATTTAAAATACAGTATAACATGTTACTATTGGTTGCCTAAACCAGTGTTTTTTGATTTTTCATCTTGTGGAATTATACCTAGTGGAATAGTGCCCTATAAAATTATACTCTGTTGAATACCACCCAGGGGAAATGTACCCAGTGGGACTGCACACTGTGGAGTTCAACCCATTTGGTTAAACAATAAATTTATTAATATAAGATTTAATTGCGAAGTTGATATGTTCTCGTCGTATTTAGTCTCTCTTCTGTTGCCTAGCGGCTTACAAAAACAGAAACTTTTTCTTTCTTTTTCAAAATAAATCATCCAGAGCGTCATTTAAATATTATGCTGTTATTCATGAAATCTACGCAAATGCGTATTGATTCTTGTTTAGTACTCTTCTGAAAATTTCAACAATAGACGAAAGAAAATTTGATCAATTATAACCTAATTCTATAATAAAAAAATGGTCAGGTTCATTTAACACGCTTCGCTAATTGCGATTTTCAATTACTCCCATCATTAGAGTTCTAGTATTCATTGCCTGTAATAAAATAAATATATTGCACTCACCTCCAAGGTCCAAGAGGGTATTCTCTAATTCACTTCATAAGCTAAACAGCCTTCAAGAACAGGAATGTTTCTTTACTTGGCTTGCACAAAATGAAGCCCACAGCGGCGACACTTATAATGTTTATGCATTTATGCTGTAATGTGGTTATCAGAAAGTATGTTAAGTTGTGCATAGTCTTCCCATGATCCGCGTGTTAACTTCGAACAATCAATGGTCCGTATATATAAGCCCAGGTTTTGGTTCCTGTTTTCATTGGAATGTTTACCATTCATCGCCTATGCTGTCGAGCGATAACTAGGAAATTTATCGTTCCGCTATTCTGTAGATTTTCGTACTCAACAAAGCATATTTCACGGGCTGTGTATGTGGAATATATCTCAAGCTCACATTAACGTGATATCTGTGAATACAAGCGTTTTATGCCAGGTCCATGGGGCGCCAGAAATACGCGGGGAGCTCAAAAATGACATCTGGGACAAAGTGCTAAAATTGGATGTACGTTTGCAACAATTGTATATTCTTAAGTTAAAGAGATGGCAAGTATGGTTTGTCGATGAATCGCATAATAATTGACTGGGAAATCCTTGTTATAGTTTTATTCCAATGCCATCATAAAAAATTACTCCCAAAGAACAGTGATTTCACCACTCTGGTCATTGCGACAAAAATATTTGATTGGTTGTTCTAGCGCCATATTATCAGCGGGGATAGCAATTCTTTAATTGTGCATTCTGTTATCTATCTTCTTTTGTTCATTTTGACAATGGGCTGCTAACTTTTTGTTTGTTTCTTGCATTTTCATTTACTCCTTTATGTTTATTCGTCGTGGATCTCGAGTTTGTAATTTGTTTATCAAGGAGTGTCATTTTCATAGAGATTTGCAGAGTGAGTCTGTTATTTTCAGAGCCACATCCATCATAGAATGACCTAATTCCTTAAAATGATTTGCTATTGACTTTTTGTTTCTCTTTCTAATGTCGGCAAGATATTCAGACATTAAATTCGGTTAAGACTTTAGAAAAACAGAAATCGGTTAAATTTTTAAGCGTTAATATTAGATTTTGAAAAACAGGAATCATTTTTTAATATTATTATTTATTCGTTTTTAGTATTCGAGTTCGACGTCGGCTTTTAGAGAACTGGGAATCGATTTTCAAATTATTTTTCCGTAATGAAGTAGTATGATCATGGTATGGCAAAGTTTTTCAGCGTGCGGGATCGATCGATCTCAAATGCGTACTGTATTAATATTGCATATCTAATGTTATAACTGGTTGAAGTTTGCCGAGGCGATCACGACCTGTGCTTACACAATCATTCTTTTCCCGCTATGCGCTGCCATTCGTCACCGTAACCAATCATAAAAAAGTTTGATTCGATATGCTTTGTTAAACATAAGCCACCACGCTAAGGCGTGCTCCGTTTGTGCTTTATCTTGACGGAAATAAAGCAGAAGATTTTAGGCAAATTGATTAGACATAAACTCTATGATAACGCCGCTGAGAGGTGGTTCATCTGTGACTCATGCTTGACAAAATTAAAGGTAAAAACGTTCAATTTATACTTCACAAACACACAGGTATACTTACAAAGGGAAGCTCGCATCGCCGTACCCAATCAAAAACCATTTTGGTGCAATTGTGGGCGCGATGGCCTAGTGGTTTAACATGTTGGCATCGCAGGTTGATGATCTCGGGTTCGAGCCCCGGCGAGTCCGGCTCGCTTATCCATGCCCACCACTCAACCCAGGGTGTAATAACTTGGGTAGGCTAAGCCGAACAGGAAAAGATCATATCTTTCCAGTAATTGTAACCCCGTCCGCCTATAAGTGGCTGCTGTTACAGGGCCTTGGACAGGGTGACCCACTCAAAAAAGTGGCTATAAAAAAAAACAAAAAAAAAATGTTTTGTTAAGTATGGGCCGTGCATGGCACTATCTTTCTCAGTCGAGCAAAATGGCAGAATGGCCTTTTAAAACGTGGGAACCCCTTTTTTTCAAACAACGAGGCCTAGGGCCAGACGTTGCCTACAACTCTTGAAATTTCACACGTATTGGCATTCATGAATGAGGAACCACTATTCTCATTCCGATCGTTTGGATGGTTCATTGTTCGTCATGAGAACTAACATAAGTCCTTTTCTTTTGTCACGAAATATAAAACAAACAGGTACTTTGAAATTATCTTCATACCCATGATCAAGGACTCATTAGCGCTTCATCTGTGGTCTATACTTGACAAAAAACGCTCAGATACAATTATCCTGACTGGAAAGCCTGTACTGGATTTCCAGATAGTTTTTGATAGTTTTATTGTCCGTGCGCTATTTATTACTCAAAACAATTCACTTTGGCATAGCGATCTTTACAAATGCAGAACTGATAAATTCTACATTTCTCAATATTTGTCGGTATAACGATGTCTCGCACCACTCGCGCTCAAGCATGCCGTATTTACACGACTATACTGTTCAAAATGCCAAGCATTTTGGCGATCAAACTAAGACATCATAACTAAAACAACTGGCGATATATTTTTGCTTAAAACTAGCTTTATTATTGCATAACAGGGGAGAACAACCAAAAATTTGCGGCTGCGGCGAAGATTTTGAAAAAATGTGATTCCAAGGCCGAAAACAGGGTAAAATATGGATATAGTTATATGTGCGCTAAAGGTGCAGGAAAAAGTCAAAGATTCTCCGCACTTAAAACTTTCATTCGGCGATTTATGTTGGTCGGCGACCAGATAATTGCCAAAAAATAGATAAAGTACACGTTCATTACAAAAAATCTTTGGAAATTATCTATGTCATGATTTCAATCCTCAAATGTTATGAAAATGACATAAATGCAGCCAAATAACGATTACTTAGTTGACCTGTTTTCAATCAATGTCACCCTTTAGTGGAAATATCCTTCTACTTTGCCAAGCAAAATCTAAGTATCATCCCCTCCTACATTATTGGTCGAAGTAAGAAAAACGGTAAATCCTTTCTTCTTAGTGCATTTGAGTTATTTTTCACAACCAAAGCTCCGCACAATGCATCTAACAACTACTCGATATCAACATGGAATATCTACAAATACCTCATGTTCGACAAATTATGTTTTGATGAATATTTCCTGACTGAGATACGATCGCCTAGAAATGAGGAACTATTTTATTGGTTGTGGTTGACTTGCCAGACTACAATGCAAAAGGAGGAACTATAAATCGGTTCACGTTCGGGTACTCTTATGACGTCATTATGAAGTCAATATTGAATATTAAACACCGCATAACATTTACAATATAGCCACAACCTTTGAAATTACCACACGCCTAAAAAACTCATCACATTTCACATGGAAATAGCATGATCTCTTTCCACAAAATTACAAGTATCAGTGAATGATTCGCTTTTTTACAAGTCACATAAATTCTCCCAACATTTGTTGATATAATAATGTCTTGCATCAATCGCGCTCAGGCATGCCGTATTTACACGACTATACTTTTCAAAATGGCATAGGCAAAATATATCAAGCATTTTGGCGATGTAATTAAGACATCATAGCTGAAACCCCTGGCGAAATATTTTTGCTTAAAACTAGCTTTATTATTGCATACCTGGGTAAAACAGCCAAAAATTTTGCGACTGCGGCGAAGATTTTTGAAAAAAAAATGATTTCAAGGTCGAAAACTGACTAAAACATGGAGATCATCATGCTAATCACCTGCCAATCTACAGTGTAGTACGTTTTCAATAAATCCCCTTATTGACAGCAGTCAAAAATCACCCATTCTATACCATAGCATTCTATACCATAAATCCCTTTTCAGTTCGGCTTGGAATATTTCCCGCTTCAGTCAATTTTAGTTTGAACTCTGCGTTTCTGGGTGTCGAATGCTTCACTTTTGCCGGCAGGAAAAGGTAGCTTAGACATATCTGCAAAGTATGGGTCAATGATGGAACGTGCCGCGTAGGCACGATTCATGTGTGGCGTAAAATCTTAAAATCACGCCTTGTCGCGGTTTATTTTAGTTCCTCATTTTCGCCACGTTTTCCTATGCCGTATTTACAGTTTGTCGCGACCGCAGGCGAATGATAACTTGGGTATTTCCCGAGGAGACTTGACGGTTCGTCTTTATGGGTTATTGAGGCCAAAAAACGACTGGTAAATGAGAGGTAGCGGTTAGCGATATTGTTTAGTCGTCTTATTTAGCTTTTTTATCAATCTAATCTGTTGCTACAATCCAATCTCCAAACAGTAAATCTGTTGCTATAATTTCACTAATAATGAAATTTTTTTATAGCTACTCATTTGAGTGTTGCCGTAGTACACACACATTTTTGGGAGATTTCCACACATATTTATGCCGAAAGCACAAAATATGATATTCTACAGCTTCGAAAACGCGACTTATACATTGCTTTGTTAACTATATGGCACTGAGGGACCGCGCCGACGTCGTTCATGCTTGGCAAAAAGAAACATTCTGATAAGGCCAATCACTGCTGCAATTTTATTTTTTAAATTTAAAATAGCGCTTTTATGGCATAGACTATTTAATTAAATGAAGGACATCGAGCCTGACTTAGTTCAACGCGGAAATAATATAAAAAGCGTGTTACAGCAGTCAATCCCTGAGGTATATAGTTTTGGCTGCTGTATTCCTAAAATCCTGCTCAACTCTGAACTTGGATTCAATATACAGTTTAAAAAACTCGTGTTTCCATTTTAATATTGTAAAGTAAGTTATGTATTGCAAATTCTTGATTTGTTGATATCCTGGTATCTCAATAGACAAGTAGATTCATAAATCCCGTGATAAAGAGTCACGAATGGAATATAACAAATAGAAACTGCGGTAACTGATATTGAATCACAGTGGCTTAATGCCGAATCAACATATTTACCTAGCTTTAAACAATAAACAAATATTCAACATCAGTTTCCAGACAAATAAATTCTTACCTATATAGTCTACATCTCTCGTAGCATAAATCAGTTACCAATGTAATATTACACTACCATATTACGTTAATAACAGACATGCGACCCTATAACTCTGAAGTAACATAAACTGGTGAACGTCAATATCTCGCAGATAATAGAACAACACAAGCGAGAAAGGGTATGCTTGACTAAACATATTGTCGAGTAATCAATCGAGTCACCAACTGAAGGAATACTACGGTAAACCACTGTAGTAACGAACAATAATATAAAGAGCGATATAATGATTTTAGACAGCGCATGTTCACACCCCTATTCCGAGTACACGCACACATAATTTTACCCCTTAGCTTCGATCTATCAATGATTTATACATATATATATATATATGTATATATATATATATATATATTTACAGCTTCAGTTCCTATTTTTTTTGGAATATTCGTCGCCTACGTTGTCGAGCTCAACCCTGAATTTTTTTGAGGTACCTTATCGGTTCGCTATTGTGGGATATTGCAGTCTAAATACAATCATGCCGGGAGCCAAACTCACATTTTGGCCTCAACTCTGCAATTTTGGTTTATTTTTTTTCGACAGTTTCCGATAGTCTTGATCATAATTACCCATGATCAAGAACCCATCAGCGGTTGATCTGTGGTCTATACTTGACAAAACACGCTTAGATACAATTATCCTGACTGGAAAGCCTGTACTGCATTTCCATCTATGGTTGATAGTTCTATTGAGTTCATGCACTTTTTATCACTCAAAACAATTCACTTTTTGGCATAGCGATCTTTACAAATGCAGAACTGATACATTCTCAATTTCCCAATATTTGTTGATGTAATGATGTCTCGCACCACTCGCGCTCAAGCATGCCGTATATACACGACTATACTGTTCAAAATATCAAGCATTTTGGCGATCAAACTAAGACATCATAACTAAAACCACTGGCGATATATTTTTGCTTAAAACTAGCTTTCTTATTGCATAACAGGGGAAAACAGCCAAAAATTTGCGGCTGCTGCGAAGATTTTGAAAAAATGTGATTCCAAGGCCGAAAACAGGGTAAAACATGGATATAGTTATATGTGCGCTAAAGGTGCAGAAAAAATTCAAAGATTTTCCGCACTTAAAACTTTCATTCGGCGATTTATGTTGGTCGACGACCAGATAATTGCTGAAAACTAGATAAAGTACACGTTCACTACAAAAATCTTTTGAAATAATCTATGTCATGATTTCAATCCCCAAATGTAATGAAAAAGGTACAAATGAAGCCAAACAACGATTACTTAGTTGACCTGTTTACAATGATACCCTGACCTAGTTTAGTGGAAATATCCTTATACTTTGCCGAGCAAAAACTGAGTATCATCACCTCCTACATTATTGGTCGAAGTAAGAAAAACGGTAAATCCTTTCTTCTTAGTGCATTTGAGTTATTTTTCACAACCAAAGCTTCGCACCAAAATGGATATCAAAATGGAATATCTACAAATACCTCATGTTCGACAAATTATGTTTTGACGAATATTTCGTGACTGAGATACGATCGCATAGAAATGAGGAACTAATTTATTGGTTGTGGTTTACTTGCCAGGCTACACTGCAAAATGAGGAACTTATAAATCAGTTCACGTTCGGGTACTCTTATGACGTCATTAAGGAGTCAATATTGAATATAAAAGACCGCATAACATTAACAATATAGCGACAACCTTTGAAATTACCACACGCCTAAAAAACTCATCACATTTTACACGGAAGTAGCGTGATCTTTTTTCAAAAAATTACAAGTATCAGTGAATGATCCGTTTATTTACAAGTCATATCCTGTTTAGTCTGAAAAATTTAGGTTATGACCTAACGAAAGCTTACAAATATACTTGTACTGATAAATTCTCCCAACATTTGTTGATATAACGCTCAAGAATGCGTATTTACACGACTATACTTTTCAAAATGGCGTAGGCAAAATATCAAGCATTTTGGCGATCTAATTAAGACATCATAGCTGAAACCACTGGCGAAATATTTTTGCTTAAAACTAGCTTTATTATTGCATACCTGGGTAAAACAGCCGAAAGTTTGCGACTGCGGCGAAGATTTTTAAAAAATGTGATTCTAAGTTCGAAAACTGACTAAACCATGGAGATCATCATGCTAATCACCTGCCAATCTACAGTGTAGTACGTTTTCAATATCTCCCCTCATTGACAGCAGTTAAAATCACCCAAGCTTTCTATACCATAAATCACTTTTCAATTCGGTTTGGAATATTTCCCGCTTCAGTCAATTTTAGTTGGAACTCTGCGTTTCTGGGTGTCGAATGCTTCACTTTTGCCGACAGAAAAAGGTAGCTTAGACATTTCTGCAATCTATGGGTCAATGATGGAACGTGCCGCGGAGGCACGATTCATGTGTGGCGCAAAATCCAAAATCACCGCGGTTTATTTTAGTTCCTCCTTTTCGTCACGTTTTCCTACGCTGTATTTACCGATTGTCGCAGGTGAATGATAACTTGAGTATTTCCCGAGGAAACTTGTCGGTTCGTCTTTATGGGTTATTGAGGCATTAACCTTAAGGCATTAACCTTGAAGATCGGAGGCATTTTCAAAACACCATACAATTGTAATTTTCATGCGATTAATCGTGAAAGCTGTATTTTGTGTCTAAATTCGCCGTTTATACTATTTTTTCATTACAAAAATGTTGAATAATTCACGAACTCAAACTTTATCAAGCATGTCAAATAGACAAGTATCAAGTTGTCAAGTCTTTTTCGTGCATTATTAGTGATAATAGGAGGCTCGCGCTTTTTTGCGTCAAATTATATTCAAATTAAATCTGTTTTTTTTTTGCGTTGAATTATATTCAAGTTAAAACCGATTGCGTTCGCGCAGTACTAGTGCGAATGCTAAATATGTAGACGCATTAAGTACGAAGGCGAATTGAAGGCAAACAATATTTCCAACACTTTCTATGAGATGTTTCCAAGTCAAAACGCAATACACCATTCACCGGTGCCGTTGTTCCTAACAAATTAAAACGTCAGTCAATGTGAAAATTTAAAATGCCCAGAGGGTTTTTGAAATCTTAATACGTACAAAAGTTGAAAAAAGTAGATTTTAGTTATATTGTCAATTTTCCTTCATTAATACTAACCATTTATCGCGCATTCAGTAACCAAAGTCAAAATTCGTTTCGCTATATATCCGTATATATGGTCAATGTGATATACGTAAGTAACATTGGGGTTAATCTTCTTGCATTGCGTCATTAATACAATTTTTTTATTCGTATGCCTTATCAGATCATGTCAAATAAATACCCTTCATCTAACGAAATTCCCTCTGCGCACAACAATGACGTAGACGTCGTCCATAGCTTAAAAAATGACGTATTAACCAAAATGTTGCCCAAAAATGAATTGAGGAATCATATGTTTAAAATTGCTACCCAAACGTTGACTACATGGAGACCATGTATCAATAGCGTATTTTCCCCGATCCACGATAGGATAGTGAGTAGCCTAGTTTAGTAGAAATATCTTTGTAGTTTGCCAAGTTTAAATAAAAACTAAGTATCTTCACTACTTGGAATAACTACAGATATTTCACTTCCCAGTCGGATATTTTATGTTGCCAAGCGTGAAATGCAGATGGACTCCTCCTGGACGGCGCGATCCATCAGTGACTCATGTTTGACAAACTATTTTGACGAATATTTCGTGACTGAGATACGATCGCATAGAAATGAGGAACTATTTTATTGGTTGTGGTTGCCTTGCCAGACTACACTGCAAAATGAGGAACTATGGATTGGTTCACGTTCGGGTACTCTTATGACGTCATTAAGAAGTCAATATTGAGTATTAAACACCGCATAACATTTACAATATAGCGACGACCTGTAACATTACCACACACCTAAAAAAATCACCACATTTCACATAGATATAGCATGATTTCTTTCCACAAAATTACAAGTTTTAGTGAATGATTCGCTTATTTACAACTCATACCTTGTTTTATCTGAAGAGGTTAGGCCATGACCTAACGAAAGCTTTCAAATATGCTTGTAACTTTGTGGAAAGAATTCATGCTCGTTCTGTTCTTGACTTGGACTATATCATTCAGGTATCCTGGTGGTAACAGCCATATAGGGATCCGAGGTCGCAAGTAAACAGGGAAGAGTGGTTTTACAATTTACTAATCAATACCTCGGGATCTCATACTTCATTTATATATTGAAATTCTCTCTCTCTCTCTAACGCCAAATAGGCACAAACTGAAGGCCACAAATTCTTGCAAATATCCACTACAAAATGCAGTAGCCGCAACTGTGCTTTTAGCGAAAACATTCTCAACAGAACTGAGCCGTCATAATAAAATACAGTCACCCTGAATGACGGTAAAACCAACACCCTATTTAAACACGATACCATCTTCCATAATGTACAAGTTGCATCGCACTTTTAAATTAATTGAGATTACGTACTTGAGGTGAATAAACAAATAAAATGGTTTTAAAAAGTGTAGGCAAACTTTGGCCCTCATCAATCGCGGTGTCACTATCCGGCCCTACCGTAGCCTGGGACTGCTTAGGAAAAGTGGAGAAACAATTCTTTAGCAGCCACTTCATTTTGCGAGCGGACATAACCAAACTCATATGACAATCGGCGACTGTGTCGCTTAGGAACTATTTTATTGGCAAGGTCGTAAATGTCCCAAAAGCCTGGTTGAAAAATAGGTCAGTATACCTGGTTGATCTGTTACCTCAGTTGGCAAACTTGGAATCCTTAAATATTCGTCTTGTTGGACTCACACTGTCTAAGGACATGAGTTGAAATGAATATGTCACTAGTATTGCTAAACAAGCCTCGATGAAAGTCGGTTCTCTATATCGAGCTCGCCATTATCTCACTCCCGAAATCATTCTCCATTTGTACAAATCATTGATTCGACCCTGTATGGAGTATTGCTGTCACATTTGGGGCAGTGCCGCTGTCACTGTTCTTAGCATGCTCGATCGTATTCAACGGCGTGTGGTCAATATGATTGGTCCTAAATTTTCCTGCAGTCTGCAAAGTTTGACACACCGCCGCAACGTTGCCTCACTATGTTTATTTTACGGATATTATAATGGTCTTTGTTCAAAGGAGCTTTCTGCTCTCGTTCCTCAGAACAAAATTTTTAATCGATCAACACGATTGGCTACCAATTCGCACCTATTCACTGTGGAGGGTCCACAATGTCACAAACAGTTTTATGCAAGAAGCTTTTTTCCAAGAATATCAAAACTTTGGAATTCCTTGCCTTCTTGCTGTTTTCGTGATCGTGTTGATCTACAAGGCTTTAAAACTCGCGTTAATAGACATCTATCAGGGATGGGGGGTTCTTTAGTTCCTGCTCCTGCATTTTATGTAGCTCTTTGCACTTTAGTGGCTGCAGGA